>JAVGWX010000005.1:6477423-7077423 GCA_036924085.1 Ariolimax columbianus | reverse complement strand
CATGTTAGTCAGGGTCAGGCAAAACATACTGATCAGACATGTTAGTCAGGGTCAGGCAAAACATACTGATCAGACATGTTAGTCATGGTCAGGCAAAACATACTGGTCAGACATGTTAGTCATGGTCAGGCAAAACAAACTGATCAGACATGTTAGTCAGGGTCAGGCAAAACATACTGATCAGACATGTTAGTCGGGGTCAGGCAAAACATACTGATCAGACATGTTAGTCGGGGTCAGGCAAAACAAACTGATCAGACATGTTAGTCAGGGTCAGGCAAAACATACTGATCAGACATGTTAGTCGGGGTCAGGCAAAACATACTGATCAGACATGTTAGTCGGGGTCAGGCAAAACATACTGATCAGACATGTTAGTCGGGGTCAGGCAAAACAAACTGATCAGACATGTTAGTCGGGGTCAGGCAAAACATACTGATCAGACATATTAGTCAGGGTTAGGCAAAACAAACTGATCAGACATGTTAGTCAGGGTCAGACATGTTAGTCAGGGCCAAGCGAAAGATAATGGTCAAGATCCCCTACATCAACTTCCAAATAGTCCTCCCTGGAAATAGGATGTCCTTCTTGACGGTCTGGCTAACGATGTGGGGAATAGACGTGATCGATGTAGTAGTGAGCATTACTTAGAGGAAGCTAAACACAGCACAACCGCCTGGATGGCCCCGGTCCACCTTCATCAGCACACACGGGATGTGAGAAAAGCTACAACCCACCACCACTGAACGTCCTTTGCAGGACGCACACAAGAGTAAACCGTCTCGTTGTAGACAATTCATAACAAACCGCAACAATCCTTATACACGGACACATTCTGTGATAAAAGTCAACACACACACACGCACACGCGCGCGCACTGAAACATTATGAAAACGTACACACACACATACAAATATACTCACACACAAGTTCTCGCACACACACGAAATCATTTTGAAAACATGCATGCACACACACACACACACACTCACCCACACACACACCCACCCATACACACAACCCACACCCACACACACACACCACACACACACCCACACACACACACAACCCACACACACACCCACACACACACCCACACACACACACACCCACACACAGACACCCACACACACACCCACACCCACACCCACACACACACACACCCACACACACACCCACATACATACACACAACCCATATGGCAACTGATCCATTATTGTGAATGCTTTGACACACCTACACACACCCACACACACCCACACACACACACAACCCACACACACACCCACACACAACCCACACACACACTACCCACACACACACACACAACCCACACACACACACACACAACCCACACCCACACACACTCCCACACACACACAACCCACACCCACACACAAACCCCCCACACACACACACACACAACCCCCACCCACACACACACACACAACCCACACACACACACAACCCACACCCACACACACAACCCATATGCCAACTATTCCATTTTTGTAAATGCATTGACACACACACCCACACACATACACACAACCCATATGCCAACTGATTCATTATTGTAAATGCATTGACACACATACGATGGCGGATTATTGTTAAGCACAAACACACACAAACACATGCAACATACGTAAAGTAATATTTTCATAATCGTAAACACACATGCGCGCCCGCGCACACGTCACAAGGGGCGTATGACCTCCGACTAAGCAACCTCAACCCTTTGAACACAATGGGCTCGTCGATGACGTCCGCTGTGAATCTCAGGCAAAAAAAGGTCATTGTTTACTTTATAGAGAGGTAAAAAAAAAATCAAAAATCTGAAAAATGCGTTTATAATTAGGTCATTTATGATTTAACCTAACAGACACGATCGCGCTCTAAATTCTCGTGAAAGCACAACCAATCTGCAGCTAGAACATTTGTTATTGGTTGAGTTAAAGAGTGTTTATTTTAATATTTTTTAATATGATTTTTGCTAAATTAAAAAAAATTAACTTAACAACGTTTTTTACTGGTTTAGAAGTCTCACTAGATATTTATATTGTCTGCACATATTTAAAGTACATTTAACTACCCAAAACAAATGGGCAATTTCTACATTTTCGGAATTCTCTACTGTTAAGTTATGAAAGTAAATAGATGCAAATTAAGATATTGGAAGTTTACACCTGAACCCGATCCCTGAATCCGGTACTCAAAATTGCCTGTTGAAGTCTGGTGTATCAGACCGAAAGGTGCAAATATCGCAGTCATGCTGTAAATCACGACACAACGCATTCCTTTTTCCGTACTACAGGATGCTACTTCCAAAGCCCTTTTCATGGCTTGGTATCGGGATATTGGGAACGAACAAGATACCTTTTTTTCAACAACAACAAAAATGGACACTGTGTGGTTTGACAAAAGCATACGTGTAATCTTTGGTTTAACTGCACAAACCTTTATAAATTTTAAAAAAATATGCGTCAGCCGGGAATCGAACCCGGATCGACTGCTAATATTAAACCTAATATTAAACAGGGCTTGTTTTGGATAGCTCCTACGATTAAGTTGTTGATGGTGATGTCAAGTCTCATCTACACATTGAAAGTTACTTACAATGGACCTCCAATGATCTATTCTTTTTGGCCATGGTAGCACACTTCGACATACTGTTTTTAACTCATCTCCTAATAACGCTTCTTTCTTTTAGTGCGCTGTCTTCCTCTTGGTCCCGAGAGCTCTTTCGGGGTCTTTGCGTATCGCCGTATGACAAAGATAAAAACAGCACCACTACCCCTTAGAGAGCATGTCGTAAGACGGTAATAGCCACAGGGGACTAATTGCGGGACCTGGCTCACATGGCTTTCCCTCTTCCGTCGTTAGATGGTTTGTTAAGAGCAGCATAGATGGCGCCTAACAGGCTGCGAGTCTTCTTTGCTCTAGTGTTTGAGTCTATTAAGATGAACTCGCACATTGCTTAACCACCCTCTACGGCACGTGTCCCAAACATGCGGAGTAATAAGCCGCTCAAGCCTAGCCCGCTAAACAGGAAATCTTCCTCCCGGCTACATCCAGCACACGCCAGAGCTGGGACCTGCACAAGGGCATGCGCCACTTGTTTTGATTTTTGAATCGGTTGAAAGAGTTTTCAGAAATGAGTTTTCTGTGGGAAAACTGAATTATATAAGGATGTAAAATGCTTGATATATATTGTTTAAACCGCGAATCACAGTGAAAGTCACAAATGATGATATCACAAAACAGCTCTCTAAAGCAGTGTTACATTTTACAATAAACAGACAAATCGTTATGGAGATAATAGAAGGGGTCGGGGTGGGATGGCTCAGTTGTCTGGAGGTAAGGTATCTGCGGGTTTGAATCACAGGCGAGACCGTGATTTTTTTTCACGTGAACTTTCTGGTAAAAATTCACCCGAACTCTGGGTAGTGAGATCGGACTCCCGTGTACAGTGTCGAGCAAGTTAAAAATGCTTTGGCAGTTAGAAATAAAAAAAGTAGACTTAACGGCCGCTACCCTGACAAAACTAAAAAAATATAGTTAAAAATCTACCCAAATTATTGATACCTTCCCCTAGGCCTAGTAAGCCACATGAAGTTTAAGACACCTACTACTGATATCCTTCGGCTACCTGGCAACAGACATTAACAACATGCCTGTTAGAATACCAGGATTCCAAGTATTGTAAGATATAAGAGTTTGAATGGGTCAAAATGTTAGAGTTAATGTCAAATATTGGGGATGGTTACTATTCTGGCATTAGGGGGAAAAACTTGTTAAAATGATTTGTATGAAACAGCTTCAAAAAGTTCACAGAAAAGTCAACTCGCATTTGAAGGAAAGATGATGTTATGGAGATTATATATTTATAAGTTAGTAGTGACCTTGACGAAAGGACACGGCAGACGTGACCTTAACATATACTCTCGAACAGAAGTTACAAATTAGTGTTTGTGTATTGTGCTCGTGGCATCGTTGGAGTTGAAAATGTCTTTGATTGAACAACGTACAAATGTCAAATTATGTTTTTTACTTAAGAAGTCGCCCTCAGAGACACAAACATTGCTTAATAAAGCATTTGGTGATACCAAAATGAAGAAATCGCAAGTATTTGAGTGGCACAAGCGTTTCTGCAAAGGTCGTGTCAGTGTCGTTGATGATGCACGTTCAACAATAAAAACATTGAGCGTTTTCGAAACGTTGTGTGTGCTGACAGAAGACTTAGTCTCGAGAAAATAGCCTCAGAAGTTGGAATATCAGTTGAAAGTTGCCACAGTTTTCTCCACAATGAACTGTACATGCACTGTGTTTGTCAACACAAGGATGCTGAGGACGTTATAACCAATGCGACAAGACAGCGGAGAGAAGTGTTAAAAATGGGTTCAACGAATGTTTGAAACAGCTGTATGCACGTTGGCAAAAGTGTGTAGCTGCTTAAGTGAACTACTTTGAAGGAAATGTAGAGTAGATAATTCTATTGCAGCTTATTTCTATCCGATCCTCTAATTCCGAGAATTATTTGAAGCTACCTCGTATAGCTCTGCACCTGGCGTAGACTCAGTAGCAGGATCGAGAAAAGTGACAAAACACAGAGGAACATCTCAGTTAGCACATCTCCGTTGGAACATCTCAGTTGGCACATCTTAGTTGGCACATCTGGCATTAAGAGATATTTTACATATATTCATTATAAATTCGCACATTTGTTTATTTTTATATTTTCTTTTATATAAACTTATTTTAGAATAAATTGACTGTTGAGTTATTTATCAAATGTGGTTTAATTGTCAATATAGCAATTAGCAAACTTAAAACAGTGACAACGTTACATACTACAATGGAAATATGTTTTTAAGACATAAATTTTGCAATTAAAATGGTTTTCATTAAAACTGTATTTGGATGTTCATATAGCTTTTGAATATTAATAGTAAATAACTCTTCATAAGATAAAAACTTTCTATATTTTAACACAACTTTTTTCTTATTATTGATTAAACTTGTCATTCATTTGGCAGACACAAAGTCACGGTGCTTCAAATAACATATAACATAAAGCATACTATATTTTGGAACAAGGGTTTCAAAAAGGAAGAAAATTTTCGAAATTATTAGGGACAAATCCAAAGTACTCTTGTGTTTCAAAAACAAATGTTTACTAATGATTGTCTGCCTACAGTGTCTACGCTTAAACATGAAGGGGGAAAGGGCGAATTACGACTTTGCCAAGCCTAAGTTTGTCTTGGAATTATGGGATTTAAAGGGGACAGCTAAATTAAGACTTGAATAGACTTCAGACCGCTGTGACGTAACGTGGCAGCTATTTTAAGCAATCGCAAACAGACATAAACATGCTGGCTTACAAAATGTGAGGTGATTTATTCTAGGGTTAAAAACTGCTGAATGTGATTATTAATTAACTAATTTTTGCTGACCTTTGACTTTCTAATACAGGGCTGAATTGGTTCTAGGCAAAATACTCAAGAAGAAACAATGGAGGTAAGTGATACGTTGTGTGTATCTCCAGGTGTGAGTGACGTATTGGGAACACCTTCTATTGATAAGGTGTGCTTGTCTCCATGTGTGAGTGACGTGTCGGAAACACCTTCTATTGATAAACGCGATGGGGGAAAACTTTTGCAAGTAAATACGAACTATTGTTTAAATTATGTGGACCCCAACATTTCTAGGCGTCGTGGTGACCTGGGGGAGAGGGGGGGGGTGGCGACCTGGAGACCTGACGTCGTGGCGGCCTGGCGCCGTGGAGACCTGCCGCCGTGGAGACCTGCCGCCGTGGAGACATGGCGTCGTGGCGACCTAGCGCCGCGGAGACCTGGCGCCCGGGATTTGTCTAGTCATGTGCTAGATTTGTCTGGCTAGGTGTGAGTGAACACGATGTGTATAATAAAGTCATTAATATAGAACTGGGAAAGCTTTGTCGATCACTATGCCAGAGCAAACCACATCGAGGTCCCTGCAGATAAGCATACACACATTAGCGAAGAGCTAAAGGGACACGAAAACACAAATACGGCTCCTGAAGAGCACATGATGGCCAAACTAACAATGCGCGAAATGGAAGAGGCTATGAGAACACTAAAGAAAAGGAAATCTCCCGGAAAAGACGGGATAACAAACGAAATGCTGATGGGGCTGGGCCAAACAGCGAAGAAGAAACTGCTATCGGTCCTGAACCAAAGCTGGAAAAGGGGAATTGTACCACAGGCATGGAAAGATGCAATACTGGTACCAGTACCAAAAACAGGAAAGGACAAAACAGATCCAAATGGATCCAGGCCCATAAGCCTACTGAGCTGTGTCGGCAAGCTGATGGAACGGATGATAAACACCAGACTGATGTGGCATGTGGAAGAAAAACAAATACTAATTCCACAGCAAGCCGGCTTTAGACAGCACAGATCCACTGAGGACCAGGTCATCCTCATAGCCCAGGAGATAGAAGATGCCTACCAGGCACAGAAACACACAGTAGCTGTTTGGGTGGATCTGGAAAATGCATTTGACAAAGTCTGGAAGGATGGACTTAGAGTCAAACTAAGAAGAAGTGATGTCTGTGGGAAGATGTACAAGTGGATCAACCACTACCTCAAACAAATAACGGCCAGAGTCCAAGTACAAGGGCAGATGAGCAAAAAGGTGACACTCGAGCAGGGAGTACCCCTAGGGGGAGTATTGTCACCCACACTCTTCCTGGTATATATAAACGATATTACAGAGAATATACCAAGAAGAGTCCATAGCTCAATGTTTGCAGACGATCTGGCTATGTGGACCTCTGAAAAGAATCTCACCATAGCAAGAAATCGGATGCAGACGGCCCTAACATCGCTGGAAGAGTGGGCGAACTCATGGCTGGTCAAAATAAACGAGGAGAAAACCACATGCACAATATTCTCGCTTTCATTAAAACCCCAAAGTACCAAATTAAGTCTAAATGGCAAAATCCTGCAGCCAAACGACAACCCAACCTATCTGGGAGTCACATTTGATCGGCGCATGACATGGAAAAGTCAGATTGAGAGAAACCGAATGAAAGCCAGAGAAAGAATGGCAATCATGAGGAAACTTGCTGGCACAAGCCGGGGAGCAGACGAAGGCATACTAAAGAAACTGTATACTGGAAGAGTGAGACCAGTTCTCGAGTATGGCATTGCGGCATGGACAACAGCAGCGAAGGCGAACTTCGATAAAGTTAACAAACTTCAAAACCAAGCCATGAGAATTATAACAGGTGGCATGAAGTCAACGCCAATTGTAGAACTTGAAAAGATTACAAAACTGCAATCCATGACCGATAGAAGAGACTGCAGAGCCCAGCTGCAGTCAGAGAAACTCCGAAGACTGACGGACCATCCAATGCATCAGAGACTAAACAATTTGGGAAATGGGAAACTAAAGCGAAGAAACTTTGCAGAAATAGCCAAAGCAAAGATGCACGAAGATCCCATAAACGCACTAACAACACCAAAACCCATCACTACTGTACGAAAACCTACCTGGAGGCAGGATATATTTCCAGAGGTGGTAGAAAATATACCAGGTATTGCAAACAAAAACTGCCAGACTGAAAAAGAAAGGAGAGATACTACCCTAAGCTTCATAACGAAAAGCTACCCAAGCATGGACTGGACCCATGCATACACCGACGGTTCTGTAACAGACACTACACAGAACGGAGGGGCAGGAGCATTCCTGAACCTACCAAATGGCAGAAAAATAACACTGTCATTCGCTACTGGTAAGTACACAAGCAATTTCAGAGCGGAGGCAGAGGCACTGAGGGCGGCAGTGGAAGAAATGGTGACACACAGTGAAAATGAGAGCCATATAGTCCTGCTGACAGATGCTCTCGCCGTAGTCACAGCGCTAAAAAGCCAGAAAAACACTGAGCTTAATGACTTAAGAGCAGCACTCTGCCAACTGTGCCAGCAGTTCGCACCAAAAAGGGTAGTGGTACAGTGGGTTCCGTCACACTGCAACATCCAAGGCAACGAGGAGGCAGACAGACTGGCAAAAGAAGGTGCAAGACTACCACAAACAGATACCAGTATGACGTACGAAGAGTCAAAACGGCTTATCAAAGCCAGATACATGACCAAATGGGAAACCGAACATACTGGTTACACCAAAAACGATGCCTATTACCAGTTGAACCGAAGAGAGCAGGTCGTTGTCTTCAGACTTCGCACTGGCCACAACAGACTGAGATACCACCTATTCAACAAATTGAAGATAGGGTGTACCGACGAATGCCCGTGCGGTACTGGTAAAATGACCGCTGAACATCTGCTGCAGAACTGCCCGACATACGAGGATCAGAGAGAGCAGATGTGGCCATTACCAGTGGAACTGCAAGACAAGCTCTATGGCAGTGGCGAGAGCCTCAGGATGACCGCCGCTTTTTTCGAAAAAATAATGGTTACTGTCTGACTGCGTACGAAGAAGAACTGGGAAAGAAATAGACAGGTGTCAATGAGAATTTCTGTTAGGATATGACGCTGGAGTTGATCAGGACACGCATCACTGAAAAAAGTTGATATCATTAGAAGACAGTCTCTGTTCTGGAATCCCATGGCAAGAGAAGTAAAGGCATACATAAACACTAATACAGAAGAGAGCTTGCGATAAACATACATCTCCATTATGAATATTAATCGTGATAAATTGTTCCAAATCTTCCGACGCCCGTTTTTCAACCCTGGCTGTTATTGAGTACACAAGTTGTTTACTTTGTTCTCCATCCACACCCAATCCATTATGTGAAATGTGTTTCTAATATGTTCTGCTTTGGAATTGTTTGCATCGGAAACCTTTCTTTTAAATAAAAAACATGGTGCCCCATAGTTGAATAATAGCGTCAGGACCAACGAACCGGGCGGCCAAAGATCACGGTCGTTTGTGATGAACCAAAACCCTGCAGGCGGTGATCCTGGATAACATGCTGCAATAGACCAGGCTGGGCAAGCAGAAGAGATCGAAGAGATAAGGCAACCCGGTACTCAAAGATGCCTGTTGAAGGATGTGTCAGACGGAAAGGTGCAAACGTTGCAGTCAAGCTGTAAACTACGACACAACGCATTCCGTTCTCCGGACATCCTGCTACTTGCAAAGCCCTTTTAAGGGCTTGGTAGCGGGGAATTAAGAACAAAGACGATGCGTTTGTTTAAATTTAAAAAAAAAAAAATTTCAAAGTACATTGTGCGGTTTGACTAAAGAGTTTGCGTAACTTTTGATTAAACGGCACAAACCTTTTTCATAAATTAAAAAAAAAACAATGCGTCAGCCGGGAATCGAACCCGGATCGACTGCTTGGAAGGCAACCATGCTGACCTTTACACCACCGACGCTTCCATTTTCATTTGCTGATCTTAAACAAGTAGGATAATGTTGGTGATGGTGATGCCAAGTGTCATCTGTACATCGCAAGTTGCCAGCAATGGACCTACAACTTCTCTTTTTCTTACCATGACAGCACACTTCGACATACTGTGTTTAGTTCATCTCCTGAAGACGCTTCCCCACTTATAGAGCGCTGTCTTGCTCTTGGTCTTTATTTGTCAGTGTGTGTGCTGGAGTGAATGTCACTGTCACTGTCAGAGATACGTTTATTTACTTTATATCATTAGTTTTATTCATTAGCACTCAGGGATCAAGATGCTGACCCAGCGCATGAGCTGCAGTGGTCAGCGACCCATAGCTGACTGCTAGCGTCAGGGCCAGCGAACCATAGCTGCCAAGACCCTTCTACACCTCCACGATGTGATCTTGGATAACAGGCTGCAGCATGGCAGAATGGCTAAGGAGAAGGGATCGAAGAGGGAATGCTAACCCGGTACTCAAAAAATGTTTGCTGAAGTCGGATGTGTTTGACCGAAAGGTGCAAATATCGCGGTCAATCTGTAAACTACGACACAACGCATTCTGTTCTCTGGACTACATTCTGCAACTTAAGCCCTTTCAGGGTTTGTAGCAGGAGATTGAGAACGAACGAAGCCAAGCCAAGCCATATCATTAGCAGGGAAGACGAGACATGGACATACCTGGAAAAGATGGCACAGGATATGAAGAGCCGACGTGTATTTGGTGAAGACATATGCTGAACTGTTTGTGGGATGATGATGGTGCTGATGAGGGTGATGGTAATGATCTATACACTTTGTGCCTCCATATTGATTATTATTACCCTTCCTTGCAGCTCGCCACATTGACATATTCATGAATCCCATTAACTTGTTGTTCTTGAATGCACACAATGAGTTATGTAACTCATTTCTGCGACCTGAAAAGGACGTTAAGTGGCGGGTTGTCGTAGCTTTTCTCACATCCTGAACGTGCTGATGAAGGTGAACCGGGGTCCTCCAGGCTGTTGTGCTATGATTAGCCTTATCTGCGTGTCATTTACTACTACGGGGATCACGTCGATCTCTCACCTTGTTTGCCAAGCTGCCATGAAAACAGCCCGTTTTCAAGGAACGACTGCGGGAAAGTCAAGGTGTAGGTCTTGTCCAGTGCATTTTGGCTGACCCCGACTAACATTTCTGATCAGTATGTGTTGCCTGACCAGACGTTAGTCTTCCTCCATCTTAGCGACGGTAACATTACATTTCCAGCATTAAAATATATTTTCTTGGTGGTTCTAGGCTTGAGACAGAGTGGTTTCTAAGTTGTGGACTTGTTACATTTTATTTTCAGGAGATCAAGTTACATTATATCAACAAAGATATACTGGGGTGGAAAGTAAGTTGTGTCTAATTAAATGTTGTTGTTGGTGTTGGTGCATGTTGTTGGTGTTGGTGGTGCATGTTGTTGTTATTGATGTATGTTTTTGTTGTTGGTGCATGTTGTTGGTGCATGTTGTTGTTGGTGGTGCATGTTGTTGTTGGTGGTGCATGTTGTTGCTGCTTGTTGTTGGTGGTGGTGTATGTTGTTGTTGTTGGTGCATGTTGTTGGTGCATGTTGTTGTTGGTGGTGCATGTTGTTGTTGTTGGTGCATGTTGTTGTTGGTGGTGCATGTTGTTGCTGCTTGTTGTTGGTGGTGGTGCATGTTGTTGTTGGTGGTGCATGTTGTTGTTGTTGGTGCATGTTGTTGTTGGTGGTGCATGTTGTTGCTGCTTGTTGTTGGTGGTGGTGCATGTTGTTGTTGTTGGTGCATGTTGTTGTTGGTGGTGCATGTTGTTGTTGGTGCATGTTGTTGTTGTTGGTGCATGTTGTTGTTGGTGGTGCATGTTGTTGTTGGTGGTGCATGTTGTTGTTGGTGGTGCATGTTGTTGTTGTTGGTGCATGTTGTTGTTGGTGGTGCATGTTGTTGTTGGTGGTGCATGTTGTTGTTGGTGGTGCATGTTGTTGTTGGTGGTGCTTGTTGTTGTTGTTGGTGGTGCATGTTGTTGCTGCTTGTTGTTGTTGTTGCTTGTTGCTGTTGTTGGAGCATGTTGTTGTTGGTGGTGCATGTTGTTGCTGGTGGTGCATGTTGTTGTTGGTGGTGCTTGTTGGTGTTGGTTCATGTTGTTGTTGTTGGTGCATGTTGTTGTTGGTGGTGCATGTTGTTGCTGCTTGTTGTTGCTTGTTGCTGTTGTTGGAGCATGGTGTTGCTGCTTGTTGTTGTTGGTGGTGCTTGTTGTTGTTGGTGGTGCATGTTGTTGTTGTTGGTGCATGTTGTTGTTGTTGGTGCATGTTGTTGTTGGTGGTGCATGTTGTTGCTGCTTGTTGTTGCTTGTTGCTGTTGTTGGAGCATGGTGTTGCTGCTTGTTGTTGTTGTTGCTTGTTGCTGTTATTGGAGCATGGTGTTGCTGCTTGTTGTTGTTGTTGCTGTTGTTGGAGCATGGTGTTGCTGCTTGTTGTTGTTGTTGCTTGTTGCTGTTATTGGAGCATGGTGTTGTTGTTGCTTGTTGTTGTTATTGGAGCATGGTGTTGCTGCTTGTTGTTGTTGTTGCTGTTGTTGGAGCATGGTGTTGCTGCTTGTTTTTGTTGTTGCGTGTTGCTGTTGTTGGAGCATGATGTTGCTGCTTGCTGTTGTTGCTGCTTGTTGCTGTTATCGGAGCATGGTGTTGCTGCATGTTGTTGTTGTTGCTGTTGTTGGAGCATGGTGTTGCTGCTTGTTGTTGTTGTTGCTTGTTGCTGTTATTGGAGCATGGTGTTGCTGCTTGTTGTTGTTGTTGCTGTTGTTGGAGCATGGTGTTGCTGCTTGTTGTTGTTGTTGCTGTTGTTGGAGCATGGTGTTGCTGCTTGTTGCTGTTGTTGCTTGTTGCTGTTGTTAGATCATGGTGTTGCTGCTTGTTGTTGTTGTTGCTTGTTGCTGTTGTTAGATCATGGTGTTGCTGCTTGTTGTTGTTGTTGCTTGTTGCTGTTATTGGAGCATGGTGTTGCTGCTTGTTGTTGTTGTTGCTGTTGTTGGAGCATGGTGATGCTGCTTGTTGTTGTTGTTGCTTGTTGATGTTGTTGGAGCATGGTGTTGCTGCTTGTTGTTGTTGTTGCTTGTTGCTGTTGTTGGAGCATGGTGTTGCTGCTTGTTGTTGTAGTTGCTGTTGTTGGTGCATGTGGTTGCTGCTTGTTATTGTTGTTGCTTGTTGCTGTTGTTGGAGCTTGGTGTTGCTGCTTGTTATTGTTGTTGCTGTTGTTGGAGCATGGTGTTGCTGCATGTTGTTGTTGTTGCTTGTTGCTGTTGTTGGAGCATGGTGTTGCTGCTTGTTGTTGTTGTTGCTGTTGTTGGAGCATGGTGTTGCTGCTTGTTGTTGTTGTTGCTTGTTGCTGTTGTTGGAGCATGGTGTTGCTGCTTGTTGTTGTTCTTGGTGCGTGTTGTTGTTGATGCTTGTTGTTGGTGCTATTGAGTACATAAGTTTACCTTCTTGTTCGCTATCCATACTCAATCCACAAGCAATCCACAAATATACATTTTAATCCATTCTGTGAAATGTGCTTTTAATATGTGCTGCTTTAGAATTGTTTGCCCATCGGAAAGAATTTGTTTAATAAAACACATAGAGACCCATAGCTGACAGCTAGCTAACCAGAGCTGCCAAGACCCTTCTACACCTCCACGCGGTGATCATGGATAACAGGCTACAACAGGGCAGGCTGGCTAAGTAAAAGGGATCGAAGAGGGAAGGCATTCCGGTACTCAAAGTTGTCTGTTGAAGTCTGGTGTATCAGACCGAAAGGTGCAAATATTTAATATGACAGTCAAGCTGTAAATCACGACACAACGCATTCTGTTCTCCGGACTACAGCATGCTACTTACAAAGCCCTTTTCAGGACTTGGTAGCGGGAGATTGAGAACGAACAAAGATCAGTTTTTTTAACGGCACAAACCTTTTTAATTTAAAACACAAGGATCCGTCAGCCGGGAATCGAACCCGGATCGACTGCTTGGAAGGCAACCATGCTGACCTTTACACCACCGACGCTTACACTTTGTCTTCCTAATCTTAAACAGGGCTTGTTCTGGATAGCTCATAGGTTTATGTTGTTGTTGGTGCGTTGTTGTTGCTGCTTGTTGTTGTTTGTTGTTGTTGGTGTGTGTTGTAGTTGTTGCTGCTTGTTGTTGTTTGTTGTTGTTGGTGCATTGTGTAGTTGTTGCTGCTTGTTGTTGTTGGTGCGTGTTGTAGTTGTTGGTGCGTGTAGTTGATGTTTGTTATTGCTTGTAGTTGTTGTTGGTGATTGTTGTCGTTGTTGGTGCGTGTTGTTGTTGATGCGTGATGTTGTTGTTGGTGGTGTGTGTTGTTGTTAGTGGTGTGTGTTGTTGTTAGTGGTTGCTGTTGTTGGTGGTGGTGTGTGTTGTTGGTGGTGGTGTGTGTTCGTGGTGGTGTGTGTTGTTGGTGGTGGTGTGTGTTGTTGGTGGTGCGTGTTGTTGTTGGTGGTGCCTGTTGTTGTTGGTGGTGCCTGTTGTTTTTGGTGGTGCGTGTTGTTGTTGGTGGTGCCTGTTGTTTTTGGTGGTGCGTGTTGTTGTTGGTGGTGTGTGTTGTTGGTGGTGCGTGTTGTTATTGTTGGTGATGCGTGTTGTTGTTGGTAGTGCGTGTTGTTGTTGGTGGTGTGTGTTATTGTTGGTGGTGTGTGTTGTTGTTGGTAGTGCGTGTTGTTGTTGGTAGTGCGTGTTGTTGTTGGTAGTGCGTGTTGTTGTTGGTAGTGCGTGTTGTTGTTGGTAGTGCGTGTTGTTGTTGGTGGTGTGTGTTATTGTTGGTAGTGTGTGTTGTTGTTGGTGGTGTGTGTTGTTGGTGGTGCGTGTTGTTATTGTTGGTGATGCGTGTTGCTGTTGGTAGTGCGTGTTGTTATTGTTGGTGGTGTGTGTTGTTGGTGGTGCGTGTTGTTGTTGGTGGTGTGTGTTGTTGGTAGTGCGTGTTGTTGTTGGTAGTGCGTGTTGTTGTTGGTAGTGCGTGTTGTTGTTGGTAGTGCGTGTTGTTGTTGGTGGTGCGTGTTGTTATTGTTGGTGATGCGTGTTGTTGTTGGTAGTGCGTGTTGTTGTTGGTAGTGCATGTTGTTGTTGGTAGTGCGTGTTGTTGTTGGTAGTGCATGTTGTTGTTGGTGGTGTGTGTTGTTGTTGGTAGGGCATGTTGTTGTTGGTAGGGCATGTTGTTGTTGGTAGTGCGTGTTATTGTTGGTGGTGTGTGTTGTTGTTGGTAGGGCATGTTGTTGTTGGTGATGCGTGTTGTTGTTGGTAGTGCGTGTTGTTGAAGATGTTGCTGTTACTGTTGTTAATGCCATCAATGAGTATGTTTATTTTTTTATGACCTGAAAAAAACGTTTAATTACTAGTTCCAGAAGCCTTTATCAATACCAAAGCGTGCTGATGAAGGTGGACCGCGGTCCTCCATGCGGTTTTGCTATGCTTGGCTTCATCTGCGTGTCGCTCACTATAACAGGGATCACGTCGATCTCCCACCTCGTTTGCCAGACTGCCAAGAAGATCAGTCCATTTCGAGGGAGGACTACCTTGTAGTTGAGGTAGGGATCTTGAAGCGATGATGGAGGTGAGCCTGGTGGCGATAATTTGTATGCCATATTCTTAAGATTCCAAGAAAAACAAGCTATTCGCTCTATTATAACATACGGCGTATTGTTTCTAGAATGTTTTTGAAATCTTGGTATTTACAGTCAGGTTACCACTACTGCCAGTGTAACAATATACTTAGCTATTTCGTATCCTGGTCACACTGACCAATATTTATATGTGTAGGGGTCGCTTTAGCTGAGTAGTTATCTAATCAAAGATATCCTCATCACAGCTTTACTGGTCATGTGTACCAATATTTGTATGTATCAGAGCAAGATATTTATTAATAATAATAATATCCGTCCATCACACGCGGTGATGCCAACAACAGTCAGACATGTTGTACTGCTCCTCACCAGTGAGTTCAGAGGTCGCTGTATAGTCTAATTCTGGCACGGAAAATCCTTCCACATACGTGGCATATTAATGTCTGAATTAGCAATGTGAATGTCAGTTGTTTTGTTCGGCGCTCCCCAGCAATTGAGGTGCCTCTGATGGTTGTTCAACGCCTTGTGGTCCTGTGCGAGATATTCCCATGCGTTTGCATCGATGCTGAAGCGTGTCAGAGATACTTTGAGGGAGTCTTTGAAACGGTTCTTTTGACCACCTCCTTGACGCAGGCCATCTTTCAGCTCACCATACATTAGTTGTTTTGGGATGCGATTGTCTGGCATGCGCACGATGTGGCCGGCCCACCTGATCTGGGTCTTCTGCAACAGTGTGTAGATGCTTGACATTTTTGCCTTCATGGGGATATCGGAGTCTGGCACCCTATCCTGCCACTTTATTTTAAGCAATTTACGGAGGCACCTTGTATGGAAGTGGTTTATTTTCCTAGCATGCCTGCTGTACACAATCCCCGTCTCACAGGCATACAGAAGCGTGGGGAGCACTACAGCTTGGTAGACCTTGAGTTTCGTATCAAGCCTAAGACCCCTCCGATTTCAGACACTGTTTCGCAGCCTCCCAAAGACAGCACTGACCTTGGAGATTCTGTTACTGACCTCACAGTCAATAGTAGTTTCAATGAAAAGAGTGTTACCAAGGTACGTGAAGCTGTCTCTTGATTCGAGGCGCTCGTTCTTGTCTCTGATATCTGGGTCGCGATATGTGTCACTCGGGGGAGGCTGAAACATGACTTCGTTTTTTTTGGTTTTAATTGTAAAACCTAACATGTCGCTATTTCTAAAGAGTTTCCTGACTCACAACATAGGCTGTAAGACTTTATACTTCGACCACAGAATACACTAAAGCTGTCGTTTATCATTGAGACTAAATATATTATTTATTTTCATGAATAATGTTTACATAATCGAAACGAACTTCTAAACTATATGTTTATAGCACTTGTATATAAACTAAACTAACACGGAAGATCCAAGTAATTGCTATTGATGTTACTTCTGTAAACTACATAAAACCCAGATTCTACGTCTCATATGAAATAATATAAATCCTAAACGAAATCTAATTCAATAGTATTACAAATCAATGATTCTATCTAAGTCGACTCCTGTCGGCCTCCAGAGTGTCAACGCACGTTACGGTCTGTCGTTCTTGTCAGGGCTGCTGCTTTAGACTGTCAAGCGTACCAACATAGTTTAACAAAGTAGTTATGTTTCACTTACAACTGTTAGCAGTTCTAAAGTGTTTGAGGCATGTCCTTTCGAACAATTTCGTTCTCTGAGGGCTCATGTGATGCAACTCTTTTTTTGAACTCACGAACTTTTGAGATTGCAGTCCCTAGGTTTCGCTGAATCTTTAATTGTGCCGAACTCTTGTACCACTGAGATTGCAGTGCATGTGATTCACTGAATCCATAATCGAACCGAACTCTCGAACCAAAATACGCCATTGAGTCTTGGCCAGTCACTCTATAAAGTGTGTGTTGGGCGCCCTGTGACTAGGAGAGATCAGGATTTGTGTGTGATATGTGAAGGACACCGAGGGAACGATGTATGTTCCGGAGTGTGTGTATACGCAGATCGATTGAGTGTGTGATCACATGTGAGTATACGTTGAATAGATTGAATGTGATATGTCAAGGTCACCTGCCTGAAGGTATCTGAATGTATAATGTAAAGATCACCCGCCTGAGAGGATCTGAGCGTGAGTGAATGCACAGAATACGATCGTAAAGACGAGTTTTTTTAGAATGTATTGAGGGTGCAGATAAAGAGAGGGGAGTGTAAGTCTAGAACATACTTGGATTATATTGGGAGCAATATTCAAAAGCTTATGCTTACAACTTCCGCGAATTTATTAATAATATCGTGTAAGTTCGTTTGTAGTAATATCGCTTTTGTTGTTCTGTTTGCTAAATGTTAGTTTTGTGAATATTCGTGTAATAAATATGCTACCTGCTGTGTGCTATGATGTTAGCTGTGTGTGGTCGTGAATGATGTGGATGCGTGTAACATTCTAGCTAAACCACTGTGGAAACGCCTTAGACTGCCACACACGATCAATAGGACATTGTTACTTTAAATCTGACAGCCCGTTGCGTGTTTTCCTAACGTCAATAAAAACACCTGCCACTTAGGTCTCATACTAGAATTGACCAAACTGGTACCCATCCATAACTAGCCGAGTTTCCCAGTTGCATTCAATTCTCACCTAACGCTTCGGTCCACCCGGTAACCGGGGTTTGACCTACGCCACGTTAACTACAATTCAGGCAACGTTTGATTCTTAGCGAACATAGTCAGCAGCACAATCTTCCCTGGCTTAAACGCCGATGCTCTACAAGGAGCTCGAACTGTCACACCAGGTAGCTGAAGCTATCCGTAGACCTTTCTTTTCGCGATTTTATTCCGCGCGGCTTCTATGCGTAATTGTAGGACTTTCAGGTCTTCTCTAAATGTGTCCCCGACTACGGCTAACATCTTGCATGCTCTTTTCAATTTCCATTAGGTGCACATCGTGTGTACATTACTTTCAAGTCTTTACGCCAGTCTCCGATATGACTAGACGCTGGTTCCACCATCTTTCAAACAAGGGATCTCTCTAAACTTGCGGAATTTGTAAGCCGACAGTTCGTTTCTTGAGCTGTACCTGGTAACACTGACTTTAATTGTCCTGGTAACACACTGACTTTAGTTGTCCTGGTAACACACTGACTTTAGTTGTCCCTGGTAACATATTGGCTTCAGTCCACAAACACCGTTGACGACTTGCTCTGGTAAATGAAGTGATCTTCTCTTGTAACTTTTACTCATCACAGGGCCGAAACAGAGAAAGGGTTGTCTCGCAAGCACATTATTGAAGGTAATTATTATGTTGGTGATGATGTTGTTGATGATGATGATGATGATGATGATGATGATGATGATGTGATTGTAGGAGTGATTGTTCAGAAGATGTAGGTTAGTGTAGAAGTTAAAGTGATGTATTTGGGGTGATCGTGGTGGTATTACTTACATAATGGATGTTCATGTCATCATAGTCAGGATGTGTCTGGGGTACATGGAATGTGTCATGATGTATTTGGGGTACAAGGAATGTGAGTTTACGTTTTATGGTGCTGTTCTGTTAAAAATCGAAGTCATTGCACTTCGAGCAGACCCTTAGTTGCTCAGTCCCATTCAGCAAATGGCGAATAGTATAGGTACTGATGGTTCTTGTAGCTCGCTGGTTGTACACATTCTATCTCTGTTATCTCATACGCTCTCTCTACTGAACCCGTGTATAATTTCAGAAAACACTGCAAACTGTGCATTGATGGTTCATTGACTACAGTGTATTCATCCAAAACAACCGCTGTTCTTTGATCGTGCACTCTATGAGGATAGCCGCCATTGTGTATCTGCTGTGCGCACGTCAATGTTCCTTTATGCTTGTGAGACATGGGCAATTACAGCGGACCTGTAGCCGAGGATACATGCCTTAGATATTATATGTTTCTGAAGTCTTCACGTGCAAAGATCGAGTTATAAATGAGGAAATACGAGAAAGAATTACAACATTTTATAGGACCTTTTGAAGACCTCTTGACAACTGCCAAAAGAAAGAAGCTCGCTTGGTACGATCACATATCGAGATCAAATGGTCTTGCAAATACGATCCTGCACGGAAACGTGCAAGGCAGACGACGAAGAGGTCGTCCCCCCCTCCCCCCCCCCCCCCCCAAAACAAAAGAAGTGGGAGGACAACACAACAGAATGGATCAATCTCCGACCAGAGAAGGCAGAGGCAGAGGCCGCTGACAGACAGGGGGTGGCATGGGTTTGTGGGGAGGTCTTCATGTGTGCCCCAACGATCTCACCGGTTACAGGTTGACCTGACGTGTCCTGTGCACGTGCATGCGACACCCATCGTGTGACGCCTACAGTCATAATAAAGTTAGATGGTGCTGCCACCTAATGATATCTTTAGCTATCCTATAGTAATTGTTTCTCTACCACCTACGTACTGACTAACCCTCGTTTGTGTGTGCGTGTGTGTTCGGCTGTGTGCAAGTGTGCGTGTGTGTGTGCGCGCGCGTTGTACAGTATTAGTGTTACCAAATAGTTCAGTATATTTTATTACCATTACCGTACATAATTAATTATAGAAGATGGGTCCTTCGACAACTCACGAACATGGTATTAGAACCCTGACCAGGAGAATTCTTTAGACCCCTGAGGCGCAAGATAGACAGAATTAGGGACTAATAAAAGTGCACAGAACCATAACTGGAACGAGAAGAATGGAAGTATGAAAGAAAACCTGTAGAAAAAAGGTAGAAAAGAAAATGTAACGCACGTGAAACAATATGAGCATAGCTTAACAGAAATACATTCATAACATATAAATATGTGACGAACAACTGCTTCAGTCTTCATACGAGTGTGCAACATGGACAACTGAGCATGTGTTGTTGATCCATCAATATAAGGGCGCTCGTTGATGCGTGCTTACTGCAGGCGCCTGGGGACTGTAACGGCAAGAGGCAGTTCTACTTCATCATCATCAAGTGCCGTCTCCACATTGGAGGTTGTCGGTAATGGACCTCTGGCTGTCTCTGTCCTGTCAGGTCGGTAGACTCAGCCAGATTGTGTCCTGACCACATCTTGATGTTGTCTATCCATCCATACCTCGGACGCCCTCTGGATCTTCTCCCCGCCACGCTTCTCTCCAATATAACTTTCAGCAGACTGTTATGTCTCTTAATGTGAATAAAATATTTTGTTTTTCTGATTATTATTGACTTCAGAACGCTCTCCTCCACTGAGTTGTTCTATGACTTCATTACTTGCTTTCCTATCTTTCCAAAAAACGTGTCCAAGTCTTCTAAAGACCCTTAGTTCTACACACAACCGTAACCAGAGATTTCACGACTATCCAATACCAAAACCATAAAGTATCGGATAATAAGAAATGTCACAATGAACAAGTACATTAATAGCAGAAATTGATTTTTGTTAATGGTTAGAAATGTCAAGCTTTTTAGCTAGTGGGAGGCTTACGTCATTTCATGGTAGTCAATGACAACTAAAGTTGACACCAGCCATTAAATGCGACACTAAATATAGACATTCTAAATGGGAGTATTTCTGGACTGTGAACCAGGATGCCACGAAAGAAATTAATCTGCGGGTTTATGTAGTTGTGTGCTTTTTTTTTTCTTTTTTTTTTCTTTGGATTTTAAACTTTTTGTGAAATTTGAATGTTAGAAAAGGCTAGATTAATTTTGTGTAAATTGTTAATTATTTATAAAGAGATTTAGATTTTGTATTTCGTGTGCAAATATACTTATTTTGCCATTGATTAGATCCACTAACTAGCCTATTGTGCCATGTTTTTTTAGCCGGATTATTTTTTTTTTTGTGCGTTCGCCTTATTTATTTATTCCTCAAGGCGGTGTGAGTTGCACTGTGTTTTTTATTTTGCGCCTGTCGGCCCAGTGCATCCACTTCAGCATGCATTTTATGTAAGGGTCTGCTTCCTTCTGCATTTTCTAAGGGTTTTCCTGGGGTAACGCCCGGGGCTGTGATGGGGATCGAACCCAGCACCTTCGATTGTGAGCCGTGTCACTTAACCACCAGACCACGCCGTCCCCTTTTTAGCCGGATGACCCGACCCGTTCCTTGGCTCCAGATGGAGAATAACGTCGCCACTGCAGCTGTCCTGTTTGTATGAATCATGTATCCAAGCATATGCTAATGTGCTTTCTTCTTTTTCTTCTTTATCTTCTTCATCGGCGTTGTCCTGACAGAACCTTGCAACATCGTGTCGTAGTTTGCAGCTTGGCTGCCAAATCTGCACGTACCGGCATGACACAAAGGATGCTTTCAGCACGGTGTTCTTTGGCACCTGATTTTCATTCCGTTTTCGATCCCTATTGTGACAGGATCAGGGATCTCCAGGATCTGGGGGTTCAATGTCAGGGGGTTCCAGGGTCAGGGATGATCCAAATCAAGGGGACCATTGAAAGCTAACGGAAATTTAGAAGGAAACTTCTTTTTCTTCTTCGTCTTCTTTCGTTCTCAATCTCCCACTGCCAAACCCTGAAAGGGCTTAAGTAGCAGAATGTAGTCCAGAGAATGGAATGCGCTGTGTTGTAGTTTACAGCTTGGCTGCGATATTTGCACCTTTCGGTCCAACACTTCCGACTTCAGCAAGCATTTTTTGAGTACCAGGTTAGCATTCCCTCTTCGATCCCTTCTCCTTATCCAGTCTGCCCTACTGTAGCCTGTTATCCAGGATTACCGCGTGGAGGTGTAGAAGGGTCTTGGCAGCTATGGTTCGCTGGACCTGACGCTAGCAGTCAGCTATGGGTCGCTGACCACTGCAGCTCATGCGCTGCTCAGCATATTGATCCCTAGCAGGAAACAAAAAGATGGGAGAGAAACAATGGCAGAACGTCAGAGTTCAGACAGATGTTAGAAGAGGTATAGGGTCATTTTGAACACAGCCTGCCTGGTTCTTAAATGTAACTTTTCATTGTCTGGAAATCAGATCAAGAGACAGTTAACTGGTAAGAATTAATTACGCTTATTATCTATAGTTTAGTACTTTTGTTACACATTTTGTTGTACATGCTGGACACGTGTCCAGGGCATATTAAACTTGGGGTTGGTCTTAAGACTTTTGGTTAGAATTGGGGGGGGGGGGGAGGGTATAATTCAGAAGGATGGTGAGGAATTAACAGATCCACAAGTGATGTTGTAGCCAGCTCCAAGAATAATGTGGGTAGGGGTATTTGTAAGGAAGAGGGTTAATCTAGAAATAGAGCTTTGGAGTATTAGTAATAGTGATCAGGTCATGGAAACTGTCACCCGAGTTTGTCCACGTAGTGATGGCATTGGTACTACGTGACTTGTGGTCATGGCAATCATTTGAGAAGGAGTGTAATGAGAAATAAAAAATGGGCGTAGGAATGATTTCAAATTAGATTTCACAGGAAGGTTACCCCAAGTACATATCTGAGTTCGCTGAGATAACTCTAGAAATAGTGGACTTCGAGTTAGCCTGATAATACTAAAGTGGTTTCAGAACATCGGTGAATTCAAAGTCTTACTCTACATTTCATTTAGACGACACTGATAGTCTGACTTCAGTAAGTATCTGTTGAACGTCACACATCTGGTCGAAGTCTCAAACGTCGCCAGAAGGGCGTGCAAACCCTACAACAGAAGCACAGGTGTGGCCTTACACCTGAAATTGGCTTGGCTTCGCTCGTTCTCAATCTCCCACTACCAAACCCTGAAAAGGCTTAAGTAGCAGAATGTAGTCCAGAGAACGGAATGCGTTGTGTCGTAGTTTACAGCTTGACTGCGATATTTGCACCATTCGGTCCAACACATCCGACTTCAGCAAGCATTTTTTAGTACAGGGTTAGCATTCCCTCTTCGATCCCTTCTCCTTAGCCAGTCTGCCCTGCTGCAGCCTGTTATCCAGGATCACCGTGGGGAAGTGTAGAAGGGTCTTGGAAGCTCTGGTTCACTGGCCCTGACGCTAGCAGTCAGCTATGGGTCGCTGACCGCTGCAGCTCATGTGCTGCTCAGCATCTTGATCCCCACACCAGAGATGACATCCCATCGCACGAATTCGATATATTTATTCCACAGCTGAAACTGAAATGATTGAAGCTGCCAGAGGTCAGACATGCTATAGGAGACAAGAACCACAAGAATCGAGATTTGAACTAAATTTTAGAAGATGGTGTTAGGAATAGAAAGAACTAGATTATGATCAAGGAGAAAACTGGGTTTAGAACCAGAGCAACCATGTGGATAAGTACTGAAATCAAGTGATAAGAAAACTTAGATAGTGATAGATTAGACTGTATTTGGTGTGATCATATCCAGTATGTCAATAAATTTATAACTATTATTTGAAAGAACAAGTTTTCGTGTTTCAATTATGCCATTGGCCTCAGTGTCCAGAATAGCTAGTCGCGTTGAGAAATGTTAGGGTCCTTTTGTGTAACCACTGTAAACTCATTGATCATTTACGTAAATCTCGAACAGTGTGCCTTAGAGGAAACCCACTCGCGTACGTGTATAGCTAGATACATTACAAGGATAAAGCAGAAACTCTTTCAATGGCGGACTTCTATTTTAAACAATTAATAAGTTACAATGTACAATTTTCTGCGGCTCTAAGGTGGTTTTCTGGAACTTACATAATGAGGAATGTAATCGTCTCTGACTCTCAGCCCTTGCTTCGTAAAGTGCATGTGGTATGAGTAGATAGTGGACATAGGAGTCCTCGAACCTTCGAGAACTGGTGTGGATCTGATGTCCTGTCCATGCTGGGGTTTGCGGGAATGAAAGAACTGACATCTTGGCATGATACCGGCAGAAAACTGGCCCATGTTGTCTCTCATTGAGCTTGTATCTGACGGCTTTGAACACATACACACACATATATACACACACACACACACGCACAGACCCACGCACACACACACACACACGAAAACACACTCATACACACGCACACACCCATACACGCGCGCACTAACGCACACCCACACACACTCTATCTCATAAACTATATATGTCTTTCTCATACACACACACACAAACTCTCTTTCTCTCTCTTACACACACAGGAACTCTCTCTCTATCTCCCTCTTTCTCTCCTCTCTCTCTCTCTCTCTCACACACACACACACTCTCTCTCTCTCTCTCTCTCTCTGTCTATCTCTGTCTCACAGACTTGGTGTGATTATTAAAACATGTTCTTCCATTAAACAGGTATCAAAGCCTCCCTGGGCCGGTTACAGCTTGACTATGTGGACATCGTGTTTGCTAACAAGGCAGACTCGCATGTCCCGATGGAAGGTAGGCTGTAACACATTCAATATCAATCTCAAACCAAATGAAGAGTAAGGTCATTTTTTGGGTAAAAACTAACTGCTGATTCTCGTGTTGCAATAAAAATAAAGACAAGCAAGCATACATGGATTGGGAAGATCGTCACGATCACCATCATCATCACCATCATCATCATCATCATCATCATCACCATCATCATCATCATCATCATCATCATCATCATCATCACCATCACCATCATCATCATCATCATCATCATCATCACCATCATCATCATCATCACCATCATCATCATCATCATCATCACCATCATCATCATCATCATCATCATCATCATCACCATCATCATCATCATCATCATCATCATCATCATCATCAGTCCCGTAACCTGAGAGGTCATCGTGGCACAATACTGCAGATTGTTGGACCAGTTCCCGCCACTCCACTCGGTGTTGTGTCACGATATTTGTTCTAGCTATGGACTTTCCCGTCCACTCTCTGATGTTGTCTTCCCATCTCTTTTTCTGCCTCCCACTCTTACGCTTCTCAGGCACAGACCCTGCAGGGCCGTCTTGTTCAACCCAGACGATCTTGACACATGTCCATCTCACGTGAGCTTGCGTGCTTTTTTAAATGGCATCTCTGATAACCTGAAAGTCATAACTGTAACTGTTAGTACTATTCTACCCGTCTGACTGTTGTTGTTCTACCTGTCTGACTGTTGTTATTGTTCTACCTGACTGTTGTTATTGTTTTGTCTGACTGTTGTTATTGTTTTGTCTGACTGTTGTTATTGTTTTGTCTGACTGTTGTTATTGTTTTGTCTGACTGTTGTTATTGTTTTGTCTGACTGTTGTTATTGTTTTGTCTGACTGTTGTTATTGTTTTGTCTGACTGTTGTTATTGTTCTACCTGACTGTTGTTATTGTTTTGTCTGACTGTTGTTATTGTTTTGTCTGACTGTTGTTATTGTTTTGTCTGACTGTTGTTATTGTTTTGTCTGACTGTTGTTATTGTTTTGTCTGACTGTTTTTATTGTTCTACCTGTCTGACTGTTGTTATTGTTCTACCTGACTGTTGTTATTGTTTTGTCTGACTGTTGTTATTGTTTTGTCTGACTGTTGTTATTGTTTTGTCTGACTGTTGTTATTGTTTTGTCTGACTGTTGTTATTGTTTTGTCTGACTGTTGTTATTGTTTTGTCTGACTGTTGTTATTGTTTTGTCTGACTGTTGTTATTGTTCTACCTGACTGTTGTTATTGTTTTGTCTGACTGTTGTTATTGTTTTGTCTGACTGTTGTTATTGTTTTGTCTGACTGTTGTTATTGTTTTGTCTGACTGTTGTTATTGTTTTGTCTGACTGTTGTTATTGTTTTGTCTGACTGTTGTTATTGTTTTGTCTGACTGTTGTTATTGTTTTGTCTGACTGTTGTTATTGTTCTACCTGACTGTTGTTATTGTTTTGTCTGACTGTTGTTATTGTTTTGTCTGACTGTTGTTATTGTTTTGTCTGACTGTTGTTATTGTTTTGTCTGACTGTTGTTATTGTTTTCTCTGACTGTTGTTATTGTTTTGTCTGACTGTTGTTATTGTTTTGTCTGACTGTTGTTATTGTTTTGTCTGACTGTTGTTATTGTTTTGTCTGACTGTTGTTATTGTTTTGTCTGACTGTTGTTATTGTTTTGTCTGACTGTTGTTATTGTTTTGTCTGACTGTTGTTATTGTTTTGTCTGACTGTTGTTATTGTTTTGTCTGACTGTTGTTATTGTTTTGTCTGACTGTTGTTATTGTTTTGTCTGACTGTTGTTATTGTTTTGTCTGACTGTTGTTATTGTTTTGTCTGACTGTTGTTATTGTTTTGTCTGACTGTTGTTATTGTTCTGTCTGACTGATTGTTATTGTTCTACCTGTCTGATTGTTGTTATTGTTCTACCTGTCTGATTGTTGTTATTGTTCTACCTGTCTGATTGTTGTTATTGTTTTGTCTAACTATTTGCTGCTATTGTTCTAGCCGACTGTTTGCTGCTATTGTTCTGTCTGACATGCAGTTAGCCCTAAAAGGAACATGTTTCTATTTTCGAGAAGTTGTGTGGCTGCTAGTTCTAAAACCTGTGCTTGTAAATCCTTTTCTTCATTTATGTTTATCTGCACAAAACACTTTCTCGTGTCTTTGATTCATTCCGGGAGAATTGTACATTTATCTTGAAGCCTGACAGAAAAATACAAGCGTATGAATAAACATCCAAAGCAGAGAAAATAATGAATTAACAAAAAACCGCATAAAAAGAACAAGGTTCAATCATCTACCAAAAGCCCTTACAGCCAGGAACTGTGACATCATATCAAAATGTCCAACGACATGGGAAATGTTACAAGTATATGAAAATACAGACCAACAGCCCAACTTCACGGTGGAAGCGAAAATACCAGGTATCGATAGAAAGGTGCAAGAATCAGACTATGCATTGAGAGAAAAAACCCTAAAGCATATTGGAGACGCCTATCCTCAACCCATGTGGACGCACGTCTACACAGATGGATCATCAGAGGAAGCATTGAGGAAAGGAGGGGCGGGACTCGTCATACTTCTACAGGATGGAACTGTTATAGAAAAAGCAAGTGCTGCCGGGGAGCCCTCGACAAATCTAAGAATAGAGCAACAGGCAATAATTGAGCAGTCAAACTATTGGATGAAAAGGGGTTAAAGGATAACAAACTAGTGTTTTTGTGTAACTGCATGAGAATTTTGTAGGCCACACAAAGAGAGCCACAAAATAGTATGGAAAGGGAACTGATATGCTAGCTAAATAAACTCTCAGACCACAATAAAAATCCCCCTTCAGTGGATTCCAGCTCACTGCGGCATACCTGGGAATGAATGGGCGGACAGGCTAGCCAGGGAGGGGAAGCAGAGAGAACAATTCACCCACCCAGTGTCGCTGCCAGAAGTCAAGGCAAACATCCCAGAAAAATATAAACAACAGTGGATAGAGAGAACAAACAGCAAATACCCACAGGACCCAATCAATAGACTGAATAGAAAACAGTACACAGCGTTCCGCCTCAGAACAGATCATTACAGACTAAATGCACACATGCATAAAATGAAAGCAGCACAGACTGCACAACGCACATATTAGAGAGGACCCCAGACTCCAGAACACATTCTGCAAACATGTCCACTGCAACAAGTCTACCACGAGAAGACCTGGCCCGAGGAAAGAAACATACAAGACAAAGTGTGGGGAACCATTGAGGATCTGCGACTGACGTGTCCATTCATGGAGGCAGCCCATCTGGTGACATCAAACGAGCATATGAAACCGAACGTAAAGAAGAAGATATGTCATCTTTTCTTGTATAGCTTATCTGTCGACTAATTCAGTAATTGGTAATTATAACTTACTGTGCCCAGTGGGAAATCCACAGTATCGGATTTCTCCCTTCCAATGTGTGGGAATCTAATTTACTATTTATTTACAATAAAAATGGAGGTATTTTTCCCAATTTGTTTTATCAAAACTATTTATTTCTTCAATTTCAACTGCACATTTTGATCTAATTCAGCGTCACTTCGGAGTGTCTTGCTTACTTTACCCTTTCCAGGTCCACTTATACCACCAAGTGTTGTCGGGAGCTGCAGTTTGTTATCTTGATCCAAATGACTTGAGATAATGAAGTGCTCTATCGTGCAGCAAATTTGATGACTTCGGCTGTAAACCCTAACGTATATTCAGAAGATATCTGCTGTTGACATCTATCCATTGACCTCTGGGTCTTCTTCGCCTCCAGATCTTCTAACGAGACAGTACATGGAATGAGCTGACATCAGTAATCGACTCAGAACTAATTGCTTGCATCAGTTCAGCGAAGCAGAGCTGACCAAAACCATATTTCGCTTTCAAGAGGCGGCCCTGAATCCAGGCAGCCCTTGTCTGGCTAAGAGAATAAGGATGGCATTGGGAAGGCAAACCTGGCACCTAACAAAAAGAACAGCTATGAAATCAGATGGGTCAGGCTATCAGCTTCCACCGTTTAGGGTAGCCGGTCTCATGCCCTGCTCTCCTTAGTCACTGGCAGGTTACAGTTCTTTACTCCCTTTTTGGTCCCACCTAACACAAGTGAGGATATAGCAATAGTATTTGAAATTATTAACAAATAAACATATAAATGAAGCACGTAAGCAGCAGCATAGAACATGCTGAAATTTCATTGTTATTTTTGACTGTAAGATCCAGGAGTCTAGCACAGTGTTTGTCAACACCTATTGATCGTGCCTCCCTGTTGAGAATGTTTACCTGTTCTTCTTCTTCTTCTTCGTTCGTTCTCAATCTCCCACTACCTAACCATGAAAGGGTAAGTAGCAGAATGTAGTCCAGAGAAAGGAATGCGCTGTGTTGTAGTTTACAGCTTGGCTGCGATATTTGCACCTTTTGGTCCAACACATCCGACTTCAGCAAGCACTTTTTGAGTACTGGGTTAGCATTCCCTCTTCGATCCCTTCTCCTTAGCCAGTCTGCCTTGCTGCAGCCTGTTATCCAGGATCACTGCGTGGAGGTGTAGAAGGGTCTTGGCAGCTCTGGTTTGCTGGCCCTGACGCTAGCAGTCAGCTATGTGTCGCTGACCACTGCAGCTCATGCGCTGCTCAGCATCTTGATCCCGTTTACCTGTTCAACCAACATTTGTTGATCGTGGCTCCCTCTTGAGAATGTTTACCTATTTAACCAACATTAGTTGAACGTGCCTTTCTCTTGAGAATGTTTACCTGTTTAACCAACATTTGTTGATAATGGCTCCCTCTTGTGAAATATTTACTTGTTCAACCAACATTTGTTGATTGTGTCTCCCTCTTGAGAATGTTTACCTGTTCAACCAACATTTGTTGATCGTGCCTCCCTCTTGAGAATGTTTACCTGTTTAACCAACATTTGTTGATCGAGGCTCCCTCTTGAGAATGTTTACCTGTTCAACCAACATTTGTTGATCGTGCCTCCCTCTTAAGAATGTTTACCTGTTTAACCAACATTTGTTGCATATTGGCTGTTATCTCTTGTTTACACGTGTCGCAAGAAATATGACGTAGCATCCACTTTTGTTTCCAGTTAGAGACATGCTCTGTCAAGGCAGACAATAATAGACCTAATTGATTATGTTTCTTCTCCAATGTATTCCAGAAATAGTACGAGCTATGACATTTGTCATTAATCAGGGCTGGGCCATGTACTGGGGCACCTCCCGTTGGTCAATCGTGGAGATAATGGTAAGTGATCGACTTCATCTTTTGACTTTTGGTCAATCATGGAGATAATGGTCAGTGAGCGACTTCTTCTGTTGACTTTCGGTCAATCATGGAGATAATGGTAAGTGAGCGACTTCATCTGTTGACTTTTGGTCAATCATGGAGATAATGGTCAGTGAGCGACTTCATCTGTTGACTTTCGGTCAATCATGGAGATAATGGTAAGTGAACGACTTCATCTGTTGACTTTTGGTCAATCATGGAGATAATGGTCAGTGAGCGACTTCATCTGTTGACTTTCGGTCAATCATGGAGATAATGGTCAGTGAGCGACTTTATCTGTTGACTTTTGGTCAATCATGGAGATAATGGTCAGTGAGCGACTTTATGTATTGCTTTGTCCATCATCTAGTGCCGTTAAGGGGCGTGGGACGCCTTTGTAAAGTGCTTTGTACCAGTTGTTGTAAGCCAATTTCCTGCAGAATTTATCTTATCTCATTCGTCCATCCGCCACGCGACCTTCCTCGTATCATGTAGCCAGACCTTCTTGCTGTGTAGACGTGCAGTTGTAGTTGATCAGGTTGCATTTCCATGAGATGACAGAACCACTATCTTATTATTTTATGTGTTCATGACTTTTGGTCATTCAATATCTGCAGGCCAGTCGCCATGATGAAACTGTAGTCTTCACCAGGTCGGATCGGGTGCCCCAAAACTATTGTCTCAGCTGCACGCCCTCTGGCATCTCATTTCCCTATGCAGTGGGCATTCCTGTAGAGTGTGTTCATGGTTCTGGCCTCATGTTCTACATAGGCATTCATCGGCGTGTGAGATCTTTTGTCGGCTCAGATGTTCTAGTAGTCTGCATTGACCAGTTCTCATGCGACATAAGGTAGTTTGTTGGTTTCTTTTGTGTTATTGAAGTGGGTCTGTTTCTGTGTTCTCTCCATTGGTGTATATACTGATTTCTGATGATGTTCTCGATCTCTATGTATGGTACTCGATTATTAAATTGTGCCTTTTTAATGCCATATTTTGCTAGCGCGACAGTTCTCTGGTTTCCTGTGACTCCGCAGTTGGTGGTGGGGGGGGGGGGGGTGGCTATTGAAACACTATTGTTGAGAATCTCTGGAGTTTCCTAGTTCTGCTCTGATCTCTGATAACAGCGAGAACCACTGTATATTCTCTCGTAATGTATTCAAGGCAAGGGAAGGTTCTCACAATATGTATAGTCTTCTCAGTTCTCATGTAATCTTTCCTGGTGACACCAATGACTGTTATTTGACATCTAATTTCACACTTTTGAATTTTTCTTTCCTGAGCATTCGATAAGTACGATAGCGCAGTTGACATCAGTAAACTGATTACCAGCTGTAGCTTGTCAGTGGTTACAGTTAATAAGTCACAGTTCTGACTTCTAGTTGCAATATATCCATCATGCCTGCCATTTTCTGTAAAAATATTCCCCAGATATCTGAACTCGTGGGCCTGCTCACATTGTTGACATGTATGTTAAGCAGACCAGGTGTTCTGGCCGTTCTCATAGTTTATGTGCAGAATGTGCTAATCTTCATGTGATATATTTTAGAGGCTGTGCCAAGCTCGTCCATATGATTATACACTCTGTCTTCATTCTTGGGATTCCGTGGCGAAATAGTTAAGCCGTCGGCCTAGTGATCAGGTGGTGTGGGTTCAACTCTGAACTCCGCCGTCTTTTTCACGGGTGCTTGATGCGGAGTCCCCTACATCTCGTAGTCGCCCCCTAGCCGTCTTATCCTTGACTTGCCACTAGGGTTGGGCGACACGAGACGAGAGAGTGAGGATAAAAAGTAGCGCAGTTAATCCTTACTAAATCCCGTAATCCCGTAGTAGTGAGCGACACGCAGATGAAGCCAAGCATAGCACAACCACCTGGAGGATCCTGGTCCATCTTCATTAGCATGCTTGGGATGTGAGGAAAGCTATGACAAACCGCCACTTAACGCCCTTTTTAGGGCACACAAAAGAGTAACCCACTCATTGTGGGCATTTACAAACAAATAACAACAACCCCTACACTGATCATACATTGAGCAAGCAAATAAAAAAATTACTGGAATGAACACTGATTCGATTTCTGACTAAGAGTGTTCAGAATTCCATGGATGGATAGAATGACAAATGATTGAGAAAGCCTATCAGAAAAATATAATCACAAAAACAAGGTAAAGGTAGGTTATTTTTATTAGAGATATGATGAGAAGACACATTAAAAAGCATCAAAGAAATGGAGAAATATAGTGGATGTGATTCAGAGAAAGCAGAAAGATAATGAGCATCCTGACACTATGACATTGGAAAAAATAAATAATGAAATTGTTGGAGAGTATTAGTTATCAAAAACTATGGAGATTCATGATTACATACAACTGTTGACATAATGTGGGAAGATATTAGTTAAATAACTACCCTCATCACTCCATTTATTAGAACTGGTTGTATACAGACTCTGCAGAGTCTTCTAAACCAGTATAAAGACGTTAAGTTAAGTTAAAAATAGCGCTAGCAAAATAAATTATGGCATCATCGTCTACGATGGACGGCGACCTTTGCCCTTTGTCCTTCATCCTCGCACGTTATACTTTGACGTTTGCTATCATGTATCAAGTTGTGCCCCACTTCCGGTGCTGTCATTTGGCTGTCCTCTGTTAACATGAGCAACTGTATCGCTCGCTCACAATTATCAATATTATTCTTTCCATCTTTCTGCTCAGTCGCGGTCTATTTTAATCACATGTCTGTCTACCTTCAATTCACACTTTGTTGCCATGCTGTATATCTTTCTAACGCTCTTGATTTGTTTTAAAGTAATCCATTCATACGTGACATGAGCATTGCGACAGACAAATGAAACCAGGTGTGATTGTAAGCACTATCTGCTGCTCGTTAAGTTTATAACATGTGGTTGGGCAGAGGGAGGACGAGACCAAGACTAACGTCATGGCCAGGTGAAATATATTAATCAAGATTCCATATCATATCCTTGCTCTTGTTCCTGAAAATAGGCTTTGCCAGTCTGGCTAACGAGGTGGGGACCGACAGTGTGATCCTCATAGTGGTGAGTTTGCTGAGGAGCTTGACATAATGTAACCAGCTACCAACGAAACATCATCAATAGATAACACAAGTAAGCACGAGGAACTTCCAACACAACAACACTTTTTCTACGAATATCAGCTGCTCTCAACCACATACAGTCCTTTTGGTTATATCCTTTTGGCCATGAAAATAGTCAGCATCCAAACAGAAACTCTTGTACATCGATTGAAAGCATTTCGCCATTAAAAATTGCTACAGTCTGAGCGAATCACCTGTCAAATCAAAAACCGCATTACGTAAGCGCTAGTAACAATACACGGAATTGGATACAGACAACAGAAGAGAGACTAACTTGTTTCATTGGGACTAACAGAACAGAAATTAATTAATGTAGCTTCATACTAGCAAAGTGTGTAGAAGCTTCTCCACAAACAGACCTGAGCATCGCGTATTCTTCTTCTTCGTTCATTCTCAAATCAAGGTCCCGGTTTCTCTTACAAAGGACACCGTTGTTTGTAAGACTGTTTTATCTCCATACAGGTTTTGTCTCATATCTGTATCGCGAGGCCAGTTTTGTTCTCTCTTTTCCATCGTAAACATGCAGTTTTGTAGGATGTGTTCTACGGTCATGACATGCTCCCCACATGGACACTTGCCATCTGTCAGAATCCTCAGTTTGTTGTAAAGATGACCCTTGAGTCTGTTATGCCCAGTTCTCATAGTTAAGTTAAAATAACTGTCTTCTTTTCGAAAGTCGGAGTGTTGATCAGCCCAATTTCCCCCGAAGTTGGCTTTAATTATGGCCTTGGCCTCATTATATGTCATAGCATCACGTATAAAGAGGCAAATAACAAAATTTAAGTCAACTTCAGGGGAAAACTGGATGATCAACAAAGAAGATAATTGCTATGATTTAACCAGAGAAGAGCAGGTTTTCATTTTCAGACTTTGAGAACTGGGCATAAAAGTCTCAAAGGTAATCTTTACAACATAATGAGAATTGGGACAGGTGAGAAACATCCATCTTGTGAGCAGTCCATGACGGTGTAACACATCCTACAACGCTCACACCGGAAGAGCGAGAGAGAGAGAGAGAGAGAGAGAGAGAGAGAGAGAGAGAGAGAGAGAGAAATACTGGCCTAGTGAGACAGATGACAGAATAAAGCTGAACTGAGATAAAACAGCCTTACAAATAATTGTGGCTCTTGTAAGAGAAAGCTGGACCTTGATCTCTTCCTCTTCCTCTTCTTGTGATTACATCATAGATGTTTATACCATCATGCGAGTTTCCGCGATGAACTCGACCGTTGACTGTAGTTGCTCTTTAGCTTCATACATCTTTGATTGTAGTGTCTAATCATTTGGCGAGTGTACCCCCCGAACGCGGAGACGTGCACTGACCCTCCAACATTGGCAGAAGTCCAAACCGCCATACGGAGGCTTAAAGATGGGCGAGCTGCAGGTCCGGACCATATTCCGACAGAGCTATTCAAGTACGCGTTGGACCCCATCAGCTCAGATCGTCACCTCTTTCTACAAGTCTGGAGAACAGGACACGTTTCCCCAGGATTTGGGGGGGGGGGGGGTTGGAATAGCTGTTGTCCTTTACAAAACCAAGGTTAGCCGTAAGGACTGCAGCAACTATAGACCAATCACACTGCTCTCAGTCCCAGGCAAGGTATTTGCACATGTGCTGCTGGTCCGGTACAAGCCACCTTTGATCGCAAAACGCTGTCCACATCAATCCGGTGTCATCCGAGGTATTTCAACTGTGGATGCCATTCTTGCTCTCCGGCTCCTGGCTGAGCTGCCCCATCTCCTGCTGTGCTCTGCGTATGTGGTTCTAAAGGCTGCATTCGATTCGGTCGATAGGTCTGCTCTCTGGAAAGCCCTGCAAGGTATCGGAACTCCTGCACTACTGCTGAACTTGATAAGGGAGCTACATACGGGCACCGGTGCCAGAGTCCGCCTAGTAGGCACTCTCTTGTCCGTAACGTCGAGGTGTCTGCAAAGACCAGTTTTCCCTCCACCTCGGACACACTGGTCCGACGCCGCCTGTCTCTGTTTGGTCACGTGGTTCAACTGGACCAGGCAGTACCGGCTCACTAGATAATGTCCAATCATGCTATGTGTAACAACGGTCTCCCACCGGCCGGCTGGAGGCGTGTGAGGGGCCGTCCCCTTTTTTAAAGGCTCCGACAGACAACAGTCTCTCCACGGTTTGGCTACAAGCCTCAGCACTTGAACATGGGCATTATTATTATTATTAGTGTGTCCTCCCTAACTAACCATACAGAGGACAGTCCTGCAAAATATGCTTGGCAGTTTGTTCGTCTGTCCCACATGTACACAGCGGCGAAGCAGACAGACTAAACCTGTACATGTGTTCGCCTGTCCCACATGTACACAGCGGCGAAGCAGACAGACTAAGCTTGTACATGTGTTCGCCTGTCCCACATGTAAACACACCGGCGAAGCAGACAGACGAAGCCTGTACATGTGTTTATTCAGTCTATTGTGCCCAGTCCTGAGGCGAAGAATGATAGTCTGCCCCTGTCGGTCAAGGGTGTGGTAGTACTCGTTGGGTTGGTTCTGTTCTCGTCTGACAGCCTGGGTAACTCTCTTTTTCTCCAAGTTTGTGATTTCGCTGTCTTCTTGTTCACATTCTCCTCCCCTCCCTGCAAGCCCATCTGCCCTCTCATTTCCAGACACGTCACAGTGGAATGAAAGCCACCGGAGCATAGTTCGCTTTACAGCAGCTACCCTACCCAGTTCACTTCTCAGAAGCGAGAGTTTACCACCCTAAAGAACTTTCAGCACATATAACGCGTCTGTGAAGATGACTACTTGGTGGAAATCAGAGTTGCTGTTCTGGATCATGTTGGCAGCCTGTTTGAGAGCTTGAACCTCAGCTGTATCGTTGGAGCAGAATTTACCAATGGGAACACTCCTTGTCTCACAATGGTCCTCGTGTTATGTTATAAAGATACCAGCACCTCCATTCTTTCCAGCATTTGTTGCTGATCCATCTGTGTAGGCATGTATCCATGATTGTTGCTGATCCATCTGTGTAGGCATGTATCCATGATTGTTGCTGATCCATCTGTGTAGGCATGTATCCACGATTGTTGCTGATCCATCTGTGTAGGCCTGTATCCACGATTGGTTAGGATAGTTTTCTTCAACCATACTCAGTGTGGCAGTTCGCTTTAGCAGCTGATGACCAAGCTGTGGATCCGGACTCCAAGTGAGGTCTTATTACTCTATTGTAAACTTTCTTAAGTATTCTTTCGCTTGTTCCCCAGCTAGTGCTTGCTAATTTTCAGAGTAGGCCCAGCCTCCCTGGGGCCTTCCCTTCTTCATTTCCAATATGTTTACTCCAGGTAAGCCTTTTATAAAATGTCACCCCAAGATAGGTAGTGGTCTTTTCTTCCTTGATCACAGACATTCCTAAGCGCAAGTTGGTTTTTTGGTCTTTTGAGAAAAGGGAAAACAGCGTCGTGGAGGTCTTGTCTGCGTTTACTGTGACACTCCATTTCTCTGCCCACACCGACAGCATGACTGCTGCTACCTGCATTCAATGGTTTGATGTAGTGGCGTGTTCATCAGCAGACCAGAATACTAGAGCATCTGCATATAAGGCAGCTTTCATCTAGCGGGGAGATCCTTGACTAAGTCGTTAATATTAACAAAAAAACAATGTTGGTGAATTTACTTCCCTCTGAGGTACTCCATAGTAGAGCAGCACTTGTTTACTCGTCTGCCCGTCGCTAGGGACTCTTGTTCTCCTATTGTGCAGGTATGGATGGGTCCAGCTTTGCATGTTGCCTTGAATCCCGCTTCTCCCTAGTTCTCCTATTGTGCAGGTATGGATGGGTCCAGCTTTGCATGTTGCCTTGAATCCCGCTTCTCCCTAGTTCTCCTATTGTGCAGGTATGGATGGGTCCAGCTTTGCATGTTGCCTTGAATCCCGCTTCTCCCTAGTTCTCCTATTGTGCAGGTATGGATGGGTCCAGCTTTGCATGTTGCCTTGAATCCCGCTTCTCCCTAGTTCTCCTATTGTGCAGGTATGGATGGGTCCAGCTTTGCATGTTGCCTTGAATCCCGCTTCTCCCTAGTTCTCCTATTGTGCAGGTATGGATGGGTCCAGCTTTGCATGTTGCCTTGAATCCCGCTTCTCCCTAGTTCTCCTATTGTGCAGGTATGGATGGGTCCAGCTTTGCATGTTGCCTTGAATCCCGCTTCTCCCTAGTTCTCCTATTGTGCAGGTATTAATGGGTCCAGCTTTGCATGTTTCCTTGAATCCCGCTTCTCCCTAGTTCTCCTATTGTGCAGGTATGACTGGATCTAGCTTTGCATGTTGCCTTGAATCCCGCTTCTCCCTAGTTCTCCTATTGTGCAGGTATGACTGGATCTAGCTTTGCATGTTTCCTTGAAGCCCGCTTCTCCCTAGTTTTGCCATAAGCCCGTTTTTCAAAACCTTATCGATGGCCTGCTTGAAATCAACCCAAAGTGCTAGGTCCTTTCTCTTATTCTGGAAGGCATGTTCTACCGATTGAGATAAGTAAGTGACTTGATCTTCTATACTATAGCATTCTCTAAATCCAGCTTGTTCCGGCACCATAATCTGCTCAGATTCGAAATACAATTTCATTCTAGTGTTAATTATTCGCTCCATGGTCTTTACGAGAAAGCTTGATTGGTCGGTAACTTAAAGTTTTGCTCTTGGATTTCCCCTTCTTAAATATAGGTATTGTGATGGGTTCTCTCCATACTTGCACTACCGTTTCTGTCGCCCAGTTGAGCCTGAATATCTCAAGCAGTTTTGTCATCGCGACTGGGCTCAAACCGATGAGTATTTTATTGCTAATTTCATCTGGGCCGGGTGTCTTTCTTGTCTTAAGCTTGGAAATAGCTGTTTGAAGTTCTCCTAATGTAATGGATTCTCTCATCGGAGCAAGGATATCAGTCTCGCCCTTACTTGTACGCATTTCTTCTCTTATTTCTTTCCGCTGGGCTATATTAATAGTCAGTTTGCTTTCTGCACTGTTTCTGCTGGCAAAGTGATCTGTAGTTTGTTTCCATGTACATATTTGCCATCCTCACCCAATGTTATGGTCTGTCTGGGCGAGATACCCTCTTCATTAAGAGACTTTACTTATCTCCAGAGTTTGTTACCGTCCTTTTCAGGATTGAGCACAGCTGTTTTACTCCTCTACCCTTTCCGTTTTCCTTCTATTTGGGTTCTCTGAAGCTCAGGTACAGCCTTTTTCTATTTATTGTGATTTTCAACTGAGGAATCAGTCTCTGTGTTCTTTCTGGACACTTCCACGGTCTGGCGTTCTATGAGTGTGGCGGACTAGTACCGTGTATAGTTACGTCTGCATCCTTTGGGGATAACTTCTTTTGCTGCTTGTAGTACACATTGATTGAAGTCTTTTATCACTGCATTCATGTCTCTATTCTGTACTTTGAGATACCTGTACAGGCCCCAGCTCCCTTTTCGTAATGTCATCTTGTTATGGCTTGGCCTGCACCGAGGGTTACATTCTGGAAGAAGATACAGATTGGACGATGATCACTTCATCCAAGTTGATCTCCAAGTTCTGTACTTATGAGTCCAGCTACGTCTGGGGTGGCGAAAGCAATATCTTGAGTTGAAGTTGAGTGTCATCTTCTAGAGTAGAAGGTAGGGGTATCTCTTGCAGAGTTGATCAAGTATAGGGAGTGGTCATCTTGCCAGTTTTCAGCCTTTTCACTTCTGCGATCGAGGTGATTATAGCTCCAGCTCTGTGATCGAGGTGGTTATAACCCCAGCTCTGCGAATGGCTATTAAAGTCTCCCACTGCTATAAAGTTGGTGTGGTGTCTGTATAGAGCTGAGACTCAGAGGCTTGTCATTTGGGCAGTTCAGGAGCTTTCATTCCATCTTGCCTTCTTTTATCTGAAACTGCTAAAACTCGGCACCATCACTCGATGTAGTCCTCTCGTGCGCTTGTATACTGTTCCTTACCAGGGTAAACATGCATTCTTTCCTTCTGTCGTGTCTGTCTGATCTGATGCATTGATATTCTTTTATTTTGAAAATTTGATCTGCTTTCAGGTGAGTCTCTTGAATACAGCAAACACTGATTTGCTTTTCACTCAGGATGTGTTCCAACTCTGTCCCCTTGCTGTACCCAGGATGTGTTCTAACTCTGTCACCTTGCTGTACCCAGGATGTGTTCCAACTCTGTCACCTTGCTGTACCCAAGATGTGTTCTAACTCTGTCACCTTGCTGTACCAAGAATGTGTTCCAACTCTGTCACCTTGCTGTACCCAAGATGTGTTCTAACTCTGTCACCTTGCTGTACCAAGAATGTGTTCCAACTCTGTCACCTTACTGTACCCTGCCTGTCTACTGTTCACTCCTTTTGCATTTCAGTGCATCATGGCACGTGTCCTTTTTGGACTCCATCTGTATTTATTAGGTCAGAGAGTGGGCTCATCCCAACTCATCTCGACTGGCTGGTGTATCGATTGCGTCTTTACCTCGTTTCTTGTATCATCTTACCTCCCGCTGGGGTTAAAACCCAACCTTTGGCAAGATTGCTGGGCATAACAGTGTCCACCACGTGTAGGTGAGGCAGACTTGGGCATATGAGTCCTGTATTGTGCTTCTCTGTCCCTTGAACCCAGGACCTTGATCTGAGTATGAACGAAAAAGAGAATGCAGCTTTGTCATTCTTAGGAACGGGGACCAAGATGCAGCAGTTCAGAAGCTGACAACATCCATTGGCTCATAATTGACTAATTACGTCAGGACAAATGAGCCATATCTGACTAAACCCCTATTCCGCCTCTACATGGCGGCCCTGGAAACAGGCTGCACTAGTCATTAGTGTAGTCTGTCCAAGGGATAGGGATCGCAGTGGAAAGGAAAACAATTCAATAGTACGCTTAGGCGACCAGGGCCTGTCGTGTCGAATGACCATGTCCATGACCACGTCTGATGGCCGCGTCTCAGGCGTCCTGCAGTTCTGTTGGGGAGGTGGAAATCTGCTTTAGCAGGTGTTGTGATGGCGGCCTCGAGGACGTCTCAAGGATGAGCACGGCTTCTTCTCGTAACTCGTCCCACGGCCTGCCGGAGCATCTCGTGGGCTGGGACTTCACGGGAAAGACAAATAGCATGATCGAAAAGGGAGAGACGACGGCAATCAATCGTTGAGACAATGTCTTTAAGTTGAGTACATCGAACTACTTCGCTGTTGGAAATCATGTCATGCCAGACGATCCCGAGGATGTGCCTCTGGCTGCGTAGGTGGAAGGTCTCAAAACGCTGCCGGTCCTGCTGTAGTAGTGTCCAGGACTCGGGGCCGTACAGAAGAATGGGGGCGATGCAGGAGGTGTAGATACAAAGCGTGGTCTCCAGGGAGAACCTTCGCTGGGACCAGACTTTGCGGAGCGAGTGCATGGGTGAAGCCGCTATGCCCATCCTATGGGTGATGTCGTGACTGCTGCATGCGTCAGAGGACTGCCTGCTGCCCGGGTAGACGAAGTCCTCGGTGGCTGCAACATGGTTGTCGTTCACGGTGATGCTCATCGCAGTGGGGCCCCTGCTGAGGTTTTGGATTTTCGTCTTTGTCCAGGAGATGTGCACGCCTAGATGGGTAGCTGATCGATCCAGTGCCTCTAGGGGGCCTACCAGGATCTGAGAATCGTAGCCTGGTATGACGGCGTCATCAGCGTAGACGAGATCGGTTACCTGGGAGTCGCCGACGAGGACCCCTGGGTTGTGTGCAGAAAACTGAGGGGATCCAGTACATGGCGCAGCAGAAAAGTACGGGGGCGAGGTAAGGCAAACCCAGTACTAAAAAAAAATCAAGCTAAAATCGGATAATTGGCCGAAAGACGCAGAGATCACAGCCCTCGGTAACTATGACACGTTACGGCGTCCTATTCAGGTCGAACGCAGAAGAAGAAGAAGAAAAATTAAAAGAAGAAGAAGAAAAATAAGAAGAAGAAGAAGAAGAAGAAGAAGAAGAAGAAGAAGAAGAAGCAGAAGAAGAAGAAGAAGAAGAAGAAGAAGAAGAAAAAGAAGCAGAAGAAGAAGAAGAAGCAGAAGAAGAAGAATAACAATAAGAAGAAGAAGAAGAATAACAATAAGAAGGAGAAGAAGAAGAAGAAAAAGATTAATAGAAACACGTCTTTTCATTGTTGAAAGTCATGCGTAAGTTAATCACTTGACAGGTAATTACACTAGTTCTTGTCTATCAGGAGTCCTACTCAGTGGCCAGGCAGTTCAACTTGATTCCTCCTATAGCGGAACAGGCTGAGTACCACTACTTCCAGAGGGAAAAGGTTGAGATGCAGATGCCTGAGATGTTCCATAAGATTGGTAAGTTAGGCACACAGGTAAACACATTGTACAAATATTCAGTTACACACACAGGTAAAAATAACGATAACAAATATGAGACGCACATGTCAAAATACAGATACAAATAAGTAAGTTAGTCACACAGATAACAATAAAGGTACAAATAAGTAAGTTAGGCACTCAGGTAACAGTAAAGGTGCAAATAAGTAAGTTGGCATTCAGGTAACAGTAAAGGTAAACATAAGTAAGTTAGTCACATATGTGAGAGTAAAGGTAAACATAATTAAGTTAGTCCCACATGCAACAGTAAAGGGAGACATAAGAAAGTTAGTCACACAGGTGAGAGTAAATGTAAACATAAGTAAGTTAGTCACACCGGTTACAGTAAAGGTAAACATAAGTAAGTTAGTCACACAGGTAACCGTATAGGTAAACATAAGTAAGTTAGTCACACCGGTTACAGTAAAGGTAAACATAAGTAAGTTAGTCACACAGGTAAAAATAAAGGTTCCTATCGTAACCCTGTTTACTTTACGCGTTGGCACAATGAGGCTAACGTCTGGTCAGGCAAAACACACTGATCAAAGAATGTTAGCCAGGGCCAGGAGAAATATACTGGCCAAGACCCTCACCTGACCTCCTCGTTGGTCGTCCTGGAAACGGGCTGTTGTCGGGGACAACAGTCTGGCTCACCAGGTGAGGTTTGACGTGTTCAATGTAGTATTAAGGGACACGCAGATGAAACCAAGCATAGCACAACCGCCTGGATGACCCCGGTCCACCTTCATCAGCACGCTCGGGATGTGAGGAAAGCTACTGCAACCCGCCACTTAACGTCCTTTTCAGGACGCACAAAAGAGTAACCTACTCTTTATGGACATTCGCAAACAACAACCACAACAACTGCAAACTAGAGCAACATAGCTGAAGGTCTAATCATGAGACAACATCTTGGAAGGCGTGAATCAATGTCTTTACACAATGATATATCTAGCTCTTTGGACTTCAATAACCTCTTACGACATGCGTACTGGGAAGGTTACAGTTGACATATTCTTTTCAACAAGGTCACCATAACACTTGGCGATATTTGCACCTTTCGGTCCAATACATCCGATTTCAGCAAGCATTTTTTGAGTACCGGGTTAGCATTCCCTCTTCGATCCCTTCTCCTTAGCCAGTCTATCCTACTGCAGCCTGTTATCCAGGATCACCGCGTAGAGGTGTAGAAGGGTCTTGGCAGCTCTGGTTCGCTGGTCCTGACGCTAGCAGTCAGCTATGTGTCGCTGATCACTGCAGCGCATGCGCTGCTCAGCATCTTGATCCCGATGTGTGTTCAAAAAGTATCCGCTGTCAGTTCCCGAGGAAACAAATGAAGATGGGTGTTCTCCTTTAGCAGGGAGGTATAGGGGCCACCTGGAGCATGTGTGAATTTTTTCCTCGCCTGCAGATTACGTCAGTCGCTGGCAGTCAGCCTTTCAGTGGTGAGTATAGTGAGCACATGTGTTTTCATTCACCACGAAATGACGGAAAGAATTTAGCAGTGGTGTTGCATCAAATTTTACAATAAGCTAAACAATACCCGAGCTAACCAAACCATTCGGAAGATTCAACAAGCGTTTGGTGACGATGTCACGAGCATCAAACAAATTAAAGCGTGGTACAATGTAGAAGAACGGCAGTTAACGCAACAAAATGCACCTGGCCTGCGCTGGAAAAATATGTCGTTAACTCACGTCCTTCCTTAAACATCTTTGCCCAGTTCTTCATTGTTGTCTTCGACACGCGTTTGTCGCCATACACTGCCTGCATTCTGCAATGAATGTCAACTGGTCGACATTCTTCAGCTGTTAGAAACCGAATCACCGCTTACTGATCAACTCTGGATGGATTCCGTATCACACCCGCCCATGTTTTCAACGGTCTGCTGAGGAAACTATGAATCAAAGGATAATGAAATTTGTCAAACTTGATGGTTGATATGTGCTGTTTACACCAGAAGTGACGCCATCATGCGCATCGTACGTATGTTTACTTGTTGCAGTTTAGTCTGGTTTCATTTGAACACGCCTCGTATATATATATATATACACATATGCATACACCCACACATGCATGTACCCACACATACATACACCTACACATACATACACTCCCACATACATACACTCCCACATACATACACCCACACATACATACACCCACACATACATACACCCACACATACATACACCCACACATACATACATCCACACATACATACACCTACACAGACACATACACCCACACATACATACACTCCCACATACATACACATACATACACCCACACATACATACACCCACACATACATACACCCACACATACATACACTCACGCATACATACACCCACACCCACATACACCCACACATATAGACATCGTGTAGAAAGGGGAGGCCAGTAGACTTGCTGCTCTATGCTTCATATCACCCAAAAAGAATGCAAACAGCAACTTGCATAAAAAATATAATGGGAATTGTCTTGCAAATATTTGTTGTGTCAGCTCTATCGTGCATGCAGTTTGTAATGTCAGCCAGCGTAACTGTGCCAAGAGATACAGCTTATGAAAACCATAAGTTACAGGTAAACAGCGGTTAGCGTAGCCAATGTAAATATCTTGATATTATTGAATCACAGGTGTTGGTACAATAACCTGGTCCCCCCTGGCTTGTGGAATCCTAACAGGCAAATATGATGATGGCATACCTATATATTCCAGGGCAGCATTGAAGGTAAAGATCTAATAGAATGTGTGTATTTAACTTTTGTGTTTCGTTAGTTACAATCTTGTTTCATGTCCTTGTGTTACTGGGGCCCGTATTGTGAGCAACGATCAGTAACGTTGTCACCTGCTAGGCATGCTGTAGGACGCAACTAAGGACTCGTGATGATTAGACATGGGACCAGTTATGCTTTCCCCTATAAACTAAAAGCCCCCAAGAACAGAAGACTTGCACATCCCATGGTAGAAGATGAGTGACTAAGCTCAGATCAAGTTAGCATTTTCCTTTTCATTATCAGCATTTGCACAACCACTGTAATTTACCTGTTTGCAGGAAGCCTATGCAAATGCATTTATATAACCTTGCATTGATAGTTTCTCTGATGCTTTGCATTACGTAATAAGGTTACTTCAACGTGCACTATGTTCTAATGTGGGTCCTTGTCCGTGCACGATTTTAGATTCACTGGCTTATAATTCTCTGGCTCATTACAGTCAACAACCATGTGATATGGATGAGTGACAGGGAAGTCGCTGGTAGAAGTCAACAAGAATGAGATCAGCACAGACCTCAGACGTTTCCAATACTCATAATGCCATTGTTGGTGTTGAATGCCCACAATGAGTAGGTTTACTCTTTTGTGCGCCCTAAAAAGGACATTAGTGGCGGGTTGTTGTAGCTTTCCTCACATCCCAAGCGTGCTGATGAAGGTGGACCGGGGTCATCGAGGCTTTTGTGCTATGCTTGGTTTCATCTGCGTGTCGCTCACTACTACGGAGATTACGTCGATCTCTCACCTCATTAGCCAGGCTGCCATGAAAACAGCCCGTTTCCAGGGAGGGCTACTAGGAAGCCGAGGTGGAAGTCTTGACCAGTATGTTTTGCCTGACGCTGACTAACATGTCTGATCAGTATATTCTGCCTGACGCTGACTAACAAGTCTGATCAGTATATTCTGCCTGGCCCTGACTAACAAGACTGATCAGTATATTCTGCCTGACGCTGACTAACAAGTCTGATCAGTATATTCTGCCTGACGCTGACTAACAAGTCTGATCAGTATATTCTACCTGACCAGACGTTAGTCTTCCTTCGCTAATAAGGTCATAGATAGAGACCTTTAAATAAAATAGTCGAGAGTCCAATGGGCATGTCATGGTGGTATTAGTATAGTGAAGGCTTGATCCTGCTCCACTTGACCAACTTAGCTTGCTCTATTCATATGAACCATGCTGGCCAGGACCACACCTCTCGTCTTCGTCGCGCTTCTAGAAACAAGATATTCTACAGCAGCCTAGCCAATGGGGTAGGAATAAACACTGTAATCCTTATAGTGGCGAATTTACTGGAAAGCTTCGCATTGCCCTATAGTCTGGAGGATCCACGACCACCTTTAGTACGCCTCGCTATATACGAAGAGTCACTGTAACCTGCCAATTAATCATTAGTACTCTTTGATATGTTTGAATGTTATAAATATTGAATTAGTACACAAAAGTACAAGTTTAGCATGTAAATCAATGATGTGGTCTCTGCCAAGGGCTACAACTGGCTGCGAGAGAAGATTCTCAGCGAAGAAGGACGAAGGCAACAAGCTAAACTCAGGGACATTGCCGTTATTGCTGATCAGCTAGGATGCTCTTTAGCTCAGCTAGCCATAGGTGAGCCTTCATCCATTTGATAAATTTTCATAAATTCTTTGCATTTAGCTCAGTCATTATACATAACTTAACTTAGCGTCTTTATACTGGTTCATAAGACTCTGCTGAGTCTGTATACAACCAGTATCTTGTAAGTGGTTGAACCGATGAGCGAGTCCATGTTAATAGACTCAAACACTATATCTAAGTAGGCCCGCAGCCGGTTAGGCGCCATCTGTAGCTGCTCTTAACAAAACTCCTGGAGGAAGGTACAAATAATTGTGGGTAGATTTTTAGATATAATTTTGAATTTTGTCCGGGCAGCGGTTGTTAAGCTCACTCTTTTTTTTTTATTTCTGACTGCCAAGTAATTTTTAACGTGCTCGACACTGAACACGGGAGTCCGATCTCACTACCCAGAGATCAGGTGAATTTGTACCAGAAGATAAAAAAAGGCCGGCCTCCACCGTGATTCAAACCCGCGAACTCCAGCACCCGGGCGGACACCTTACCTCGCTACAGTTTGATGTATGTGAAATTATTCCCACCGATGGAGACTACCACGTTTGATGTGTACACGTAAGTTGGAGTACCCCTCCCAGGTATCACGCAGAGGGCGCACCCAGAAATATTTGGTAAGCGGCCAGAAAGCAAGGGCAAACCACTGGATGAAAAATGCCAAAAAATCCGGAACGGTAAATCTTAAAAGATGACATTCACGTGAGGGGGAGAAGACGTCTGGCAGAGCTAGTGTTCCTACGGAAATCCAAAGGCTTCAAAAAAATACGCAACCTAGCAGCATACCCCAACAACAATCCTTGGATAAAATCAATAGGGAAAATACCCAGATAATACCGAACGATTTTGATGCCAAGATAATTGAAGACATACAAGCTAACTAAACACGAGAACATTTTGAGGGCACATGTTGGGCATGGGGCAGAATAACGAGACGGGTAAACAGCTGTTAGCCTTCTGCCTAGAGAACCGGTTGTTAGCCTTCTGCCTAGAGAACCGGCTGTTAACCTTCTACTTAGAGAACCGGCTGTTAGCCTTCTGCTTAGAGAACCGGCTGTTAGCCTTCTGCTTAGAGAACCGGCTGTTAGCCTTCTGCTTAGAGAACCGGCTGTTAGCCTTCTGCCTAGAGAACCAGCTGTTAGCCTTCTGCTTAGAGAACCGACTGTTAGCCTTCTGCTTAGAGAACCGGCTGTTAACCTTCTACATAGAGAACCAGCTGTTTAACCTTCTACCTAAAGAACCAGCTGTTTAACCTTCTACCTAGAGAACCAGCTGTTAACCTTCTACATAGAGAACCAGCTGTTAATCTTCTACCTAGAGAACCGGCTGTTTAACCTTCTACCTAGAGAACCAGCTGTTTAACCTTCTGCCTAGAGAACCGGCTGTTTAACCGTCTACCTAGAGAACCGGCTGTTTAACCTTCTACCTAGAGAACCAGCTGTTTAACCTTCTGCCTAGAGAACCGGCTGTTTAACCTTCTACCTAGAGAACCAGCTGTTAACCTTCTACATAGAGAACCAGCTGTTTAACCTTCTACCTAGAGAACCAGCTGTTAACCTTCTACCTAGAGAACCAGCTGGTAATCTTCTACCTAGAGAACCGGCTGTTTAACCTTCTACCTAGAGAACCAGCTGTTTAACCTTCTGCCTAGAGAACCGGCTGTTTAACCTTCTACCTAGAGAACCGGCTGTTTAACCGTCTACCTAGAGAACCGGCTGTTTAACCTTCTACCTAGAGAACCAGCTGTTTAACCTTCTGCCTAGAGAACCGGCTGTTTAACCTTCTACCTAGAGAACCAGCTGTTAAACCTTCTACCTAGAGAACCAGCTATTTAACCTTCTACCTAGAGAGCCAGCCGTTAACCATCTGCCCAGAGAACCAGCTAGTCATTACCCTCACGATTGTCGTGCCACACGACAAAAAACTGTTTACATGAACGTCTTTGGATGGAAATATCAAAAACTATAATTAAAGCACAGGTATTATCTTGCATTTTTTCTGTAAAGACATTTCCAGTGGCAGATTGTGATTCTGAGCACGAATTTCTGGCTGAAAATTACAAAATCAAGCTCAAGAAAAGTTGCACATGTGACAAAGTAATTCGATATGACACAAGTGTAATATCAGGTGACTTCGGAACCAAGGTTCCGAATAAACGTGATGTCATATTGACAGCGCAGGACGAAATGACACTGGCTCAACTGACCCGCAAAGATGTCTACATGTCAACTGCACGGCAGATGATCTCAGCCGCAGAGGTGAAAATAGATTTCAGAAGAAACAATGCACCTGGTGTAAGAAAGAATACAACGAACTCTTAAAATGACATGACCAAGAACGATATAAAGATTACACTAAACAAGTTTTAAAACCATTCAGATAAGATAAGCAGATATAAAAGATATAAGCAAGATATGGTAGACGGGAAATGGCTCACAGATTGCAAAAGATGAATGGGTATCACATTACCAAGGAATGGTAACCTGAAGATATGCACGAATTACCGAACTTTATTGTTCATAATTCATGCCAGTAAGACAGAGCTGATACGCATCATCATGAAAAGAAAGCTCGAAACGGAATTCACGAAGTACATGCGGGTTTTCGTGTAGGGAGAGGCAGTAGAAACCACTTTTACACATTATGAGGATTATTTTATAAAAATGTCGAGAATTCAATGTTAACCTACGCACCTGTTTCATGGAATATATCAACGACGGCCCGCGAGTCACATCCTGCCTGCCACAAGATTCTATCCGGCCCGCCACGAGGTTTTATTATAAAGGGGACTCAGTCACGGCCATCTGTAAATAATTAGACATGTCCGTAACTGAGTAGTCTCCAGGTAAGATGGCCGTGACTCAGTAGTCGCCAGGTAAGATGACCGTGACTCAGTAGTCTCCAAGTAAGATGGCCGTGACTCAGTAGTCTCCAAGTAAGATGGCCGTGACTCAGTAGTCTCCAAGTAAGATGGACGTGACTTAGTAGTCTCCAGGTAAGATGGCGTGACTTAGTAGTCTCCAAGTAAGATGGACGTGACTTAGTAGTCTCCAGGTAAGATGGACGTGACTTAGTATTCTCCAGGTAAGATGGACGTGACTCAGCAGTCTCCAGGTAAGATATCCGCTTAGGGTATTGGAGATCGCGGGCTCTAATCACAGTGGAAACCGGGATTTATTTTACGTGGATCTTCTGGTAAAACCCTGATCTCTGGGTAGCGAGATCGAACCCCTGATCTCTGGGTAGCGAGATCGAAGCCTGATCTCTGGGTAGCGAGATCGAAGCCTGGATCTCTGGGTAGCGAGATTGAACCCCTGATCTCTGGGTAGCGAGATTGAACCCCTGATCGGGATCAAGACGCTGAGCAGAGCATGAGCTGCAGTGGTCAGCTACCCATAGCTGACTGCTAGCGTCAGGGCCAGCGAACCATAGCTGCCAAGACCCTTCTACACCTCCACGCGGTGATCCTGGATAACAGGCTGCAGCAGGGCAGACTGGCTAAGGAGAAGGGATCGAAGAGGGAATGCTAACCCGGTACTCAAAAAATGCTTGCTGAAGTTGGATGTGTTGGACTGAAAGGTGCAAATATCGCAGCCAAGACAACGCATTCCGTTCTCTGGACTACATTCTGCTAGTTATCTTCCAGGGTTTGGTAGTGGGAGATTGAGAACGAACGAAGAAGAAGAAGAAGAAGAACCCCTGATCTCTGGATAGCGAGATTGAACCCCTGATCTCTGGGTAGCGAGATTGAACCTCTGATCTCTGGGTAGCGAGATCGAACCCCTAATCTCAGAGTAGCGAGATCGAAAATCTGATCTCTGGCTAGCGAGATCGAACCCCTGATCTCTGGGTAGCGAGATTGAACCTATGATCTCTGGGTAGCGAGATTGAACTCCTGTGTTCAGTGTCGAGCACGTTCAAAATGCCTTGGCAGTTGGAAAAGCAAAAACAAATAGGCTTAATGACCAATAATGCCTAGGGCTTCAACAGTAGGATACAAGTTAATAGTCAGTACCCGAAGTGGTCTAATATCTGGGTTCGATTGTCAGTGATGAAGGATCAAAATGTGAGGTGTTGGCCAGTATGGCACAGACAATAGCACCGCTTGCACGGCTTAACACAATCTGGCAATATAAACGGTTAGCAATATGCACGAAAATCAGATTAATGTGTTGGAGTATGTTCTATGCACCCCCCCCCCCCCTGTTATCATCCGGCCAGTCTCCTTTATTAATGTGTAAATCAGATTGACATATCCATATCTGTTTCTGAAATGATGGTCTTTGATTGATGTTTTCCCCAGCCTGGTGTGTGAAAAACGAAAACATTAGTCAAGTATTATTAGGCGCTTCCACGGTGGATCAGCTGTGTGAGGATATTCAGGCTTTACAGGTGAGATTCAAACAAAGACTTTCTTCTAGAACTCTACAGAGTGTCCAAAATGACTGAAAACGATGGTAAAAGCTGTTTGTTTTTATTTTTTATCGGTAAAATTATAATTTACCTTGAATGAAAGGGTGAATTTTGTTCCTTCTTTACCATTGATTTCTGTCTTTGTAACACCCTGTAGAATAAAACTGGTTTTTTTAAAGAATAGGAACACAATAATTATATTTTAAGTGTGTGCCAATTCGGGCTATTTAATCGTCTAGCGGTTCAACTCTAGATCTGACATAAAAATTATGAATTATGAAATATTGTGTCAGCGATGTTTAATGTGTGCATTATTCAGTTATGTTTTGTTTTTTTAACCACAAAAATTTGAAGATGTAAAACCGCGGCCATCTGTAGTTTAGATTACAGTTGGCCAAGGTAAAACCAAGGTCTGGCATCAACAATAATAGCTTTTACGTCACAGTCATCAGTATTTTAAAAAACATAAATATAAGAAAGGAAAGAAAATATAATGGGTATTCCGAGTCTAGAATTCATAATTGTACTTGTAACATCTTAATGCTATTATTTTTGCACTTTTTCAATAGTGATGTTTGTGTAATGGAAGTGTCTAAGGAATTGTTCATTGATTTTGTTTAGCGTGTCGCTCCATGTGAAGCACCTGGCCACCACTGCTGCTGTCAGTTGGCCCTCTTACAAGAAGCCTGTTTCTAATCACTTGCAGTGGAGGTTCCAGTAGCAATTGTTTGACATGATGAAGTTGCTAGCCCTCTTATAACGTACTATAGTCGCCTTCCACAATATGCTTGGGAGGTTGACGATGGTTCACCTTTTCGCTCCAAGTGAAGCATAGGATCCCGACTACATCTGACGTATTTACAGGAAGCCTGTAACTGATCACTTCCAGTGGAGGTTCCTGTAGCAATGGTTTTTACATGATGAGGTTGTTAACGCTACGCACAACCTTCTTCCCTTACCTTTTACAATATGATTGGAATGTTACAGTGGCCCTAGTCATTCATTCCAGGTACCATTTGGTTACTCATCTGTAGAATTATTGATTATGATAATGTATGTTGCGGGATAATGACCACCGATAAAACACAATGTCAGCATAAATTTACAGTGGGTGGTGAGGAAATAGATCAGGTTACACATTTTGAATATCTGGGCTCCAGAATTGACAAAAATGGTGACTGCTCGAAAGAAATCAGAAGAAGACTAGCCATGGCAATGCAGAGACTGAACAGCCTGAAGAAATTATGGCAGGGTACCAACATAATGATAAAAGTAAAAGTCTTGAGAGCCTGTGTTTTTCCTGTGGCAGCTTATGGCTGTGAAGCATGGACGATTACCAAAACTTCTAGACAAAGAATCGAATCCTTCGAGTCAAAATGTTACAGAAAAATCCTCAGAATACCCTGGACAGAGAAAAGAACAAATGTAGACATTCGGCAAGAGCTGAGCATAGAGGAGAACTGGTTTATCAATTCCATTTTGGCTAGAACTGCAAATACTTTGGTCACATCAAGAGACACAACGGTCTTGAGAGAACGGAGATGGAAGGTATGGTGCCAGGTAAAAGAGGACGGGGTAGACCAAGAAGACGATGGCACCAAGATATCCAGGAATGCCTGAGTATGACAGTGGCGGAAGCTGGTGTTTTAGCAAGGGAACGAGCTTCTTTCAGACAGACTGATGGGAGCGACGTTCTACAAAGGACATGCTACATGATGATGATGTTGCGTGAGATTGTAGGATCATACTTTATTTCTCATACTTACAATTCCTCCCTGCAAACCTCAGGAATATGATTAAACACCATATTGATAGTTGATAAAAACACATATAGGTACTGACTCAGTGATCGCACCAAGACAACAACTTCATCATTCCTGCAAAATAGCCCCAAGGCCATCGCTAGGGACATAAAACGAACCAAAACAATTAACAAACTTTAACAAGACATGATGCAAAATGGGCTTTAATTTGGAAGTCATACCTGGATATGCCAGGAGCTTAAACCGCTCGGTTCACATAATGTCTTGTATTTTGTGGTGATTTGTTGGTTGTTTTCGTCGGTTTTATTGTGTGGTTTGTTTGGTCCCTGACGAAGGCCTTGTGACTGTAACGTTTTATATTTGTCTTGGTGCGGTCGCTGAACCATTACCTGTACATGTTTTGTCTTGGTTCGGTCGCTGAGCCATTACCTGTACATGTTTTGTCTTGGTTCGGTCGCTGAGCCATTACCTATACATGTTTTGTCTTGGTGCGGTCGCTGAGCCATTACCTAAACATGTTTTGTCCTGGTATGGTCGCTGAGCCATTACCTATACATGTTTTGTCCTGGTATGGTCGCTGAGCCATTACCTATACATGTTTTGTCCTGGTATGGTCGCTGAGCCATTACCTAAACATGTTTTGTCCTGGTATGGTCGCTGAGCCATTACCTATACATGTTTTGTCCTGGTATGGTCGCTGAGCCATTACCTATACATGTTTTGTCTTGGTGCGGTCGCTGAGCCATTACCTAAACATGTTTTGTCTTGGTGCGGTCGCTGAGCCATTACCTAAACATGTTTTGTCCTGGTATGGTCATTGAGCCATTACCTATACATGTTTTGTCTTGGTGCGGTCGCTGAGCCATTACCTAAACATGTTTTGTCTTGGTGCGGTCGCTGAGCCATTACCTAAACATGTTTTGTCCTGGTATGGTCATTGAGCCATTACCTACATATATTTTTATCAACTTGTTACCTTCCTTGCCTCCACAGCTTTGATCTATCTATTTATCCATATTGATTGCAGTAGTAGATCAATCTATCCGTTTTATATGTATTTTATATACACTTCATTTTTGCATTTAATTCTGATAAATTGTTGATTGACGAATGCACCTTGATTTCAGTTTGTACCAAAACTGACAACAGAGATTTTAGAGCATCTTGAGCTTATATTAGAAACTAACCCAAGGCCAGCTTCCCCCGCGGGATCTGTTAAACGGGTATTTTCATGGTAATCTCCCTTGCACCAGTCAATGTTGCTGTTTTAGGTGTGTATGTGTGTCTGCACCTTCGCTTCAGATAGACGTGCAATACAGTGTTCGTGTATACAATATTGTAATACCACTGTCTGCGTAAATCTATGCAATTAATTAAATATTAAATACATTTATTTAGTCTTTGTTGCCCTTTAATTTTAAAACATATATAAATATGTGGTATCAAGATGCAAGCAGCGCATGAGCTCCAGCGGTCGACGTCCCATTAGCTGACTGCTAGTGGCAGAGCCAGGGAACTAGTTGCCAAGACCCATCTACACCTCCACGCGGTGATCCTGGACAACAGGCTGCAACAGAGCAGACTGATTAAGGGGAAGGAATCGAAGAGGAAAGGCTAACACGGTACTCAAAAATAACTGCTGAAGTCGGATGTGTTGGACCGAACGGTGTAAATATTGCAGTCAAGCTGTAAACTACGACACAACGCATTCCGTTCTCAACATCCTGCTACTTGCAATGCCCCTTTCAGTGCTTGGTAGGCGGAGATTGAGAACGAGCGAAGAAGAATAAGAAGATATACATATTTGTTGTCTTTGTTTCCCGTAATGCTGCATATTTTTTCCTAAAGTTCTTTCGTATCCCTACATCCCGCACCCTAGTTGTGTGTATTTTCGTTGATCTTTTCACTGAAATGTGAAGCATAGACCATCGCTTCAATCTTTTGTTAAAGGAAACCTGTTTTCAAGCAATCATTCGCACATCTGCTCTAATAGGAAGCATAGGTTAACTGCAGCTGGTCCATTTACAGGAAGCTTGCAGCTGAGTTTTTATAATGGGCGATTAAAATACCATTGTGTTTGTTTTACATGAGATTGTCAGTCCCAAACACAACCATATTTACAAAATGCTTGGCAGGTGACAGTGACCCAGTTCTATGCATCCTGTTACCAATCAGATCAGATGGGACTGTATGCAGCGTTAAAATTGGTATTGACACGCTCAGCTGGTTTTTCATGATTTTGTAAGGGGAATAATCGCGTTATCTCTCCCTAACTATTGAATATATTTATTTATTTTATTGTAATGCCGTCTTTCTATCTGTATTATGAGGGAAAATCAGTAAGTACGTTACAGACAAGTAGGGATAGCTGAAAAATGTAGTTGGTGTTATTAAGCGACAGCTACATCCAGCGCTGTGGTTGTTGTAGGTACCCGAAACGTTCGCAGTCCAAATACAAAATGGTGCCCGTGCTAACAGAGTGTACAACCAAAGAACAGCGCGCTGTGTTTTTTCGTGTATTTTTAAGGCAAACGAGCTGTCTGCAAAGGATAGTCATAAAAAAATGCTTCCTTATTAGAGTGAGAAGATTTTGTCGCACAAAGCAGTGCCTGAGTCTATATATTTACTCAAGGACGCTCAAAAACTGTTGATGTAGTCCGACTTGGTCATCCTGTTCATTTTGCAGCAGTAACATTGGTACGGATGTGGGGGAGATGACTCGAGCTGACAGACGAGTAACGATAGACAATGTAGCAGCTGTGTGACTGATGGGAGAGATGACTCGAGCTGACAGAAGAGTAACGATAGACAGTGTAGCAGCTGTGTGACTGATGGGAGAGATGACTCGAGCTGACAGACGAATAACGATAGAGAGTGTAGCAGCTGTGTGACTGATGGGAGACATGCTGACAGACGAGTAACGATAGACAGTGTATCAGCTGTGTGACTGATGGGAGAGATGACTCGAGCTGACAGACGAGTAACGATAGACAGTGTAGCAGCTGTGTGACTGATGGGAGACATGACTCGAGCTGACAGACGAGTAACGATAGACAGTGTAGCAGCTGTGTGACTGATGGGAGAGATGACTCGAGCTGACAGACGAGTAACGATAGACAGTGTAGCAGCTGTGTGACTGATGGGAGACATGACTCGAGCTGACAGACGAGTAACGATAGACAGTGTAGCAGCTGTGTGACTGATGGGAGAGATGACTCGAGCTGACAGACGAATAACGATAGAGAGTGTAGCAGCTGTGTGACTGATGGGAGACATGCTGACAGACGAGTAACGATAGACAGTGTATCAGCTCTGTGACTGATGGGAGACATGACTCGAGCTGACAGACGAGTAACGATAGAGAGTGTATCAGCTGTGTGACTGATGGGAGACATGACTCGAGCTGACAGACGAGTAACGATAGACAGTGTAGCAGTTGTGTGACTGATGGGAGAGATGACTCGAGCTGACAGACAAGTAACGATAGACAGTGTAGCAGCTGTGTGACTGATGGGAGAGATGACTCGAGCTGACAGACGAGTAACGATAGAGAGTGTAGCAGCTGTAATAGCGTGTTCGTGTGGTTTAGCCTACAGCATAATGCATGATCGATTGAATTTCCCAAAGTATGCTTGTGATGGATACCCAGACAACTGACTGACGAACACAAAATGAACCGAATGAGTCTGCCCTTACAACCTTTCCTGCCGGTATGCGGATATAGGAGAAGTCATGCGTGAATGTTACTTGGGGCGAATCACGAGTGGATCACTTCCAACCCGAATCAAAGTTGCTTCAGTGTTTTATTCTTCGCCTTCTGCTGTAAAAAATTCAGTTAGACCATCATCAGAGAAGGTTATGCTTAGAGCGTTTTGATATTCTCAGTGCTGTTAATCAATTTCTAGAAGACAGGTGACAATGTGACTACTGTATCGCTCTGTGAAGTTCTGTTGATGGGTATATAATACAATTAGAAGAAAATGAACAGGCCTGCTGATTAGAGAATTACTGCTCCATCTTGACAATATCAGACAATATAAGGCATGATTAACCCAGGAGAACATTGACTAACTAGGATGACAACTTCTTGAACATTCACCTTACAGCCCCGATTTAGCCCCGAGCGATTTCCACTTGTTTGGTGGAACCAAACCAATCTTGGCGGGAGACGTTTCATGAATTATGTAGAGGTTTAACAGGATATGCAAATGAGGCTGAGACAACAGACCAAGGACTTTTAATCTGTAGGTTTTGTTGCACTGATAGAACGATAGGAAAAGTGTATCCATGTTGATGGAAATTATGTAGAGAAATAAGGAACATTATAAGTGCAATAATAAATGGTTTTCAAAGATATTTGAGACCTATTTACTGACTTGCCCTTATATTATAAAATTTGTAATTCTGAACTTTGTTTTTATCAGTGTAAGCTTCATGTGCATCTATATTTTGAATGTAGAACATGTATTTCTCATGTAGAATTGATATGCATGCATGCAACTTTTATTTAGAACTTAAATATGCATTTGTAGTCTTTTTATGATATCAGAAACAAATAAAAATATGTATGCAGAAATACATACAAATATTTTTTAAAAACATCCACCATCATTTTGACTAATAGGGACGGCGTGGCCTAGTGGTTAAGTGGCACGGCTCACAACCAGAAAATGCTGGGTTCGATCCCCATCACAGCACCGACCGTTACCCCGGGGAAGCAAACCCTTAGAAAAATGCAGGAGGAAGCAGATCCTTACATAAAATGCATGCTGAAGTCAGATGCACTGGGCCGATAGGCGCAAAATAAAAACCACAGTGCAACGCACATCGCCTTGGGGATTAGAGAAATAAGGCGAACGCCAAAAAAAAAAAAATTTGATTAATGAATGTCGTAATCAAGAATTGAACAAGAAAAAAACAAGGCGATCCTGCTTTAGGGGACATTTCTTTATCTTAGATGACTTACTCGTTCCTCTTCTACCATGGACTGAGAAGGTCTCCTTGTATCTGTCTTGTGGCTTATAGTTTCTACAGGATGTGGTAGCTGGCCCCATGCCCAGCTCTCCTTAGTCTCTTCTTATGACATGCCTGTCAGGTTACAACATTGTTATTCTGTTTTCTCCTTTCTGGCAATGGCGTAAATACGCACTCTGAAATTTTATTAATCGCTTTAATATTTATATATGGAGCCGAAGTAATAATAGTTATAGTTGTCCATCGCACTGGCTCAGTGGTCTCGAGGTAAGGTGTCCACCTCAGGTGCTGAAGGCTGTGGGATCGAACCACGGTGGAGACCGAGATTTTTTCACGTGGAGCTTCTGGTAAAATATCAGCTGATCTCTGGGTAGTGAGATCAGACTCCCGTGTTCAGTGTTGAGCACGTTAAAAATCTCTTGGCAGTTAGAAATAGAAAAGAGTAGGCTTAACAGTCGCTGCCCGGACAAAGTTTTTTAAAATTAAAGTTAAAAATCTATCCAAATTATGTGTACTCAACCCCAGACCTAGTAAGCCACAGGAAGTTTAAAATACCTGCTACGTAAAACCCATAGCCTTTGACTACCTGGCAACAGACATTAACATGCCTGTTTGAATACTAGGATTCCAAGAAAAATCTTTATGGGGTCTCTTTGTTTGTTATTTATTCTCATTCCCTTTGTTTTGCTCACACTAATCTGCAACCTCACCTTTGCTGTCTATCTTTCCTAGTTCATTCTGCTGCTTATACTTAACTTAACATCTTTATACTGGTTTAGAAAACTCTACAGAGTCTGTACACAACCAGTTTCTTGGAGGGTGGTTTTTACCGATGTGCGAGTCCATCGTAATTAACAGATTCAAACACTAGAGTTAAGTAGACTCCTTATACCTTGAGACCACTTAAGCCCTACTTATGTGGCAGCATACATAAATCATCTGCAAAATCGAGGTCTTCCAGCTGTTTATAAAGTGTCTATTGTATTCCAGTTTTTCTGCCTTCTGTTGTATACCGCATCACCCAGTCTATGACCATGGGAACGTTTGTCAGTGATAGTTGGCATCCCTGTGTGACCCCAGTTTGAACTTGTAAATTGGTCTGACAATTTATTGTAAATTCTACATGTGGTCTCTTCTTAGAAATCGCAGATCATTCTTATAATTGATATGGTATCCCATAATGCTTCAATATTTTTCAAATTGCTGTTGTGTCCTTTGTTGTTAACTGCTGTTAAGTTAACGCAACTAAGTATATATCTATTGTATATGCACATGACCTGGTCTCCGAAGATATTTTGTTAACTCACGTCCTTCTTTAAACATCGTTGTCCAGTTCTTTACTGTTGTCTTTGACACACTTTTATCGCCTTACACTGCCTGTATTCTGCATGAATATCAACTGGTCGACATCCTTCAGTTGTTAGAAACCGAATCACTGCTTGCTGATCAACTCTGGATGGATTGCGTATCACACCCGCCATGTTTTCAACGGTCTGCTGAGAAAACTTTGAGTCGGAGGATAATGAAATTTGACGTTTGGTATGTGCTGTTCACACAAGAAGTGACGTCATCACGCACATCATAGTGATAGATATGTTCACTTGTTGCAGCTTGGTCCAGTTTCATTTGAACACGCCTCTATATACTACAAATCGAACCACCCTCATAAAAACTCACTTTTCAAATAAACTGTGGATCCACACTTTAGAAATATCCTCAATACTTGCATGCAGGGCTTTCAAAGAATTCAAAGCATGTACCATGTAACTGTTTATTTATTTATTTTTATTTTTTGTGTGAAATACAAAATCAGTAATATAGTATATAGCTATGTGTTGTGTTAGTTATGCTTGCAAATTTTACAAAGACGTCAATTCCTATGTTACGTTCGCTTTCCGCATTGTAGGCCTATATCCAAATATACTTTTGCAAATAACTTATGGTCAACCAGATTTGCTTTAGACCTGAATGTGATTTTCTGTGTTTTAAGACAATGATTGGTTTACAAACTTGACAAATATTAAGTGGGACAAATATAGTATTCACTTTCCTATGAATATTGTTTTTAATGGTGAAAATATTTGGTTGTCCATGTTTAACCACCATATCAAGAAAGAGATAACATTTGTCTCTAGTTGGGCCATTTCTCTGATGTTTCCTCTTCACAGTACGGGCAGCCATGTTCATACCTGATTACCCAGCAACCATCCAGTGTCTTGACGTTTTTGTTGGCCTTAGACTGAGAGGTCATTTAGTCCATGGCTGGTGGAACTACTGCTTTATTCAAGCTCCCAGTTTTTGTTTGGTGTTTCCAGTGATGGCCGCCATGATTATCTGTTAGTGATATGTTTATGACTATTTATTCTCAACTCTTTTCTTTAATTAAACATAAGTGTCAAGCTGTTTTTTGTTGACCATCCAGTCATATTGACTAGAGAGAACAGCTTCAGCCTTACACAATGTAGAGGCCAATACATGAATGTACATATATCCAGGGAAGATCTCTTATTTTTTAATAACATTTTTGTCCAATTTTCTACACACTTTTCTCTAATTGTGTGCTGCTATGGAACATTGGACAATTATTGATTAACGAATAAGCATTTGTATTTTGGTTCTATATTATTAAAATTCTTACATGACTTATTTTGACAGTACGTGCCCAAGCTGACTGCAGCCATTATGGAAGAAATAGACAGAATACTTGATAACAAACCAGCATCACGTGACTTTGGAAGGTGATACAATATGCTTGTTAACCTTACTGTAATATTAATTTGCTTGCAAGGGGTGGCAGTACTGATATTTCATAACAATCTTTGCTTGCAGACTTTCAATACTCTATACTAAACATGTATTGTCTTGAAGCCTAATAACATTTTACAACTTTAATTCTAAAACAAACATTTGAGCTAAAGTACACAAGTTTTATTTGCTTTCATTTTTATTGACCATTTGGTTCTCAGTTTTAGCAAATCTCTCAAGTCCATTTTCATTTAAAATTATTTGCACAGTCTCTTTATTAAATTGGTTTTTCTCTCTTTTGCCTTGAAGCTGTTTGCATTTGTTTATTTTGTAAATGCCCTACACTTCATCATTTTATAAAGCAGGTTTGTCAGTAATTATTTGACAGTGATATACGCACACGTAGGAACACAGCTTCTACAGGTTTTCTTTACTTTTATAATGAATAAATACCTTGGCTTTACCAGCATTTTGTGTCCCAGCCTTGCTGTGCTGCAATTTTGTAGCATTAACCATCACTTTTTCTTGTGATATCTTGTGTTCATTTTCAATATGTTACATTACAATATTTATATGTAGAATAATCCACAAAGGCAAATTGTCAGACCCATTCAGAAACTGGGGCAGTCAGGGATGTCTACTATCTCCAACAATCTTGTTTTATGGTCATGGACTGCGTGATGCAGCAAACAACGGAATGTAGAAAAACTGGAACACAATGGACATGTAATATGCAGTTGGAAGACCTCAATTTCGTAGATGATATATGTTCGCTGTCACATTAGCTTCAAGACATTCAAGGAAAAATAGACATACTAACGTATGAAGCAGCAAAGATGAGATTGCAATGAACAAAACAAAAGAAATGAGAATAAAAAACAAACAAAGAGACCATAGAAAGATTAATATCCAGATAATAGGAGAAGTGGAAATTGTATCGATCTGTCAAGTAACACTGATAAAAATAGAGGAACAAACCAAGATGTTAAGACTAGGATTAACAAAGCCAGATTTACTTTAATCTCTCTTCGTCCACTATAGAACTCAGCAGCATTCTACATGGAAAATAAAATTAATCTATTTAATAAAGGGAATGTAAAGTGTGTCTCATACTCACTTTGTGTTAGATGACCAGAGGTAATGACAAACATTGATCAATGGGAAGGAACACTTCAACAACAAATACAGTAGCAAATGGGGATAGAAAGATGGATAGAACACACTCTCAGAAAGTAGATGAATAGAATAACCAGAAATATGCTGGTTTGGAACCCACAGGGAAAGAGATGAGTGGGGAGACTAAGAAACACGTTGTGGCGAACGATCAATGAGAAGTGACTTAATACAGGTTTATAAGATGATCAGAGGAATCGATAAATTAGACTATAACAAGTTTTTAAAAATACAGCCACCTACAATAACACGAGGGCATAGCTACAAGCTGACTAAAGAGAGGTCCAGGTTAGATATTAGGAAATATTTTTTTAGTCAGAGAGTGGTGTCTGCTTGGAATGCATTGCCAGGGGAGGTAGTGGAGGCAGGGACAATTAATGCATTTAAGAATAAACTGGATGCGCATAGCTTTTAGAGCAAGGTGATGTAAATGTAACTGGTTGTATACAGACTCTGCAGGGTCTTCTAAACCAGTATAAAGACGTTAAGTTAAGTTAAGTCAGTTCAATCAGGGTCTCATGGATGGAGCTCAAGACGACGGAAAAGAATGGGAAAAGATGGAGACCATCTAATGCAGGCTTGTGTTCCATGGGGAACCAGATGGATGACAATATTTTTATAGAGCAGCTACTGCTAACAGATCGCTGATCAAATAGATTAACGTAAAAAAGACATCAATCTTTTAATGGGTTAGTACATTTTCAAACTTTATTTGAGAGTATGAACCCTGTTGTCTGGACAGTGGTAGGAGATTCAACTTAGACATTCTGTTAATCCATTAAGAACTTATAAATTTATATTTTTCAGTGCAAATATTAAACTGTATTAATATACTGGTACAATTATATTTTATACTAAATGCACTAGAAATTCGATAAAGGGTTCCATTTTATAAGTGAAGTTAAATGTACACTCTGTTTTTGTTGTATGAGTATGTAAAATATTTAAAATGCATTTAAATATGTTTATATGTGTGTGTGTGAGTGTGAGTTTGTGCATGTGCACTAGAAGAAATTAGTGTTTTTAGGTATCATCATTGATGTTCGGTTTGATAATATAGCACAACGATGGATGGCAAGAACATGTATATAATATAGCACAATGATGGATGGCAAGAACAAGTATATAATATAGCACAATGATGGATGGCAAGAACAAGTATATAATATAGCACAATGATGGATGGCAAGAACAGGTATATAATATAGCACAATGATGGATGGCAAGAATAAGTATATAATATAGCACAATGATGGATGGCAAGAACAAGTATATAATATAGCACAATGATGGATGGCAAGAACAAGTATATAATATAGCACAATGATAGATGGCAAGAGCAAGTATTTTTCTCATTATGTTATCAGTTTGGGACCATTTTAGGCCAGTCTGTTCTGCAAGGAAGAAATAATTATAAAAATATACCCAAATGAGTCATGTTTGAGAGATAACTGTTATATTATACTGTAGGACCTAACATCCCCATTAATTGGTTCCTTAAATATGTGATGGATAATAAAGCAATGAATACAGAGTAATAGACTTTGGTGTTAAAATGGTAATCCATTCCACAGAAGCCATTTACTTACTTACTTTTGATAAATAAACACAAATAAATTTGACATTTGATATTAGCTACTCGTCAGCCGGAAAATCAGAAATGACTTCCAGTTATATTTTTTCACAAGAGAACTGCTTTTCACTTCATAATTTTTAAATTTCACTTCAGTCATGGGCAGCGTGTAAGTTGCCAAAATATGGTACAATAAATAAATGAAGTAAGACAAAATTCTAAGTGTACTTATACTGTGAATACTGCGGCTTGACTTGACTTGCAATGCTGAGGAATAGTAAGGGGCACGGATGCATGACCCTTTTCAGTTGAAAATTAAAAGTAAATTAAATTAAACTTTCTTGCCAATCTGGTCTGTAGACTCAAAGCCCTTTGCTGGCAACACTGAGAATTGAAGAGCCTTGCAATATTTTACAAAATTGCAGAAAGCTCTGATCTGCAGAGCTGATAAAAATGTATTCAATCTTAGGCTAGGAAAAAATAATTTATCTGTTTAGTTCAAAACCTGGTCCCATTCAAAACAGACCAAAACCTAGTCCCATTCAAAACAGCCTAAAACCTTGTCCCATTTAAAACAGTCCAAAACCTTGTCCCATTCAAAACAGTCCAAACCCGTGTCCCCTTCAAAACAGCCCAAAACCTAGTCCCATTCAAAACAGCCCAAAACCTTTTCCCATTCAAAACAGCCCAAAACGTTGTCCCATTCAAAACAGCCCAAAATCTTGTTCCATTCAAAACAGCCCAAAACCTTGATCCCATTCAAAACAGCCCAAAACCGAGTCTCATTCAAAACAGCCCAAAACCTTGATCCCATTCAAAACAGCCCAAAACCTAATCCCATTCGAAACAGCGCTGAAATCTGGCCAGTGCAGTGTTTCAGCAAAAAATCCTGAATGAAGTCTGATGTGTGAGTCTGAGCATTGTCAAGATGGATCCTCCTGCACAAGTACCACACCTCATCTTGGATATTTTGCTGAAACATGATCTATTTCAAAGGCACATTGGTATTTCTTCAATGAATCAGTGAAACATTTTTACATTGTAACGGTAATCAAATCAAATAATTAATAGTTTAATATTTTCTTACCATTTTCTTATTGTTCTATTTTTTATTTAAATCAGGCATAGCTAAAGTTGATATAAAGGCTATAATGAATGCTAAACCAAATATCAGCCATACCATCTCTGTTCCTTTACTGTTTCAAACATTTGACATATTGTTGATGAATACTGGCACAAATGAGGTCATCACATGGAAAGTGTATCTGCATTAATTCTTGTTCCTACTGTGCATTTGAGCTTAGTTGGCTATTTCCTTAGTTCATAAAATAACATTCGGTGCATCGATGGAAAGTGACAAAATGTCACACCGAATTTACTTGAATTCATAATCCCATTGAACTTCTAGGTTTTAAATACTCATAATTTAATCTGATCCTTTCAGCCTTATATCTCCAGCATACAAAATATCTTTTGGGTTAAATTTTAAAAAATATACAACATATATACAACATATATGCAATATATATACAACATATATACAACAAACAATATTGTATCTTTGTTCGCATATAGTTAACATTATTTCCAATATTCAAACTACAAGGTTTATTTGCATTCATCCAGTGAAACATCAGATATATATATATATATATATAAATACACACACACACACACTAGGTAGCTTTAAATAAAAACCGTAAATATAATTTTTGGGTATATTCATTTTGAAAAAATGGAACACAACTACATCATTTGTCTACATAGTCCCCATTGCGTTCGAAACAAGTGAGGGGATGGAAACATGCTGGAAAGGATATAAAAAAGAGTGACAAAGCTGATAGTGGGATTCCAGAATTACAATTATGAGGAAAGATTCAGAAAAACCGGCCTGCAGTGTCTAGAAAAGAGAAGAATTCGAGGTGATTTAATACAGGTTTATAAGATAATCATATGAAAGGTTAAATTAGACTATATTAAGTTTTTCAAAATACAACCACCAACGAGAACAAGAGGGCACAGCTACAAATTACCTAAAGAAAGGTCCAGATTAGATATTAGGAAATATTTTTTTAGTCAGAGAGTGGTGAATGCATTGTCACAGGAAGTAGTGGAGGCAGGGACGATTAATGCATTTAAAAATAGATTGGATACACTAGGTAACGTAAATGAAACTGGTTGTAAAAAGACTCTGCAGTCTTCCAAACCAGTATAAAGACGTTAAGTTATGTGAGTTCCCCAGTGCCCATAACGTGCATGAATTCCTGTAGAAAAAAATTCTCTTGGTCGCATGTGTAACCAGTCATATACCACCTGCTGAACTTAACATTGAACGTGAAAGTCTTTCCTCCCATGTTTCTTTTAGTCGTCCAAAGATGTGGAAATCATGTGGCACTAGGTCTGGTGAGTACAGTGGATGTGGTAGACACTGAAAATGGAGGTCCATTATCTTTACAGAAGTCCATGTTGCTTGGATTTGATTGCGGGTCAAAGATGATTCCTGAGAAGTTCTGTATACATGGCACTGGTGGCAGTGTTCCTCCTGCGCATGCAGTGCTCTAAAATAATGCCTCGTTCATCCCAAAAGACAGACAGAATAACCTTACCTGCAGATTGCTGCATGCAAAACTTCTTTGGTTTTGGTGAGGAGGGATGGCGTCATTTCTTGCTCGCTCTCTTCGTTTCAGGCTCGTGGTAGTGAATCCAGGTTCCATCTCCAGTAACAATTCTTGCTAGGAAACTATCACCCTCTGCTTCAAAGTGCTGCAGAAGTTTTTGACAGGCATCAACGCGTGGTTGTTTAAATTCTAGAGTAGGAAGTCACGGCTCCCACCTTGCAGACAGTTTGTAGTGCTGTAGCCCATCATGGATGATGTGGTGTGCTAAACCTTGACTGATGTTCAGATGTGCAGCAATCACATTCAATCACAATTTTCCTTTCCAAGGCGGTCAACGGCTGCAACCGACTCTGGTGCCACTACTCAGTGTGGCTGACCCAGTTGTAAACAGTCTGTCACAGAACTCACACATTTTGCAACTTCCTACTCCATTCATACACTTGCTGAGGACGGCGTGGCCTAGTGGTTAAGTGGCATGGCTCACAACCAGAAGGTGCTGGGTTCGATCCCCATCACAGTACCGGACGTTACCCCGGAGAAGCAAACCCTTAGAAAATGCAGGAGGAAGCAGATCCTTACATAAAATGCATGCTGAAGTCGGATGCACTGGGCCGACAGGCGCAAAATAAAAACCACAGTGTAACGCACACACGCCTTGGGGAATAGATAAATAAGGCGAACGCAAAAAACAAAAAAAACAAAATACACTTGCTGAAGTGAAAGGCATGCATCATCATATTGGACTTGCTTTCGCTGATGAATTTTTATAGTTTTCACCCCTTCACTGCTGAATACAATGGATAACAGAACACTGTTCCTCTTTAGTACATGTCAATAGTAGAGTAGCCATCTTTTAGCTGCAATCGTGGCATCATGTTGTTTGTCTGCACCATGCTGACATGTGCAGGACACTCTTGACATCCCTAGCAACCATATTAATAAGTTACAACACAAAGGCGTGGTTTTTCTCATATCTATCCCACTTTTAAGATTTTCATCTTGATTTATATTTATTTTAATCATCAAATGAATGCATAAAAATAAGAAAAATATTTGGAAAAATACCCGTCCTGTAATTTATTTGTAATAGTTAGTTTAACAGCAGCAGTGTTTGTCTCTTCCAGGATTCAGAATGCAGCTGTAAATGGGCATCTTGCTATTCTCTTAAGTTAGGCAGGTAGCAAGAGGTCCCCTAAGGCTGCAGGCCTGATATAAAGCTTGCATCTTCTTCTTTAGCATTTGTCCTGAGAAGTATGTTTTGTCCTAGTTTACAGCAAAGCTGCAACATCTGTGCTCTTTGGCCAGATACATTCGACTTCATGGTGGCATTTGTGGGACCAGATTTGTCTTTGATCCCTATTCTCTTGGCCAGAGTACATGGGTGCAGCCAGTTTCTAGGTCTACCCCTTGGAGGTGGAATATGGTCTTGGTCAGCGAAGGTTTGCTGAACCTGATGCAAGTAGTCAGCTATGTGTTACTGGCTGCTGTCAGCTCATTCTCTGCTGTGGTTTTATTCCCAATAAGGCTGGCAAGTATTTAGACCTGGTGTAAGGTGGTATAAGACTATAGACCAGGTGTAAGGGTGTATATGTATATAGACCTGGCGTAGTTATAACAGGAGGCATGACGTCAATGCCAATTGTAGAGCTGGAAAAGATTACAAATCTGCAATCCATGACCGAAAGAAGAGACTGCAAAGCCCAGCAGCAAGCAGAAAAACTCAGAAGACTGACTGACCATCCAATGCATAAGAGACTAAATAATTTTGGAAATGGGAAACTAAAGCGGAGAAACTTTGCAGAAATAGCCAAAGCAAAGATGAACGAAGACCTTATGAATGCATTAACAACACCAAAGCCCATCCCTACTGTGCGCAAACCTACCTGGAGGCAGCATATACTTCCAGAGGTGGTAGAAAATATACCAGGTATTGGAAAAAAGAACAACCAGACTGAAAAAGAAAGAAGAGACATAATCCTGAGGTACATAACGAAAAACTACCCAAGCATGGACTGGACCCATGCATACACCGACGGCTCTGTAATAAACACAACACAGAATGGAGGGGCAGGGGTATTCCTGAGCCTACCAAATGGTAGGAAAACAACACTATCAGTGGCAACTAGAAAATACTCAAGCAATTTCAGAGCGGAGGCAGAGGCACTGAGGGCTGCAGTAGAAGAAATGGTGACATGCAAAAGAAATGAAAGCCATATAGTCCTGCTTACAGATGCCCTGGCCGTAGTCACAGCACTAAAAAGCCAGAAAAATACTGAACTTAATGATTTAAGAGCAGTACTCTGTCAACTATGCCAGCAGTCCGCACCAAAAAGAGTAGTGGTACAGTGGGTTCCATCCCACTGTAACATCCAAGGCAACAAGGCGGCAGACAGACTGGCAAAAGAAGGTACAAGACTACCACAACCAGATACAAGTGTGACATACGAAGAGTCAAAAAGGCTTATTAGAGCTAGATACATGACCAAATGGGAAACAGAACATACTGGCTACACAAAAAACGATGCCTATTACCAGTTGAACAGAAGAGAGCAGGTCGTGGTCTTCAGACTTCGCACTGGCCACAATAGACTGAAGTACCACCTATTCAATAAACTGAAGATAGGTGGCACTGACGAATGCTCGTGCGGTACTGGGAAAATGACCGCTGAACATCTGCTGCAAAACTGCCCGACATACGAGGATCAGAGAGAGCAGATGTGGCCATCACCAGTGGCAACACTAGACAAGCTCTATGGCAGTGTCGACAGCCTCAGGATGACTGATGCTTTTTTCGAAAAAATAAAGGTTGACGTCTGACAGCGGACGAAGAAGAAGACCTGGCGTAAAGTGATATAAGTCTGTAGATCTGGGGTTATGCTGGTGTAAGTCTATAGACCTGATGTAAGGGGGTATAAGTCTGTAGACCAAGTGTATGGTGGTATAAGACTATAGACCAGGTGTAAGGTGGTATAAGTCAGTAGACCAGGTGTAAGGTGGTATAAGTCAGTAGACCAGGTGTACGGTGGTATAAGTCTGTAGACCAAGTGTATGGTGGTATAAGACTATAGACCAGGTGTAAGGTGGTATAAGTCAGTAGACCAGGTGTAAGGTGGTATAAGTCAGTAGACCGGGTGTAAGGTGGTATAAGTCAGTAGACCAGGTGTACGCTGGTATAAGTCTGTAGACCAGGTGTAAGGTGGTATAAGTATGTAGACCAGGTGTAAGGTGGTATAAGTATGTAGACCAGGTGTAAGGTGGTATAAGTATGTAGACCAGGTGTAAGGTGGTATAAGTATGTAGACCAGGTGTAAGGTGGTATAAGTATGTAGACCAGGTGTAAGGTGGTATAAGTATGTAGACCAGGTGTAAGGTGGTATAAGTATGTAGACCAGGTGTAAGGTGGTATAAGTATGTAGACCAGGTGTAAGGTGGTATAAGTATGTAGACCAGGTGTAAGGTGGTATAAGTATGTAGACCAGGTGTAAGGTGGTATAAGTATGTAGACCAGGTGTAAGGTGGTATAAGTATGTAGACCAGGTGTAAGGTGGTATAAGTATGTAGACACGGTACAACACCCCACCTCTATGGCAGCATCTGCTGTCCTTGTGTTGGCCACAACAATGCAAAGCAAGTTTTACTTAAACAAATACAAAAGAATGCAACAAGTCTAACATATGCTAATGTGCTGGTGAAAACAAGCACATACAAAAATCAACAGAAGTTAATAACATCATAAATTATAGTAACCATGCTGCAACATAATGTTACAAACAAACTGCTTTGAATGCCTTATTGTTCTGACATTGAATACTCACACGAAGAAAAGAGTTGGGCGGCCAAAGTACATAGTGGAAAAAACAGCAAATAAAACTAAACCAGAGTATCTAGAGTCTAAGAAGTTGATAGTCCGCAATAACAATTGGTGGGAAGGGACAATTCCCAAACATGAATGAGTGAATGACTGCCATCATCCACTAACAACAACTGTTTTAACTGGAAGTCGGTTATGTCAGTTATAGAGACCTAGAGAAAATGTCAGTTATAGAGACCTGGAGAAAATGTATGTTTCATGGAATGATCCTGTTAACCCTTTACAGTCCAAATTGTCTATTGCAGTCAACTAGAGTAGCACCCCTTACAGTCAGATTTATCTGAAGTCACATGTTGCATGTCAACCATATCTTGTTATTAAACTAAATTTGATTTTTAAACAAACTTTGTGTGATAGATAATTCAATTCTGTGTCTTTAATTTTTAAAATTTAATTTTAATTACTTTTTTTTTAAAACCATGAAATACATAAAATTATAGTTCTTGTCTTGGGCAGTATACCATCTTATAAATTAGGTTGGACTGTAAAGGTGTAAATGAGAAAGACAAGACTGCAAATTATTATTTAAAAGTAAAGTTTGTAACTGCAAGTCTGATAGTTACAGCAACAATAAAGCTTTTAACACTGGCATCACATTCTGAGAAGCTGACTACAAATAGAAGCCAAATTAGTGTATAAATGCTCACATGTATAATGATGATCGTTTAATGTTTTTATACTGTTGTTATACTTGTTAGTGTACTCACTAGACAAGAAAGCAAAAAATATATCTTACATTTTGCTGTTTTATTTTGTATGTTCTAAATGCTAGTGAAAACTTCTGACTGAAGAACCCATTGTACACCTTTGTGTGTGTGTGTGTGTATGTGTTAGTGTGTGCGTGCAATTTATTTTTTTTCAAAGCTATTTTTTAAATGAAGTGTTTTACTATAGCGAATTATGTGAGTAAATATTGTCTATTTATGAGTGATGTTGATGTTTGCTATAGCTTTTGATAACTTTTATTAGGAATTAGATTTATACCTCTCAGTGCATCAGGTATGCAATATACATTACTACATTTTCTTGTTAAATTTCATATTTGACTTGTAAAAATGTGTAATAATTTGAATAGAACTGTGTATATGACATGCTGTCTGAAAGCTATTTCCTACATATTCTGTTACATTTGCAATTTCACCTTGAGAATCTATTTCTATCTTAAAATGACATTGTCATTGTGTTTCTTGTAATCCAGTGAAAAATCTACATACATTTCTTGTATTGATTTTTACAACATTGCTACCACGTCATGCTCCAATATACCCAGATCTAAATAGCTTCTGACTCTGTTTAGAGTTAGGTATGCCAAATCAGCAAGGATAGGAACTCATCCATACTCACGAAAGCCGAGACCTAGTACATTTAGGTGTCAAATATGTCATACCCTGTGAGAGTATCTTCTTTTCCAATCATTAATTTGAAATTTATTTAATTTATTTTATCCACAAACTAATATGCTCTTCCTGCCAAGAATGCCGCCTGCCAAGAATGCCGCCTTCTTCGTTATTTAGTTTCACTGTAAGAACATTGCTAACAGTTTAGGCCTCTTCATTCATATATATTTTCATACCATTAATTTCATCATTTCTTTCGTTGCTGTTGTCTTCTTCTTCTCTTCATCTTGTGATCTCATCATAGATGTTTACACCATCAGGCGTGTTTCCGGGATGAACTCGATCGTTTTACAGCGCAAGCACAATCGCTGGATTCATCTATAGGTGTATTCATCCATATAAAGCGATGGTTGCGTGATACTGTGGTTTGCTGTTGTCTCAAAATTTCTTTTCTTACAATTCTTGATCTAATCACCTTTGTCTGAAGACATCCTGACCTTTGTTTAGTTTTCCTCTTTCTTATTTTCTCTATCAAGTTATTTCTGTAGCCAGTCATGAGGGTTTTTTTATCACTTATAAATTGTCCACTTCTCTATCAAGTTATTTCTGTAGCCAGTCATGAGGGTTTTTTTATCACTTATAAATTGTCCACTTCTCTATCAAGTTATTTCTGTAGCCAGTCATGAGGGTTTTTTTATCACTTATAAATTGTCCACTTCTCTATCAAGTTATTTCTGTAGCCAGTCATGAGGGTTTTTTTATCACTTATAAATTGTCCACTTCTCTATCAAGTTATTTCTGTAGCCAGTCATGAGGGTTTTTTTGGCACTTATAAATTGTCCACTTCTCTATCAAGTTATTTCTGTAGCCAGTCATGAGGGTTTTTTTATCACTTATAAATTGTCCACTTCTCTATCAAGTTATTTCTGTAGCCAGTCATGAGGGTTTTTTTATCACTTATAAATTGTCCACTTCTCTATCAAGTTATTTCTGTAGCCAGTCATGAGGGTTTTTTTATCACTTATAAATTGTCCACTTCTCTATCAAGTTATTTCTGTAGCCAGTCATGAGGGTTTTTTTATCACTTATAAATTGTCCACTTCTCTATCACGTTATTTCTGTAGCCAGCCATGAGGGTTTTTTTTATCACATATATATTGTCCACTTCTCTATCAAGTTATTTCTGTAGCCAGTCATGAGGGTTTTTTTATCACATATATATTGTCCACTTCTCTATCAAGTTATTTCTGTAGCCAGTCATGAGGGTTTTTTTATCACTTATAAATTGTCCACTTCTCTATCAAGTTGTTTCTGTAGCCAGTCATGAGGGTTTTTTTATCACATATATATTGTCCACTTCTCTATCAAGTTATTTCTGTAGCCAGTCATGAGGGTTTTTTTATCACTTATAAATTGTCCACTTCTCTATCAAGTTATTTATGTAGCCAGTCATGAGGGTTTTTTTATCACTTATAAATTGTCCACTTCTCTATCACGTTATTTCTGTAGCCAGCCATGAGGGTTTTTTTATCACATATATATTGTCCACTTCTCTATCAAGTTATTTCTGTAGCCAATCATGAGGGTTTTTTTATCACTTATAAATTGTTCACTAACTATTCTGTTGCAAGCTCACACAGGCAACTTGTACATTTACATATCTATCAGCTTATCAAGTTTAGCCATGTTCTTTAAGGTCTGTTTGTACACTTCTTCAGATGTAGGACTTTACAAACATCTTGTAATGTTTTCATCTCAGAGATATTTTTAATATCAGGAGTCTTTGCATACCTTTAAAACACATGGGATTTCACCACCAGGCCACTTGAAACAGGTGAAATATCACCATGAAGACAATTGAAACAAGTGAAATCTCACTATCAAGTCACTTGAAACAAGTGAAATATCACCATGAAGACAATTGAAACAAGTGAAATATCACCATGAAGACAATTGAAACAAGTGAAATATCACTATCAAGTCACTTGAAACAAGTGAAATATCACCATGAAGACAATTGAAACAAGTGAAATCTCACTATCAAGTCACTTGAAACAAGTGAAATATCACCATGAAGACAATTGAAACAAGTGAAATATCACCATGAAGACAATTGAAACAAGTGAAATATCACCATGAAGACAATTGAAACAAGTGAAATATCACCATGAAGACAATTGAAACAAGTGAAATATCACCATGAAGACAATTGAAACAAGTGAAATCTCACTATCAAGTCATTTGAAACAAGTGAAATATCACCAGGAAGACAATTGAAACGAATGAGATTTCATCATCCAGTCACTTGAAACAAATAAGATTTAACCATCGGCCATATAAAACAATCATTTAAATGAAATCATAACTAAATGAATATTCCAGAAATGGCCACGTGCTTAAATATATTTCTTTGATTTCATGGCTGTGTGTGTTGTTGTTGTTGTTGATGAAAATTACTCAAGATTTTCACTCTTTTGGTGGCTTTTCTTATATCGAAAGACAAACTGAAAGAAAGTGAACGAATCCTCCTGGGTGTAGTGTAATATAAGGCTTCTCAGTAGGTTCACCACTATGGGGTTTACAATGTCAACCCTACTTCATTGGCAGGGCTGCTTTAACAGCCTGTTTCGAGGAAAACAATGAGAAAAAGAGGTGAGTGTCATCTAACTCTGACGTACATTTTGGCTTCCCTTCATTATATGTAGACATCACCGTTATTTATTCAACTTGTGACTTATTGCCCATGTCTCACAAGCATAGACGAATATTGTCAATATTCCTCTATGCTTGTGAGACATGGACAATTACAGCTGACCTACAGAGGAGGATACACGTCTTGGAGATGAGATGTTTCCGAAGACTTCTAAACGTCACGTACAAAGATCAAGTTACAAATGAGGAAATACCAGAAAGAATTACAACAGCAATATAACTTTTGACGACCTCCTGGCAACTGTCAAAAGAAGGAAACTCGCTTGGTACGGACACATTTCGAGATAAAATGGTCTTGCAAATATGAATCTGCACGGAAAGGTGCAAGGCAGACAACAAAGAAGTCGCCCCAAATAGAGGTGGGAGGACAACATAAAAGAATAGATATATCTCCAACCAGAGGAGACACAGGCAGCAGCCACTGACAGAGAGGGATGGTGTAGAGTTGTAGGGATATTGTCATGTGTACCCCAATGACCTCACAGGTTACGGGATGACCTGACCTGATCTGTGACATAAGATCTCTTACACAATTTGGAACTCTTGATATTACATATTTTTTATTACATCTGCACACCTGTCAATCGTGTCTTTAATCTCCCCACTTCCTGTTTTACTCTCTGGTTTCATGTAAGTACGAAACTGCTAGTTCCAGTATTTAATTTTCTGTTTCTCTCCACCGCCATTTTCTAGTAATTTGTTTCAGCAGACTGTTATTTGGTTATATGCCGTAGTCTTCACTCTAAATTCCATTCTGAATTATTTCCCTCTAACAACTTAACTTAACATTTTTATACTGGTTTAGAAGACTCATCAGAGTCTGTAGACAGCCAGTTATATTTGCATTACCCTGTTTTAAAAGCTATGCGCATCCGATCTATTCTTAAATGCATTAACTATCTCTGCCTCCACTATCTCCTGGGCCAATTCATTAACCACTCTCTGACTATAAAAATATTTCCTAATATCCAATCTGGACCTTTCTTTAGTTAATTTGTATATGTACTCTCTTGTTCTCAATGGTGGTTGTATTTTGAAAAACTTGATATAGTCTAATTTAACCTTTTCTGTGATTTTCTTATAAACCTGTATTAAGTCATCTCGAATTCTTCTCTTTTCTAGACACTGTAGGCCGGTTTTCTGAGTTTTTCCTCGTAACCATAATTCTGGAATCCCACTTTCCATTTTGTCGCTCTTCTTTGAATCCTTTCCAGCATGTTTATATCTCCTCTACAATAAGGACTCCCCACCTGTACACAGTACTCCAATCTAAGTCTAACTAATACTTTATACAGTTTTGGCTATCACTTCCTTGCTCCTATGTTTAATATTTATTTTTATCATACCTAACATTGCATTTGCCTTATTCACTGTTACCTGGACTTGCTCACTCACCTTACCTGTATGATCTATTATAACCCCGAAGTCCCTTTTCTTATCTATCATTTTAATATTGTTCTTGCAAATTCTGTAATGTAGTTCCATATTGGATCTACCCATGTGGATGACTGAATATTTATCTATATTAAACTTCATTTGCCACCTCACAGACCAGTCTCAAATTTTATCTAAATCTGACCTCAATATATCCACCTCTGTTATAGATGAGACACTCCTATGTAGTTTTGTGTCATCCGCAAATTTTGCAATCATTTAACCTATATCAATGTCTAAATCATTTATGTATATCAAGAACAATATTTGTCCTAAAACCGAGCTCTGTGTCACTTAAATTTTTACGTCAAACCACTCAGAGTACTCCTTATTTATCCCCACTCTCTGCCTTCTTCTTCTTCCCGTTAACCAACTTTCAATCCATTCAGCAATCTCCCCACCTATTCCATGTGATTTTAACTTCTAAAATAATCTTCGATGAGGTACTCTATCAAGAGCCGTTGCAAAATCTAGATAAATAACATCCACTGGTTCCCCCTTATCTATGGTGACACACATTCCTCTACCTGGCACAAGGAAAAGAGGAGTGAGAACTCATTATCCAGAGGATGGGAAACATTAAATACAGAATTATTATTTTTACTGCATTTCAGAAACAAAAGCACTTATATTTTAATGTTAAATATGAATAATTCAGGTCATATGTTCAAAAGGACAGCACTGATGAATTATTAGTTGAATTATTTGGATGTGATGAAAATGGCAGTGAAAATGTATATTAGTAGTGCAAAGTATATTGATATGTGTTAAAAGTGTTTGGAGAAAGCATGAACTGTGATGTTTTTGTCATTCAGAGTACAAGGCTACCTGACATTTGTTATCGTGAGTGCTGGTTGTGATACAAATCAAAGCAGATTGTGATGTTTTGTTGCATAATGAGACATTCACTTTTATGGATACATCTATTTTTTACATTTGTGTGAGTTGTTGCGTGAATATAAATGGCATTATTTAATATTTTGTGCAGAGACAAATAGCATTTTGAGACTGCATCAAATTCCAATGTTCCTGTAATTGCCTTGTTATGTTAATTTTCCTACTTGTGGCATATAATTGTTACCTCTGCCTGCACCAATACAGTGACTGGTTGTTAAGTTGAAATTTACGTTTCTGGTTTTAATATATTCACCTGAATTTTTTTTAATGGCTTACCAAACATCATAAGAGTTGTGAGGCATATATATATATATGGATACTGGGATACTTCACATGAACTGTAAAGGTATTGTCTCCTTTCTGCAAATAAATTATATGAAATGTGTAAATGGACAATGGTGCATTTTAGCTGAAAGTAAGAATTTAGAATTTGTTTCAGTACTTTGCACAGCTGGTCAATTTATTCTAGCAAAAGAACCAAAAACAAAATTGGAAATATGAAGACCAATTTGACATTTACACAGAGCATTGAAGGACTTTGTAGAAGCAAGCCTGAAAAATATGGATAGAGACTTGGAGAGGCTGATCAAGGGCAGTAAGAAACTCAGGTGAATATAAATGATTCAACCTCCAGTGGCAGATGAAAAAACACAAATTATGAGTTTTGGTAATGGATTTTCAAAGTATATTTCTGGCGACAACAATTTTATAATTACATCTGACAGATTCTCAATATTCACAGTAATGGTTACTTTGGTTAGAATGTTGGATAATCATTGCAAGTGAATGTAGTTAACATTCTGAAAGCTTTATTCATTTTTAGCAGCAATATTTTTGTTCTTATTCATTTTTTGTCATGGCTATTTTAACTGAAAAAGGTCAATGTATGTGTTTGTCTTATCACATTTTTTGTTATTTACATTGGATGTCGTGGAAATATTTATAATACATAACAGTATAGTATTATTTATATAAACTTTTATTTGTGGTATGAAAAAGAGGGCTAACCGAACCTGCTTCTTTTCATGTGAGAATCTATATTTTTTCAAATTAAATCAGTTATTTGTTCCAGTTAATATTAGCAGTTTCGTTATATTTTGTTAATTATACAACCCAAAGGCAGTACCACATCTAGTATGATGTGGTCGTATATTTTATGCAAATTTAGCAGTTTAATGAATTAATAAGACCATATGGTGCTCTAATATCATGTACAGCAGACAATCTATTACCTCCTATGGATGTATAATTGACTTATTACGAAATCTTCCAAGCCATACCAATCGCTGGGCCTTATACATCATCCTAACTGCTCATATCTACATCTCTGTGAGTGAGTGTAAGTGACTGTACCAGCAGAAATCACTACCTATAACGGGAAGCATTACTTAGAAAAAGAACGATATTAGTATTAACAGAACATTATTGTTATTTTCCTCACAAATTCTCCCATAGCCTTTACAAAGTTGATTACTAATGATGATTGTTTGGATTCATTTGCAATAAGCAAAAAAATAACACCAGAAGCTTCAGATAAAAGAAACATAAATTGATGTCCGACATTTTTAGCGGTGTGTGAATGTGTTACTGGTTGTGTTTATATATAAACAGGCTGTGTATACCTTTGAGATTGATCAGTCTGTTTCAAGGTACTCTGATTGCGTGTGAAACGTGACTAAAAATGCTGCAAAAATTATATAATCAATGAAATACTTGTTGTGTATAATTTTGACTTTATATGTGTCAAATTTTGGTCAGCTTTAAAACTGTTGGAAAAACTGCTGTAGATTTGTTTACGTCTACGAAGGCTATCTGTAGAATTATGCAGTAGTGATGTTTGCTATCACACCATTTCATTCACCCAAAAAGTGAAGTAAGTTACTCTCACCAACTGGCTCATTTACCATTTCCATAAGTAATATATATGCCGATACATGATTCTAACTTTGGCAGTAGTATATTTTGTATTATGAGGATGCAAAACTACACATATCCTGATTGTATTCATAAACTGTTTGATACATTTGTGTATTTTGTTTGTATTTGCTATTCCTAAAAATATCTAACCTTTTTTGTCTGCCCAGTTATTGTAGCAAATATCTAATGATCTTTATTTCGTGACTAATAATTGTACATGTATATAGTATGATTGAAAAAGAATTGAACACTTTCAAATTCCCTATTCTGAAGGAAAGGGAAGTTAGACTTCCTGTAGCTGTGTGAGAAGCCACACGATAAGCATGTCAATTGTATTCACCACAAATTAAAAAGAATGGACTGAATAACATGTTCATGATATGACATCTCTCCCAGCTGTATTCAGTTCATCATAGTAGCATCTAAAATTCCCACACGCCAAATTCGTGAAGGTGAACCGGCAGAACTAACCCGTGAGATACGACACAGGTATAACTACTAGTTTAAGCGTAGCGCCATTCAGCCGGCGTCCAGACCAGGATAAACGGAGGAAAGAAATCACAAAAAAAGAACGAAATAACAAGTCCAGACGGACAACAATTCCACGTATCCGTGAACACAAGTGTAAGTCGTCGACTAGTGTGAATTCCAGGCAAATCCGTGGTCTGGCGGCATCCATAATGATCCAAAACAGTAGAGAAATGTAGACTCGCAGCCAGTTACGGCGCTGAGTGTTGTCCATACGACCTCTTGTGGTTATCGAAAAGGCACGACAAACTGCGTTAGATGCCTTCCCACCTTTCTACCCTGCGGGTTACATGTTTACGGAAAGGCTTCGGTGGTAACCCTGAGGCAAAATCTGCATCCTATGCTATCTCCAGTCGTCTCGATGAATGTCTTGCCACTGGCAAAAGGTAGCTTAGGCTCTGTGAGTGAGGTTGACAAAAGGCGCAGTTTCTTCCTCACTTTAATCCAAATCTCCGCGCAAGTCACCCATTTCAGCGGACACAGCAAGAGATACGACTGTCCACACGGCTGAACAAAGAGAGTGGTCTTCATCACTTGTGATGGACAAACTATGATATGACATAAACGATATTACCTTTTGGCAATTATCTTTCAAGTTTATTATGGCCTATTGGTTTTCAGCATCCATCATATGGACTTTATTATTTCTTTTTCTGCTTCGTTGAAATATAACTTCCAAAATCTGGACACAAATTTAGAAAAGATGTTATCATTATCATCATTTATACGTCTGTTCTCAATTGGAACATATGACAGCAACATATGCTCTCCATCTGTTCCTAATATGTGCTGTCTTCTTGAGTTCCACCCACGAGACCTCGATTGAACTGTTCGTTGCCAGGTGTTTCTTGGCCTTTCTACTAATTACTTTACCATGGGTTCCGATTCAGCACTTGTCTGGTTATACTATCCAGCTTCTTTCTGAGAGAGTGTCCTATCCATCTTCACTTTCTCTCACTAATCATCTGCTGTATTGGTTGTTGCCGTGTTGTCTCTCAAAGATCTGTGTTTGCCATTACCTCAGGTTATCTAACACAAAGAATGCAATGAGGACACTTGATGATGAAGGTCTGCAGTCTGGATGTGATGCTCTCAGTCACATGCCAGGTCGGTCTCCAGGTCATATATCTGAACCGACTTTACATTTGTGTTAAACAGCCTACGTGGGTCTCTGTGGCATAGTGGTCAAGCCATTTGCCTCATGTTCAGACAATCGGGATTCAAACTCAAGCTGTGACGGTTGGTTCAGTTCAGTTCGACCCGTAACCGATCAGGTTGTTGGGGCACACATGAAGACATGAAAATCCCACGCCAGCTCTCTCTGTCTGTCGCCGCCTGGCGTATCTCACCGGGACGAAGGCCTGACCACTCAGTGATGTTGTGCACCCATCTCTTCCCTGGACGTCCTCGCCCTCTCTGTCCCGGTACGGATCCAAAGAGTATCGAGTTGGGAATTCCGTTGGACCTCGCGACGTGCCCTGACCAAGCCATCTTTCGTCTTTTGATAGTTGTGAACAGATCTTCTAAAGGACCAATAGCGTCTTCAACTCTCTCTACGTTCGTGACACGATCCTTATATGTAACATTTAGGAGTTTTCTATAGCACCGCATTTCCATTGCACGTATTCTGCCCTGGATATCTGCTGTAATGGTCCAGGTCTCGCAGGCATACAGGAATATTGACAGCACCAAAGAGCGCAGTAGTCTGACTTTTATGCCGAGGGCGAGGCGCTTGTCTCGCCAAATAGGTTGCAGCCCAGTCAGCGCCGCTGTTGTTTGTGCTATTCTGGCAATTACCTCTGGCTTCGAACCCTCTTCGCTGATCAACGATCCAAGATATTTGAAACGTTTCACCACCTCAAGTACCTGCCCATTTGCCTCTATGACAGATTGAAACCCTGCAACGTTATTGGTCATGAGTTTTGTTTTATCAGCATTTATGTCCGTACCAAAACTCAGGGCCGTTCTATCCAATCTACCAATCAACTCCTGGAGTTCCCTCTCAGTTGGTTCATGGTGGCAATTTTTCCTGAGATCCCTGGGTTCATCGCTGGAGCTATGGAGTTCATGCTTTGTGCAATGCTCTCAGCAGGGAGGATACTCTTCTGCGGAGAGAGACAGAGCCATATGGGGAAACCTACTGCGATGAATTCAAGCCCTTGTCTTTAACTTTTAATTTTATTATCCATGGAGAATGCTGCAGAGTTCGATAGGAAATGTGAGGTAGCTATAATTTTATGCATACTACATGATGATAGGCATAACCTTATTGGTCATCGTCTCGATTTCAATTCTTACAAAGCATAGATCAGCCACTAGAGGCAGCTCTTTCTGAGAGACTCGGCCAAAGTACTTTCTGTCGTCTATTATTGATGGTTTCTGCTTTATATTATTAAGTTGCTTATCCCTAAGTGCAACCCTCTATAGTTGCTTTTTCCTGTATGTTTGTACAGACACAGTGGCCTTATTTAATTCTCCCAGATATTACTCAAGTATAACCTAGTTACTGGATCATTAATTTATTAAGTGTTCAATTCTTTTTTTATCACACCATATATTTCAATGTATGGCCAGTTATTTTAAGAAACATCCAGCCTTCAACCTGTGACTGTTTTAAAAAATGGCATTGCAATAACAAGATTAGAAAGTAAGTATTGTCGTGTATTTTCTCCATTTTCTCATTGTGTGTAGTATTAAAATACTTCTGCATTTTATCTGAAAAAGAACATACTTTAGTTAATTATGAGCCATGCAAATGCTGGCTAAAAAGTGAGAAAGAAATTCGCTAGTCTCAGTTCCTCGTAACAAAAATGAATTTAATTTGTCATTTGTCTTTCTCAAATGATGTCATATTTCTAACGAATAGTTCTAATAATTCATGGGAAATAATTGTTCTGATTAAATTTCAGCCTCTATTGATAATAATAACAATATTCTGCTTCAAACACATTGACTTACAAAATAGAATAATAGCACTTGGTTTTTTTTTTCCATTCATACAATAAAATAATTATGTATTATGTATTTAAATAAAGTTTTTACCAGTGGAAAACATGGGTACACCTATATCATATGTCCGTGTTCACAATGAAATCAAACTGGGAATTGAATTTCATAGTTATACGCTTTCTGTACCCTACCACCTATAAGATGGAGCTCAACCTATTTTTGTTTTTAGTATTTGCTATTTTTACTTAATATTCGTGAATATAACTTCCACTTGCAAAATTAAGTGAACATTAATTAAACAATTAATTATTTGTTTTCTCTTAAACTAAAACTTTGTCTAAATTTTTAAACCATGCATGGTTGTAAGGACGTAGGAATAATTAACGCTTGAATAGTTTTTGTATGTTTACAAGTTTAAACTTTTGATGTGCTCCATTGTTCTAGCCATATAGTTATGCCTATTAAAATATATAAAACAACAAAAACAATAAAGGATTTTGCCGATAGATTTTGCTGTAATCTGTTCATATTTGGAATTTTTCACTGCTGAAATTTGGGCAAGTAAGTCTTATCTTTCCATTTTTTAAATGTTTTTCAAATAATTTTAAAACTCCTGAAATAATTTTGTTATATTCCAATAGAAACTTTACTTGTAAAATTGATCACTTGCCAGGGAAAATTTTTGCACAAGTGCAAACTGTTGCAGTTCAATTGCTGCTTATTTTTTTCAAATACATTAGTTGTAATCAGCTTACATTGTGATAAAAAATGTCAATCATTTTCTTGTATCTGCTTTTTGTTAGTTTTTAAATTAACATTCCTGAAAACATCAAAATACACATCCAAAGTCGAAGATTTACTTTCCATCATGAAGCTGTATTATTTTATGTATTTCAATATTTCATTTAATTCTTTACTTAAGTTTTGACAAACACTCTTATCTCTTCTTTAATAGATAGCATACCATTTTGTATTTTGGTTTGAATATTTATCAGACACATGTAAGATTTTTAACAAACATAGGATGTATTCATTATCAGCTGAAATGAAAAAAATTGACCAACAATTTTAAAAGGTTTTTAAATGTATTTTATGTATTTAAATGACTATGTTATTTCATACTTTCTAGCAGATATAAACATGATCTGTGGAAACTTGGGTTTCATTGGAACTCGTGTTGAATAATGCAGAAATTGATGAAAGGCAGTTTTCAGTAGGCTCATTAAAAACAGTACCATATTCAAAGTATCTTGTTTTGATCCATGTTCTATTCCATTCAGTCTTCTAAATGTTGTGCTTTGATTGTTTTGTTTTACATCTGCTGGCATATTACAACATTCATATATACATACATCCACCAGTGTTGCTCTGGCATAACCGTTGGTCAGCTTGCTAGTTTGTCTATTTATTCTGTTCCAGTTTTAGCAGAACATCCTCCAGGTATGAAGTCTAAATATGAACCTTTAACCTGAAAGTCTTAAGCACACGATTTATTAATGATTTCCTACCCGCATGGCAATGAATCTTCTTTGATCTGAACAGTATTTTTATCATGATGTTCTGAATAAAGAGAACAAAAAGTTTTTAAAAATCTAAATTTCAAATGTCCGATACTAATAATGCCTGAATATTATATTTATCTTTCTGGATTAAAAGAGCCACTAAATTTTAGCCATAGGAAAACATTTTTTAAGGCAGCCAAGGTGGTCAAATATACATATATTCAGTGATCAGAAGATCTACAGTGTACTCAAGTGAATTATAGATTAGTCATTTTTAGAGCAAGTTGATAGCTCCAATTTAATTTTGAATAGGTACAATTTAAAATTAATCCAAATGTGTATAAGGTCAGATCAATAAAATAACGGTTTTTAAAATATAGTTTCTATGACAATATTACAAATTATAGTCTCCATGAAAATAATACAAATTATAGTCTCCATGAAAATATTACAAATTATAGTCTCCATGAAAATATTACAAATGATAGTCTCCATGAAAATAATACAAATTATAGTCTCCATGAAAATATTACAAATTATAGTCTCCATGAAAATATTACAAATTATAGTTTCTATGAAAATATTACAAATTATAGTCTCCATGAAAATATTACAAATTATAGTCTCCATGAAAATATTACAAATTATAGTCTCCATGAAAATATTACAAATTATAGTTTCTATGAAAATATTACAAATTATAGTCTCTATGGTGCATGACGATTATAAATCACATTTTGATTTGTATGGAGGTAGAGCAAATCAAATTCCAAATATTGATATTTATGGAAGCAAGTTAAAACAAATATCTTATTTGCATAGAGATTTAAAGTAAAATTATTCACAGATTATGTTGCATGTACACCTGATAGGATGTAAATGATACTTTGACTTCATGGTTGTGATGAATAATTCTACCAATCAGCACAGTGTAACTGGTTTAGGGAAAGTAGAGTGGACAGTTATAACATTAAAATCTTATTTTTTATTTTCTGCTGAATAGATAGATATATGTACCACTATACTTATAAGGGCGTGCTAGAGGTTACGACTGAAAATTAATAACAATTTCTTTTTGTGTGCTTTTCATTACTTATTTTAATTTTATTTTGATTAATAATAGCATTTTTCTGTCCCTACCTCGTCTTCCTCTTATTATTAAATAATACATTTCTCATTCGCCAAATGATGTTGCCCTGTTTCATTAGGCCTTTTCTTCATTACTTCCAATTTCATCAGGCGTTTCTGTCTGATTTGGCTTCCCTTGTTTTTGGTCATCTTCATCCATACTTCAGGATATCAGCTTGATCTGACCCCTAACCTGGAAGTTATCTGCCTTGGGAGACTGTTGGTAACTGTGCGACAACTGTTGCAGCTCTTAAAATCCTTGGAATTAACAAGCCCCTCTGTCATGACAAGGCGAAGGAAGGAATGTGGGAGAAGACCAACTTTGGCATTGTGCAGTCAGAAAGACAATCCGTGACCGAATCCACAACACCACACCGCGGCAGATAGTGGGGACAAACCCAATGTTAGTGCCTACATTGACGCCCAAAAAAAAAGTGGTTTGGTCATTTAGTCAGAATGCATTATGACCAGCCTGCAGCGAGAGCATATCATATGCAGGTTTCCAGTTCACATGAAAGGGACCAACTTCGACGTAGATGGATCGAGGGTGTCTCTGACACACTCAAGAAGTTACACCTAACGACAGCACAATCCTCTCTCTCACCTGGCAATAACAAGAAATCTACGCATTCCATCTCTCTGTGATGCCACATGGCAAGAGCAGTAGATCAAAAGGGGACGGCGTGGCCTAGTGGTTAAGTGGCACGGCTCACAACCAGAAGGTGCTGGGTTCGATCCCCATCACAGCACCGGCCGTTACCCCGGGGAAGCAAACCCTTAGAAAATGCAGGAGGAAGCAGACCCTTACATAAAATGCATGCTGAAGTTGGATGCACTGGGCCGACAGGCGCAAAATAAAAACCACAGTGTAACGCACACACGCCTTGGGGATTTGATAAATAAGGCGAACGCAAAAAAACAAAAAAAAAGAAGAAGAAACTCGTGTAAAATTTCCTTTTTTTTTAATACTTCCAGGCTCTAGATATATTCACTTTGTTATTTTATTGTTTGTGTATTTGCATATACCGTTTTTTTTCATTCCTTGTGGCAAATCTGCACACCTTATCTGCCTCATTCAATGTTTTGCTGCTATCTTACTGCCGTTATAGTTGTTAGATTAACTCTTTTTTGTTTTGTTTGTTTGTTGTTGCAATAATTTTAATCTTATTATGGTGTATCTATAAATATTCTCTCTCGACATGAGAACTTATATTTTTTTTATTCCATTATAACTTGTTCACTTTCAAGTGCTGTGCTAATATATCTAGGTTAAGATTACTTTCAACAGCATCTAGTCCCTGATCACTAGTTCGGAGATCAAATTATTTCTATACCACATTGTTACTGTTTTCTCTCTTTATGGCTTGGTTTTGTTCGTTCTCAATCTCCCCCTACCAAACCCTGACATGGGCCTAATTAGCAAAATGTAGTCCACAGAACGGAATGCGTTGTGTCGTAGTTTACAGCTTGACTGCGATATTTGCACCTTTTGGTCCAACACATCCGAATTCAGCAAGCATTTTTTGAGTACCGGGTTAGCATTCCCTCTTCGATCCCTTCTCCTTAGTTAGTCTGCCCTGCTGCAGCCTGTTATCCAGGATCACCGCGTGGAGGTGTTAGAAGGGTCTTGGTAGCTGTGGTTTGCTGGCCCTGACACTAGCAGTCAGCTATGGGTCGCTGACCGCTGCAGCTCATGCGCTGCTCAGCGTCTTGATCTCTTCTCTCTTTATTATCTTCTATTCTTTTTCCTCTCCAGTTTTTAACCTGCAGTTTTAATTATTGTATTTTTACAGTAAGATCTCATTCTGACTGTCGTGGCTAACAGATGCCAAGTTATAAATTGAATATAACTTTGGACTTAGCTTTTTTTTTTTAGTCAAGACATCTGTCGTTTAGCTACACACAGAATCCTCAACTTTCATCTGTAAAACCACATCTGTTTTTAACTAAAATAAAATGGTTTTTTGCTCACTTGCTGTCCATAACTCAGTTCCATAGTCAGAATCAGTTCCATGTGACACTGATGAAAGTCTCACTTCCTTACTTCCATTGAGAATGATTTGTTGCATAGAATGCCCTTCTTTTTTATGGAATGGAATTTGTTGTCACTATCCATAGAAAAGATTTTTATGGACCTAATTAGAACCCAAAAGCAAATATAACTATCCTTGCCAGTGTCAGTTTGTCACAACATGTTTTAAATACCTCCCTGCATGAAATTGAAGTTTATTTGATTTGCATTTGTTTTTGTTTCATTCATGTTTTGCATTGATTTTTGCAAAGTCAGTGATTGAATAACCATTAATTGGAGAATGGGATAATGTGCTTTTCTAAACTTTTTACTTGCTCCTATCTTGTTAATTTTTTTTAAAATTACTTAATTTGTTATGATAACCATTTTGCTGCATAAATTTGCACAAGGCATTTTATTTGCATGTATGTGCATTAATTTCAATTTAATCTGCAATTTATTCTTGTATGCTAGCATTTGCACTAGACTTTTGGATATAATTGAAAATATATTTTTATACTTGCATATCATTTATTTTTCATATAATTCTATAGTGGATTATTTGACCATAGAAAATGTTTATGTCAATGTAATAAATATATCACACGTTTCCAAATTTCACATTCATACACACAGACTTAAATATCAACACTCATTAAATTTATTTATTGATTTCTACATTTACAAGGTCATTACAAAAATTAAAAAACGAGAAACAATTGACATGTATTTTTACTTTAAATATTAATTAAAATAAATAAATTCTTCATATTATTTCACTAATAAAAATGTCCCTTTAAAAAATAAATTCTCCCAGTACGTGTCAATATCCAGCACAATAAAACCTCCCCTTCGAAACATAACTACTGTTATGTAAAGCCTTGCTTTCCTCTATACTCTCAGTTGCAGGACTTCATAAATAACTTTTTGTGAATGTTTTTCCGTCTCCTTTTAAATTCCATACGAAGTAAGGCTGACCAATGCACATGGCTCTCTTACAAAATCCTGTATCAATGAACCTACATGCATCCTGGCAGTTGTAATTTCTGCAGCAATTCATTTTACATGAGAGATGCCAATGCGTTTCGTTTCTCTCGACTGTCATAATTTTCTTGGCATTTTTTTGCATAAATTTACAGTGGGTGGTGAAGAAATAGATTACATCACACATTTTGAATATCTGGGCTCCATAATTGACAAAAATGGCGACTGCTCGAAAGAAATCAGAAGAAGACTAGCTATGGCAATGCAGAGACTGAACAGCCTGAAGAAATTATGACAGAGCACCAACAAAATGATAAAAGAAAAAGTCTTGAGAGCCTGTGTTTTTCCTGTGGTAACTTATGGCTGCGAATCATGGACGATTTCCAAAATTTCTAGACAAAGAATCGAATCCTTCGAGTCAAAATGTTACAGAAAGATCCTCAGAATACACTGGACAGAGAAAAAACAAATGTAGACATTCGGCAAGAGTTGATTATTGAGGAGAACTGGTTTATCAATTCCATTTTGGCTAGAAAATGCAAGTACTTTGGTCACATCAAAAGACACAACGGTCTTGAGAGAACGGTGATGGAAGATATGGTGCCAGGCAAAAGAGGAAGGGGTAGACCAAGAAGACGATGGCACCAAGATATCCAGGAATGCCTGGGTATGACTGTGGCGGAAGCTGGAGTTTTGGCAAGAGAACGAGTTTCTTTCAGACAGACTGTCATGGGAGCGACGTTCTACAAAGGACATGCTACATGATGATGATGCCAATGCACAACAATTATTAGTCACTTTTTGCTACATGATTCTTCTTCTTCTTCGTACGCTGTCAGATGTCAACCTGTATTTTTTTTTAAAAGGCAGCGGTCATCCTGAGGCTGTCGACACTGCCATAGAGCTTGTCTAGTGTTGCCACTGGTGATGGCCACATCTGCTTTCTCTGATCCTCGTATGTCGGGCAGTTTTGCAGCAAATGTTCAGCGGTCATTTTCCTGGTACCACACGAGCATTCGTCAGTGCCACCTATCTTCAATTTATTGAATAGGTGGTACCTCAGTCTATTGTGGCCTGTGCGAAGTCTGAAGACCACGACCTGCTTTCTTCTGTTCAACTGGTAATAGGCATCGTTTTTTGTGTAGCCAGTATGTTCTGTTTCCCATTTGGTCATGTTTCTAGCTCTAATAAGCCTTTTTGACTCTTCGTAGGTCACACTAGGGTCTGGTTGTGGTAGTCTTGCACCTTCTTTTGCCAGTCTGTCTGCCTCCTCGTTGCCTTGGATGTTACAGTGGGATGGAACCCACTGTACCACTACTCTTTTTGGTGCGGACTGCTGGCATAGTTGACAGAGTACTGCTCTTAAATCATTAAGTTCAGTATTTTTCTGGCTTTTTAGTGCTGTGACTACGGCCAGGGCATCTGACTACATGATTCAAAGGTTCCAGTAGACTTTTCCTTGCCTCCCCAGAGGACACTAATGTTTATTTGATAATAATATTATTATTATCATTTTAACCTTTGTTTATTATTGGCTATTTTTGTCTCTATTATTCAACACATTATAAGATACTGTTCCCTACCACTGAAGATTGTAGTGTATCATTTTCTTTATGTTATTATATAATGCTTAAAATAAGATTATTCTTCTGACAAATATTTAATATTATTGACTCTTAACTTCCAATAGTTATTAGTGTTAATCTATAACACTAAAGTTAACAAAATTCTACTCTTTATTGCTCCCTTATATTACCTATCATTGTTTTTATTATCTTAAACTGAAGTTAAAATAATGATATAGTGTGTGTTTAATATTCATATAAATTATCACTAATTACATTAATAATTATTATGTTCATCATTGTAATTTCCTGTGCAATTCTAGCACACAGTCTATTACTAATACGCTCCTTATCTGGACACTTTTCAAGTGCAGACACTAAGCCCAAGATAAAGCTGAAGAGTGACTCTACCCACAGGCAGTTCCTGAGAAACTTTTCCTTATCGAAAATTTTTCCCTGGGGAAAGACCTGATCTCAAAGGCCGCTTCCATGAAACACAAGAGTCTGATGAACTATTTAAATTATTTGAAAGATATTGTATTTATTTGTCATATATATATATATATATATATATATATATATATATACATACGAGCGTTCAAATGAAACCAGACCAAACTATAACAAGTGAACATACATACGATGTGGATGATGACGTCACTTCTGGTGTAAACAGCACATACCAACTGTCAAGTTTGCAAAATTTCATTATCCTCCGACTCAGTTTCCTCAGCAGACCGTTGAAGACATGGAGGGTGTGATACGGAATCTGTCTAGAGTTGATCAGCAAGCAGCGATTCAGTTTCTAACAGCTGAAAGATATTGACGAGTTGACATTCATCGCAGAATGCAGGCAGTGTATGGTGACAAAGTATGTAGAAGACAACAGTAAAGAACTGGACAACGATGTTTAAAGAAGGACATGAGTTAACGAAAGATCTTCCGAGACCAGGTCAGGCACATATTGTTGTGTTAACTCACGTTCTTCTTTATGCATCGTTGTCCAGTTCTTCTACACACTTTTGTGACCATACACTGCCTGCATTATGCGATGAATGTCAACTGGTCGACATCCTTTGACTGTTAGAAACTGAATCACCGCTCGCTGATAAACTCTGGACGGATTCCGTATCACACCCGCCATGTTTTCAACAGTCTGCCGAGGAAACTATGAGTCGGAGGATTATGAAATTTTGCAAACTTGACAGTTGGTATGTGCTGTTTACACCAGAAGTGACGTTATCATGCGCATTATACATATGTTCACTTGTTGTAGTTTAGTCCAGTTACATTTGAACACGCCTCATATTTACAAGGGGGATTCAAATAAAAACCTTAAAAGTGGGATAGCAGTTAGAAAAACCATGCCTTTGTATTGTAACTTGTTAATATGGTTGCTAAGGATGTCAAGAGTGTCCTGCATGTGCCATCAAAGTGTGGACGAACATAATGTCATAATTGTAGTTAAAAGATGCCACCCCAATATTGATATGATCCAAAGTATACAGGCTCTGTAGAGCCTTCTAAACAAGTATAATGAAGTTAAATTAAAGAGGAGCAACGTTCTGTTATCCCTTTTTTGAGCAGCAAAGGGGTGAAACCTATAGAAATTGATCAGCGAATGAAGGTCCAGTACGGTGATGCATGCCTTTCATTCACAATCAATTGACGATTTTTCTTTATGAGGCGATCAACGGCTGCAATTGACTCTGAGATCACAACACGGAGTGCCTGATCCGATCGTGAACTGTCTGTCACAGAACTCAGTGGAACTTCCTACTCCACTCATACTTTCTTGAGTGACAGGCATGCATTACTGTACTGAACCTTCATTTGCTGATGAATTTCTAAAGGTTTCAGCCCTTCACTGCTCCAACAACGGATAACAGAGCGTTCCTCTTCTTTGGTGCATGTCAATAGTGGGGCGGTCATCTTTTAACTGCAACTATGACGTCACGTTGTTCGTCTGCATCGTGATGGCACATACAGGACACTTTTAGCATCCTAAGCAACCATATTAACAAGTTACAATACAAAGACATAGTATCCCTCTTTTAGGGTTTTCATTTGAAGCCCCCTCGTACAGCCCATTCCTGGTGTTTTGTAAGATGAGCAAACTGTTTGTTACTTCACTGATAAAATGTATATATTTTACATTAACTGAAAAAGCATATAAATGGTACTAATGATACCATGCAATACATTGGTTTCCGAACCCAATTTAGTTCACAGTGGCTTCTTTAAATGCCTTTTTTTAACTCTGTCATAAAGGTTACACAAACACACAAAAAACACCTACATTTTTTATACTCTGAAAAATAGTATTACCGGGCAGAGGAATACAAATAGAATAATAGACATAAGGACAAGTCTTAATCATTTTGTATTGAAGACTATTATGATTTGTCATCTAAATAAGAATTGAGGCATGACTGACCCTGCTTTCCTTCTTCTGTGATATACTGATGGTCAGCACATCTTCTTCATGGTCAGCCACACTATCCTGATGGTCAGCCACCGCACTACTTTTGGTCACAGAAAAAATCTAACCATTAATTTAGTTCATGCAAACACTGGGATGTTTCAAGATATCATTTCACAGACAGTAAACAGATTTATTTTAAATGTTTAATATCACTGCAATCTTACAAGACATCAGGAGTAGATAATGACTACATGATTTGGTCTCACAGGTAAGCCCACTTGTTCAAATGTGTTATTTGTATAATGAAGGACACCTCTTTAAAACTTCATTTTATTCAGTCGTCAGTCAGTAAATATGTCCCTTATTTAAGAAAGCATCAATCCACAGCAGCTTGTCTCTCATATTCAAACTGACTAGAGAAAGTAATATAGTCATCTAAACATTCCAATCTATTTTGATGTAGATTGGTACTTGACTTGTTATAATAGGAATAACAAAATAGTGAGGGAGGGAACTGGTTATCCTGCTAGGTGGCTACCTTTACCTTACCAATCAATAGTAGGTTAGAACATTATAACAACCCAACTTCATCTGTCATTAGATCAGTCATCTGTACATCAAACATTATAACAATCCAACTTCATCTGTCATTAGATCAGATATCTGCACATCAAACATTATAACAATCCAACTTCATCTGTCATTAGATCAGATATCTCTACATCAAACATTGTAACAAACCAATCATCAGATGAGATGAGTCATCTCTACATCAAACATTATAACAAACTAACTTCATCTGTCATTAGATCAGATATCTCTACATCAAACATTGTAACAAACCAATCATCAGATGAGATGAGTCATCTCTACATCAAACATTATAACAACCCAATTTCATCTGCCATTAGATGAGATGAGATCAGATATCTCTACATCAAACATTATAACAACCCAACTTCATCTGCCATTAGATCAGATCAGACCAGTCATTTATACATCAAACATTATAACAATCCAACTTCATCTGTGATTAGATCAGATCAGTCATTTATACATCAAACATTATAACAACCCAACTTCATCTGCCATTAGATCAGATATCTCTACATCAAACATTATAACAACCCAACTTCATCTGCCATTAGATCAGATCAGATCAGATATCTCTACATCAAACATTATAACAACCCAACTTCATCTGCTATTAGATCAGATCAGATCAGTCATCTCCATATTGAAGATCAGCTATTATAGATTTCTAGCATCTTCTATCTCTTGTCTTGATGATTGACAGGTATTTTCTTGCCCATCATTTGATGTTATCCTTCCATTGTTTTCCTCTCGCATATTTGTCCTCTGCATTTCCCTGCAAGGTGTTCATTCTTTTAATATGGCCAAAGTATTTGAACTTTCTTACCCTGATTCCGTTTCCTTTTTTTGTTTTTCATTGCAAAAATGTCTTTATTTGTTTCATTTCTACTAGTCGCAGCCAATTCTTCTATTTGTTTATATTTCAAAGACCTGGATTATTTGTTCAAACTATTTAGTTCATTGGTCAACAATTCACTCAGTCACTACTAATTTAATCAATTCCCACTCATCATCATCATGCTTAATTATACAACCAGCAGCGGGATGGGACCACCACTGCAGTTTACCTCCTTACAGAAAGTCTGTGCTAAAGCATGATTGTTCACACGGCATGTGGTTATAATGGATGAGGTCACCAACCCCATTCACAACCTTCTTCTGTCACCTTTTACAACATAAATATGTGAAGAGCAGCAATAACACTGAGTTAGTAGGCACAGTAAGGCATAGTCTTCCTATTTCTCCTCATAATGGGATCCATGCTGAGCAAATTCGCCTATCAACACATTTACTCACTAAAGTTTGGGCCCAGTATATATTTTTTTCCACTCTATTTTATGAGTTATATTGAATTTTAAAATGAGTTATATTCAATATTTCATTCAAGTAAGTTAAATATATTTGAGGAATTGTTTGTAGAGATGTCTAGCACATATATTCTGATTTAGTTCGCACAAGTACATGTGCTAGACTGCATACTTCTTCTTCTTCTTTGTTCGTTCTCAATCTCCCGCTACCAAACCCTGAAAGGGTAAGTAGCAGAATGTAGTCCAGAGAGCGGAATACGTTGTGTTGTAGTTTACAGCTTGGCTGCGATATTTGCACCTTTCGGTCCAACACATCCGACTTCAGCAAGCATTTTTTGAGTACCGGGTTAGCATTCCGTCTTTGATCCCTTCTCCTTAGCCAGTCTGCCCTGCTGCAGCCTGTTATCCAGGATCACCGCATGGAGGTGTAGAAGGGTCTTGGCAGCTCTGGTTCGCTGGCCCTGACGCTAGCAGTCAGCTATCGGTCACTGACCACTGCAGCTCATGTGCTGCTCAGCATCTTGATCTCGCTAGGCTGCATACAACTTCAGAAATTATTTCTGTTATCTACATGAGAATGGTTTTAAAAAGCAATATCAAACAAAACATAGGAGCTGGTTAGAATAAATAGATAACTTCAATATGTACTTTCACACCTCAGGTTTCTAGACTCATAATTTTAAAAAATGCAATGCCGTCCTTCAATGTAACAATGCAGATTTGCATTTATATTGAACAAGTTATTGCCCTACCTGTTCTACACATTTTTTGTTTTGTTCTAGGTTGAAATTATATTTTTATTTAAGCCATAAACTCCATTACACGGTTTTAAAAAAAAATAAAAAGTATTAAAAACAATAACACTTTTTAACTTATTTCACTGAATCCTGCTGGTTTCCCTTTGAACTTCCATCTGCAACAGATGCTCTCCACCTGCTCCAATTTTGGGCCATCTTCCTGACCTCTTCTTCCACCTTTCTTTGCCCTGTACATTGGCTTCCACAGTTTCTCCATCGCTGGGTTCCAATCCAGTTCATGTCTGGTTATGCTATACTTGATTACCCATTCTTCGTGAGCGGTAATATGTCTGCTCGTTCTAACTTCCTCTCCAACGCTCCTTATCTTCGGCTACGTAGGTTCAGTGAGTAATAAGCTTTCCTTTTGACGTATCATGGATGTTGTAGTGAAGTACATTGGAGATCTACCCCTCAGCTTTCATCTGCATTGAGGGTATCAGACTGCTGTCGACATGCTCCAGCGGTCATCCCTTCTTCTGAGTATGTGGTCTGTCCACTGATGTTTTGCGTCAACGACTGCATTGTTCGCCAATGATATCCACATAACTTTCAGTAATTTTCAGCTGTAATAGTTATTGCGTTCTTTGCCACAGATCTGTGTTTGCTATCACATTTAACAATCTGATATGAAGTAAGCAGTGGAAACATCTGCCAGTGAAAAGTCTCCAGTCTGGATGTAATAACTAATTATAATTAATTTTACTACTGCTGAATTTGTGTTCAATGTGTCACGGAGCATACGGTTTTCTAAATTATCAAATAATGAAATGGGTGTAAGGAGATACACGAGTTTGGAACCATTGCTGTTAAGATGAATGGTCTGATGATATTTGCAACCATGAAAATTGTTATACATGTACAAAACAAATATAAATACTGTAAAGTATTTATATTTATGGAGAGATTGACTAATGAATAGTCCCCAAATATAAATAGTTTCACTGGGTATCATTCTGTAAGTTTAAAAATATAATGATTACAATGAAAGTATGATCAGATCTTGTGGAACAGGAGAAAAATAGAGGCAATGGATATGTAAAGAAGCAAGAATTTCCTCTTCTAGCATAATGAGAGTCATTTTCTGTAGACCAAAAGACAGGTAAAATAGAGCAAGTCCCACTAAACACAACAATAGGAGGACAACATGAAGAATAAGAAAGATATGTAAACTACTGGAGCAGATAGTTCAGGAATGTATGACATGAAGAGATGTTCTTGAAGACCAGTGTCCCACTGCAAAGTAAAGTGGACATAACATACAAACAGAAAATATACCAATTTCTGTTTTATTTAACTGTTCTTCACAAAATACAAATAAAATACAACCACCTACAAGAACAAGAGGTCATAGCTACAAATTAACTAAAGAAAGGTCCTGATTAGATATTAGAAAATATTTTTTAGTCAGAGAGTGATGAATGCTTGTAATGCATTGCCACAGGAAGTAGTGGAGGCAAGGACAATTACTGCATTTAAGAATAGATTGGATGCGCATAGCTTTTAGAGCAAGGAAATGTAAATAAAACTGGTTGTTTACAGTCTAAACCAGTATAAAGTAAAAAAAAAGTAAAGTATCTCATAGCATTACTGCCGTAGGGGTGTGAGGTGTTAGCGATCTCACATTTCAAAGGCTCGGCTATATGAGGGCGGTAGCCATCTCCTCTCCCTCGCCGCTTTTACTTCCCGGACTGAACCAGTACCCATTTAAGGCTGGGTCGACCCGGGAGCCATTGAAGATGTTAAGTTAAAACATTTTTCTGTCCATTAAATCATGCGTTGAAATACGGAATAAAATCACTTGAATATATATAAAAATTATACAGACAGATCCCATGTGGCAGGAGTATGTTCAATGACATCAGATAAAATCTGTTCTAGTTGTTAGTATGCCAAACACCAGACTAGTTTTTTTCTACTAGTCATTACATGCGAAGATAAGTTAGAACTGATACAATTAATATTGTCATGGCATGATTTTTATTTCATTTTATGAATGTCTGCTGAATAAATAATAATGTATCATTTAGAATAAATAATTTGTAAAAGTCAGATCTTCAATGAAAAAGGTATGTTTGGCTTGGCTTTGTTCATCCTCGGTCTCCCGCTACCAAACCCTAAAAGGGCTTAAGTAGCAGAATGTAGTCCAGAGAACGGAATGCGGTGTGTTGTAGTTTACAACTTGACTGCGATATTTGCACCTTTCGGTCCAACACATCCGACTTCAGCAAACATTTTTTGAGTACCGGGTTAGCATTTCCTCTTCGATCCCTTCTCTTTAGCTAGTCTGCCCTGCTGCAGCCTGTTATCCAGGATCACCGCGTGGAGATGTAGAAGGGTCTTGGCAGCTGTGGTTCGCTGGCTCTGACGCTAAAAGTCAGCTATGGGTCGCTGGCCACTGCAGTTCATGTGCTGCTCAGCATCTTGATCCCAAAAGGGTATGTTTTAAAGCAACATTAAAATATATCTTGTCAATAACCTATACAATTTGAGAGGTGTTTTTCGGAGTAAGGTACATCAACATAATATATCTGAATTAAGAGTACGATGTGACTGTATGATTGAGATTCAATGTTAAAAACATTATGAATTAGAGTATTTTATGTTTGTCTGCTCTAAGCAATTTCATGGCAAGGTTAGCTGACATACAGAAAATATCATATCACAAATTATGATACAAGTATTAATTAGCAATGCTGATAGACTTGCAAATAAATAATCATTTCCAGCAATACTTCATCGTGTTGTTCATTTTTGTCTGATGGAGCATGAGTGACAGTTTCTTTAAAGTGTGTCACTGTGCAATATTGTGAATAGCTGGAGTATGGGCAAAAATACATATCTTTAATAAAAATATGGTTAGAGTAATATCCGTCAGTCAACTATAAGGATACCTAAAGATTTCAGATCTCAGAAATTGTGGATCAGTAAAAATGTTACAGGCACAAGGCATCGTTTTACGTTTACAAATAACAAATGCTCCCTAGTTAATTGATTGCTAGTTCTTTTGTAAACTATTATTACGCCATTTTTCTTGCTGCTGAAATTCGCTGGTGAGTGATTTAAAGTCACAAGAAACCATGTACACAGATAAAAATAAAAGATCAACTACTTGAACAGGTACAGAGTTTCTCCTATCTATGTCATATAATAACGGAAGATGGCAGCTGTGAAAAATAAATCAGAAAGAGAATAGGTATGGCCAAGATGGTATTCGACAACATGCGACACATACTGACATACAAACAGATAAATCAGTATTTGAAAATGAGAATTGTCAGGTGTTATGTATACGCTTCACTATGTATATTTCACTATGTATACTTTATGGCGCAGAAACATGGACAATGAATAACAAGTTGGAAAAGAGTTTTATATCCTTCAAAACGTGTGTATATAAAAGATTGGGTCGCATTTCTTGGAAAAGGAAAAAACAGCTTTGGAGGTATTGAAAACGTTGGGGGTGAAAAGAGAATTAATGACCGAAATCAGGGTTAGAAAGTTACGTTATTTTGGTCATATAACAAGACATGCCTCCTTGTTGAAAACATACTGGAGGGTAGGGAGGAAATCAGTCGTTCAAGAGGCAGACGTTTTAAGTGGGTGGATAACATCAGGAGATGGACTGGAAAAAGCCTCTCAGATTGCACGATTACGGCAAGAGATACTGGAGATCCATTGCAGCCGACATTCGATGCGGAGATGGCACGAACTGATTTTAAAGTTCAGTTCAGGTGCCATATCTCTCAACGAAAGGTCGACTGCAATGGAACCTCACCTTCTGTCTCTTGTTTTAATGGTGCAATCTGTCAGCTTTTCCCTGTCCATCTTCTGATGTTATTCTCCCAGATTGCTTTAAATCTCCTAATGTTATTCTCCCAGATTGCTTTAAATCTCCTAATGTTATTCTCCCAGATTGCTTTAAATCTCCTAATGTTATTCTCCCACATAGTATTTACCTCTAGCACATGTAGCCTCCACCTTTCCATCTAGTATTGTTCCAAGCTTTTGTGTGCCCTTTAAAAGGATGTTTAGTGGCGGAATGATGTCACCAAAATATCTCAACTGTCAGACTCTGGTTTCGTTCATCAACTTTCATCCAACCTCTAATTTCTCCAAGCCTTGCTTATCTGTTTTCTTTTCTTTCCAGGGGTTCGGCATCGTTCCCCCATTATTCAACATTTCAAAGACATCAATTCTCATCTCTAATTGTTTATCCAATTTCTACGCCATACAGTAAAGAAGAATATACATTACACTTTATCACTATCATTTTTAATTTATTTGTGACTTGCTTGGATGTTAATACATGACATGTTGGCGAAAACAGATTTGACTAATCCCCATTCTCTTTCAGATTTCCATTTCGTATCTTTCATTTTCTGCTATTATATTACCAAGATAAGAGATCATCTATTTTTATCTGTAAAGTAGATTTTGAGACTAGTTTGCTAATGATCATGGTTTGTTTGTTTTTTTCTCAGTGTTAATGTGAGGAGTGTTGTAGCTCAGTTCATAGCGAGCAATTCGCTATTTTCTGCGGTAACAGTGTTCCTCGGTTCGAATTGCGTCTGGAGACTAAAAAAAAATCAGGGTCGTAATTTGAATCGGGGACCGCTTCTCCAATCAACCCAGCTGTAAATGGGTACCTGACACATGAATTAAAGAAAGTAAAAACAGCAAGGAAGGGGTCTTCAAAAACTCCATTTCCAACCAGCGGTTAATTCTGCTGAATTTCCACTTGACTTTACTGGTGTTAATATACTATCCATAGACTTGACTTTTGCTCATTACTTGAATAACCAATTCATGTAGGCATAGCTAAAAATTAACTAAAGAAATGTCTAGATTAGATATAAGGAAATATTTTTTTCACAGAGAGTGGTGAATGCTTGGAATGCATTGCCACAGGAAGTAATGACGGCAGAGACAGTTAATACATTTAAGAATAGATTGGATACGCATAGCTTTTACAGCAAGGAAATGTAAATGAAACTGGTTGTATACAGACTCTGCTGAGTCTTATAAACCAGTATAAACAAGTTGAATTAAGTTAGTTCTTGTTCGCTTTCAGTCGGTAGTAGTGTCATCTGCATACCAGAGATCATTTGTAGATACTCCACCGATAATAAGTCCTGGTATTTCCTTTATCAGTCTAAAAATGTGTTCTGTGTAAATTTTCAACCTACAAAGGGACAGTAAGTAGCCTTGTCATAATCCTCTTTTTACATTTATACATGGTGATAAAGTCTCCCAAACCTTACAGTAGCAGTTTGGTCCCACTATAGATTACTGAGTATTCTGGTGTCTCTTCCGTCCTTAATGTTTTCCAGATATGTAACTAGTTTATCATGCTAATCTTTGTTGGAGATCTTTTTGTGGTCTATAAAGCACACATACATTTTTGTTCTACATTGTTATATATTCTTCTGCTAGAGCTCATAAACAGAACATTGTTTATATATTGATTTAAAGGTCTGAGGTATAAAGGCTACTTTCCCAGGAAGTCTCAGAACAGAATACAGGCTTGAGTTATATTTAATTTCTGCCTAAAAGACTAAAGGCGAGGGCTCGACTTCATCGCTTCAGGTTTCCCAATATGGCTCGGTCTCTCTCAGCAGAAGGGTATCCCGCCTGCCGAGAGCATCGCTAAAAGCTCAAGCGCCGTAGCTCCAGCGATGAACTCAGGTATCTCCAGAAAAATTGCCATCATGAACTGAACATTACAGCTCGAATCAAACCCCGACCGTCTGAATATGAGGCAAGTGGCTTGATCACTTCACCACAGATGCCCCCAAATCCTGCCTAATATAAAATAACCTAAACCATAACAGAGTTGGAATGCATGCGTCAAGAATAATACACTGGTATTCTAACCCCTTGACCACCTGCTTCTCTATTTATTTGTTGCAATACATCATACAAAATATTTTGTCACAATTCTCTTAAAAAATTCAAATTTGTGATACTGGAAATGATGAACATGCACAAAATAAATACTTGAGTATATACAGTCATCAAAAATGATACACAAATCACTACTATAACAACAATTATTCACAACCAACTTCTAACTAGGAATTAAGAAAAACCAAATCAAGAATCAGAACCTCAGGTGAGATTAGAATCACGTTTGTTTTTTCCATGAGTATGCCAAAATATGTAGAACACACAACTCTCACAACATGCATAAAGAGATCTCACGAAGGATAGTAGAATGGTGGTTCAGCTTCAACCGCATCAAGACCGAACTTCAACAGATGAAAAACAATGAAGTGAGAGCTCACAACTTCAACGGCCTAGCTATTCCAGCCATGGTGTATGGCTGCGAGGTGTGGAACCTATGAGAAAGTGACATGACTCGGCTCCAAGCTACACAACGAGCAATGGAGCATAGAACACTGTCCCTTTTACTACGAGACCACATCCACAACACCGCCATCAGGAGTCAAACCTACTTCAATGACGTCGTACATACGCTGTTGCTAAGAAAGTACAGGTGGGCAGGCCACTCGGTACATATGCCTGACAATAGATAGACACGTAAAGTGACGTCATGGTGGCCCTACATCTATAATCGTTGCCCCGGATATCCACCAATGAGATGGAGTGATGGCATGGTACTTAAATGCAAAAGATAGAGATGAGTTTAGACAACATTTGGATACCTGGCATAGGGCACAAAATGTGCCTGAATGAACATCAGTATTACAGTATTACAACACAAATAGTAGTAAATAAATAAAGACACAACAGTAACAACAATAATAACAATATCATTAATAAAAAAAAAGGTAGAGGTTGTCCCATAGCAGACACTGTTGTTAGGGATGAAATGTTAAGAGACGTTATGAGGCCGCAGCTTTTTTTACAAGGGAGGGCAGCCAGTTCTCTTGCTCAACCCCTTTCCTTCCCTAACAATAAGCCAGGTACTTATTTAGAGCTGGGTTGACTGAACCGTGTCAATAACAGGAGTTGAACTCCTTACCTTTACTGTCAAAAGTGAGTGCTCTACCACTACACTTAATAACAGAGCAAAAGCAGTAATATGTATTTTTGAAACCTGCCGGAACTGCATTGTTTTAAAACTGTTGGGGATTTATATTGTAGAGTAATAAAAACCTCTTTCCTTTCTAAAACCACACAGTATTTAGGTTAGATTTTCCTTTCAAAACTACTGATAAAGAGTATATGTATGCCAACTCTGCGCTACCAATGTTAAATGTGGCCTTACCCATGGCACCGAGAGGCAAAATTCAAAGTTGTGGAACTAAATCTTTAAGAAAAACTGGTTCTTGTGCGTTAATTCACCCATTCTGAAATTTTATACCATTCAATGACCACACGGGTTTCCGTACAAAAATAATTATACGTGTCTAGCTATCAGGGTGCAGTTTTGTTGTTTTTTGTGGGCCCTAAAAAGGACCTTGATGCTGGTTTGTGGGTTTTGTGGGCCCTGAATAGAGCCGTAAGCGGAACAGATTACCAAGGATCGCTGAAGCTATGCACATATCAGGACATACACATGTTGTTCGTTCGTAGCCGCACAATTTCAAGAGGAGGCCAAAATTCTGGGATGTCCTGCAGAATATTGTCGAACGGGTCTAACTGACGGACTATATTCCGATGTCGCCACAGAAACTCACACATGTAGGAATCTATCATGTGTCTGTCTGTTCCCTTTTGGTTAGGGTTAGGTGCCCTCTAACCATGTGCCAGAACGAACAGGAATGTCCTGCTGACATGTGCGACATCTCTAACGATCTTGGCGAACTGGGAGAGACAAAGTCATAACATGATTTTTAGCACACAGTCGGACGGTGTGTATAATTCGTCTTTCCTGCAAAAACTGCACATAATTTATTTTCTTGCGTGTCAAGTGTGACAATTGCAATAAATCCATCTTCCACGTACGGTGTTACATCTGAGAATGACATGGACATAGGTTTACCGCGCGAATTGAAGAGTATGGTGCTTCGCGTGGCTACATTTTACTAAATTTGACCTATTATAATCCGTGGGTGAATTAACGCACAAGTACCGAAAAACTAATTGGTGTCAACAAGAGAGACACAATGGGAAATGAGAACATCATAAATTTAGTGAGAACCACCCGATATGCTGAATACATTTCACGACCGAACATAAGATGGTTCAGTGGGGTCAAAGAAGCAGCCAGTGAATAAGCTGACATTATCTAGCGACAGGATGTGTCAGGTCAAAATGTGCAGATATTGCAGCTTTACTTTAAACGCTGACACAACATCATGTCCTTTTTAGGATGAATGCCAGAAAACAAGAAGAACAAGATTTTGTATTCTTTCTTCTTTGTATGCCATACTGACAAGCATAATCAATCATGATTCACCAGTCGCTTATTTCTAGTGATGTCTTGTTTCTAGTGCTGGCTTGTTTCTATAGCTGGTGTGTTATAAGTGCTGGCTTGTTTCTACTACTGTCTTGTTTCTACTGCTGGCTTGTTTCTATAGCTGGCTTGTTTCTAGTGCTGGCGTGTTACAAGTGCTGGCTTGTTTCTAGTGCTGTCTTGTTTCTACTGCTGGCTTGTTTCTAGTGCTGACTCGTTTCTAGTGCTGACTCGTTTTTAGTGCTGACTCGTTTTTAGTGCTGTCTTGTTTCTAGTGCTGTCTTGTTTCTAGTGCTGGCTTGTTTATAGTGCTGTCTTATTTCTAGTGCTGTCTTGTTTTTAGTGCGGTCTTGTGTACTAGTGTTGTCTTTATTAACTGTGTTGCTATATTGATTGACCCTTGTCCATGACAATATGTTCAACTGTCCAGTATGTTATTACCTTGTTGTTCTTTTTCTTATCACAGCCAATGAATTTCTCTTAATCTGCTTCAATCCTCCTAAGCCCATAGTATGTATCTTAATCTCACCCCCCCTCCCCCCCTCTAATTGTACATTATTTAATTCAGCACGCTGACAACAACAAAAACTGTTAAATTCCCCAATTGGCTTGGTTACGTTTGTTCTCAATCTCCCGCTACCAAGCCCTGACAGTAGCAGAATGTAGTCCAGAGAACGGAATGCGTTGTGTCGTAGTTTACAGCTTGACTGTGATTTTTGCAGCTTTCGGCCCAACACATTCGACTTCAGTAGGCATTTTTTTAGTACCAGGTTAGCCTTCCGTCTTTGATCTCTTCTCCTTAGCCAGTCTGCTCTGTTGCAGCCTGTTATCCAGGATCACCGCTTGGTGGTGTAGAAGGGTCTTGGCAGCTCTGGTTCGCTGATCTTGGTGCTAGCAGTCAGCTATGCAGGCATTTTATAAAACACATTTTCAACAATTTTTCAGAATTTCATATTATATAATAGAACCACAATTTCAATACCAATAAGGAAATTGAAACATGTGAAAACCACATGTAAAACAATGAACACAAACACAAGATTGCTATAAATACATAGTAAAACAATCTGACATTTCAAAGTGCTAACAAAATGGTAGACTATGAAGTCTGCAGTTCCCATATTGACTCTAGAGACGTGTATTAGGGAGGAAACAGTTTGACCATTATGCAATAGATGACTAAGCAAGGTTGTGCATGAGGCTGGCAACCCTCATTATGTCAAACAAACTGCTACAGAAACCACCACTACAGGAGCACAGAAATGCTGTAGCCCTGCCCTGGCTATCTTCAAAGTGATTAACTGCTGAGGTGGCCCTATATCCTTATAGAGCAGGGTAAATTATATTCTGATACACAGTAAAATGAAGGGAATGACATTCTGTGAAAAGGTGTGGCATTCTGACATTTGGTGACAAGAAGTGGGATGACACTCGGCATACGGTAAAAAGGAGGGTATTGACATTCCTACATACGGTAAAAAGGAGGGGAATGACATTCCTACATACGGTAAAAAGGAGGGGAATGACATTCCTACATACGGTAAAAAGGAGGGGAATGACATTCCTACATACGGTAAAAAGGAGGGTATTGACATTCCTACATACGGTAAAAAGGAGGGGAATGACATTCCTACATACGGTAAAAAGGAGGGGAATGACATTCCTATATTTGGTAAAAAGAGCGCATGAACAGAAAAGGTTGAAGGGCTTTGTACTAGAGCAATGCTGATGAAATATGCAGAAAGAGTTAATTACTGTAATACTATGGTTATAAAAAACCCCAGCTCATTTCAAACTCTTGTTACTGTAAGCCTAATATAAATGTGTCATGGATGGGATATCAGACTGACAAATGCGTAGAACGTTTTAAATACAGGTATTGACTAGGAATGCAACTTATATCAAATAATGAATGATACAAACACATATCAATCATCCCTGAGTAAACTCTTGTAACTGAGCCAATATATATGATCCATAAAAATATGAATGTACGTTATTCTTCACATCTTTATTCTACTAACATGCCAGGTTTCCCTAGAGTAAGATCTGATTGATAAATGTTATTTTGATCTTCTGTAAAAAAATGTTGCTTATTTTGGAGCTGGTTAAATGTAACAGTAATACCAGTCGCATTATCACATTACAATTATGACTTGATAGTGCAGATAACAAATATGGATATTGTTGATATGTATTTTGCAAACATGCCTTTAGTCATGGCTCAAAATATTGGGATATATCACAAATATGGCCATGATGCTGGGATATATCGTAACATGACAGTGTAATTGAGATGTCACACACTTCTCAGTTATTTTAGAATTTGCCATAAATAAACATTGTCACATATTTGTTTCTAACATTGGGATATGTCACAAATATGGTTATAAATCTGGAATATGTCACAAATATGATTGTGAAATTGGAAAAAGTCACAAATGTGGTAACAATGTTAGGATAGTCACAAATATAGCCATGATGTTGGGATATATCACAAATATGGCTGTGATATTGGGATAAATCACAAATATTAGTTTTGTTAAATCTGTCACAGCTGCTGAAAACGGATGTGTCAGACCAAAATATCGCAGTCAAACTGTAAACTAGCAACACAACACATTCCGTTCTCCGGACTACATCCTGATATTTGCAGGGCTTGGTAGCAGGAGATTGAGAATGAACGCAGAAGTAAAAATTGATCACAAATATGGCAGAGATTTTGGTTGTGCAAAGCATAAAGCAATTACATATAAAATTCCCATGACCAAATTCAGTTTTGCCACCTTCTGTGGCATTAACTGTAACTTTCCCCTCCGAAATTGTTTCTCTAATGAAATCGCCAGAAAAATGGTGCTAGCAGGAAGTAGCATCCATGGGCAGTAATGGATACTTATTGTTAAATATAGCAAGTATGGAGCAAATAGCAGAAAGAGGAATAACCAGTAAGAACAGGATGTACCTAGAAGAATGGCCAGAGTTCGAACACCGACTTGTCTGTCAGAATCTATATCCCTGGTGTTGTTGCTATGGAGTATGGCCTCAGTGTTCAAGGCTAGGGGGATAGAGTAAATTATGGGTGTCAGTGACAGTTGACCTGTCTGACTCATGTGAGAAAACATGACTATTATTGGTCCAAAGGTCAACAGAATAAGGATGTCACCCATTGCAATATATTTCATTCCCAGTCCCCCTGTGTATAAATAGCTACTAGACATGCCACAGGCAAAAACCAAGATTAAGTGTTCTAGTTTGACTGGAGAGAGAATAATTAACACTATAAACCCAAAACAGGCAGCGACATAAAATACTACAGCCAAGGTCACCACATTCCCTGGTACCAGAATATTGTCCACAATGGTTCGGTCATCACTTTTGCTGTTATCAACACCCTTTATAAAATCAAGGTATGTGTTGACCAGATTACCAGCAGCATGCACACACAACACTGTCACAAATGAGGTCAGGAAAATGGAGAGGCTGAATACATCTTCTGATATGTAGGCAAGACAGCTCCCTAAGATGACAGAAGTTAGTGATGCTGTAAATGACCAAGGTCTTAATGCTTTAAGATAGTCAGGCAGTTTAGGCTTTATTTTGGGTTGGCATGCCTTTTTCATTGTTGACTTGTCATCTTCACTATGATGACGAATGTTGTTCTCCATCAATGCCATCTCAGAGCAAGTGTTAGTAAACTCATTCTAATAAGTCCTGGTCTGGTGACTACGGGTATGCTAAAGTGGTATTTGCACAGCAGATAGCAGTATCTAGGGACGAAGAAACATCGTTTTTTGACAAGGCAATATTTAAAAACGATTGATTATATTTCCATTTTAAGAGCATATTTTAATTATTTTCACTCATCATTGCAAAACTAAAAACAAACATTGCAGTCATTGACTTTCAATCATGTTATTATTAAACATTGAGCGCTGGTGATCGTTAGTCATAGATCACTGCCACACGAAGAAGTGTTTTGGCGCAGTTTCATGATAAAGAGACTGATGAAAGATGTGAACACTGAATAGGGATTTAGAATTGTAGGAGGTGCTCGTGTTTTACCAGAACAAACGTAACGATTACTCACTGCTTCAAGACACGTGTAGACTACATTACATAGTTGATAGCACTGCAGGGTATAGTAATAGTAAAGTTAGTAACAGGAACTGTAACAACCGTTATTGCGATGGGTGTGCTGCTGAGCGTTTCTTAAGTTATTTTTTTAATTGTAATTGTTATAAGTTATGTGTTCACGTGAAAGAAAATATTTTTTACGAGAGTAAATAATTATAATAATGAATATTCATAGCTATTTACCTCATTTATCAGTTGAATAACTTAGAACTTGATAGAGATTTGTGTTTAAAGAGTGAAGTTGTGTGAGGTCAGTTATAACGCCCGGTTTAACGATTTTGACAAGCAAGCACCATGGTGCGACACAGCCTCTAATCTGTGGGAAGTGTGGGTAGCCGGTAGGGTGTGTTTCGTTCGCTTCCAATTCTGAGTTTTTAAGTGAATCCGGCGTGAATGGACGGTACTCATCCACATATTGCTATCATTGTCAGCTAGCAGCATAACTGCGGCTGGAAGCGAACAAGAACTACAGGAATTGGTGATTTAAGTCAGGAACAAAAGTCAAGTGCACATTAACACTGAGAAAACGAAAACTGTAATAATTTGTAAAGTAGACTTGACATCTACTCTACAAATAACAATAGACGGCCAAACACTGGAACAGGTCAGGAGTTTCTCCTATCTTGAAAATAGCGGAACAATTGGAGATGCGAAATGGAAAAGAATAAGAATGGCCAAAGCAGTTTTCATAAACATAAGTTATAATTATATATTGACATCCATAGCAAAAACATTAAAAAACATAATGCCTTGCTAAAAAGAATAATGGAATGAAAGGCGGAGTGCAAACGTGACAGGGGTAAACAACGCTACACGTGGGAGGAAGGGAATATGGGGGAATTTCGAGACAGGGAGTTGCAAACAAAGAATGTTCCTGACAACGATCATACAAGTATTTCTCTACACTCGAGTAACATACATAACGAACAACAGAAAAGAAAGTGAAGTAATTGACAGTTCGGAATTCGAACGCTGGACATACAGATAACGGATGCGCCTTGCCACAATAGAGAAAGGAGTACGCACGGTCGCTGTAGCTCGTGCCCTGATTGGTGCATATGACCTCGTAGGAATGAATATCGAAGTGCTGTTGGTCACGGTTCAACCCTTGGTTGGTGAGCTGGATATCGACTGGCCTGATCGAAAGAACAATTGAGACAATCGAACCTGTCGATAACTGTATGTCCAGAACTGGCCTAGTGTTCTCCGCTCTCACCAGTACTTAATCACATACAAGAGACCTTGCAACCAATCTCACAATGGTGTGGGGAGTCCAGCTCCATGATTCATCTAAAAAAAATAAAGGATATGTGTGAAGGATTGCTCCTCTAACAACTCCATAGTGAAGGCTGACCTACAAGCTTGATGGGTGTGTCATTGAGAGGCGCGACAGGTTAATATACTGTATCTAGGAGTAACAGCTTATCGCAGTCTGTCGGGAAAGGAAAGGAGACGAACGTCTGGACAGGCACAGCATACTGATTGGACATGTTAGTCAGGGCCAGGTAAAATATACTGGCCAAGACCCTCACCTCGGCTTCCTCGTAGCCCGCCCTGGAAACGGACTGTTGTCATGGCATCCTGGCTAACGGGGTGGGGGATCGATGTGATACCTGTAATAGTGAGCGACACGCGGATGTCGCCAAGGATACCACAACTGTCTGGAGGACTACGGTACACCTTCATCAGCACGCTCGGGATGTAAGGAAAGCTACTGCAACCCGCCACTTAACGCCCTTTTCATGGCGTGCACACTCAGTGTGGGCATTCAACAACATCAACAATAACAACAACAACATCGCAGCCATTCATATTAGTACATGGCGAACATTGTATTTATCGAGCCCAGCCCCTACATATCTCTGCAGGGGGTATTGGCCTAGCCCGCTAAGCAGAGACATGCACCCGGCTACAACCAACTCGCACAAGAGTTGGGACCTGCACAACGTCTAAAGCTCTTGTAGATGCACAGGTCGACTATGACCATGCCGATCAGACTATATAGAGATGAAAGCGAAGTCTGACGGCACACATGAGAATAATGAGCTGCCTACCTTGAGCATCGGTTGCTTTGCTCAATATTGTCAGGCGGTCTTGCAGGTGGTCGTTTATGGCTTGCCTTGGCTTCGTTCGTTCTCAATCTCCCGCTATCAAACCCTGAAAGGGCTTTAGTAGCAGAATGTAGTGCAGCGAACGGAATGCGTTGTGTCGTAGTTTACAGCTTGACTACGCTATTTGCACCTTTCGATCCAACACATCCGACTTCAGCAAGCATTTTTTAGTACCGGGTTACCATTCCCTCTTCGATCCCATCTCCTTAGCCAGTCTGCCTTGCTGCAGTCTGTTATTCAGGATCACCACGTGGAGGTGCAGAAGGGTCTTGGCAGCTCTGGTTCGCTGGCCCTGACGTTAGCAGTCAGCTATAGGTCGCTGGCCCTGACGCTAGCAGTCAGCAATGGGTCGCTGACCACTGCAGCTGGTCGTTTATGATATGTGTATCTTCGCACTGTCAAGTTCTCATAATGAATGGTCCGAACCAATCAGAGCGAAGGAATGTGGAGGGTTCTAAGACGGCATACATGCTTGGTTTGCTGTTTTTTATATCCAGATATGAATAAGGTCAGACTAACGGCTTCTTGTGGACCACCCCAGAAATGAAGCACCTGCTTTACTAGATTAATGCAGATATAAAGGCAGCAAGAATTAAAAGAAGTATCTCTGGCTGCCACAGGTCATGTGATAACACATGAGATGATAATCAAAGCGAAAAAATGTATCACATAGACGTTGTAATATCAGACTACACGATAGTCATCCTGACAGGGCATGGAGGGTGTGTCGCAGTTGAAGATCCGCCCTCGAGGTTGAACACCCAATAAGTAACCATATTCTGAAGAAATATGTTGTTGTATGAGGGTAAGTCAGTAAGTAGGTCACACACTGATCTGGAATAGCTGAAACAAATGTGGTTGGTAGTTATTAAATGTGTCATTTGGGTGGTAGCAATATTCAGCTTTATGATTACTGTAGATACTATTTGTCGCATGTGTATCAGACTCACTCTATCACAAACTATTACTTTTTTCCCTTACAACTATTCTCTCCTTAGCTCACAAGTCTAATTAAAATACTAACACTTCTTTTGACTACAGCAAAAACAAATGAATATTTATTTTATAAACAGCTTACATTTTACAATAATAATACTAGGCATGTGAATAGTTTTCTATCGTAACCAACTCTAACTCTAACCTTAAGGACTTCAAGAGTTTCGTGCAATTAGCACAGGAATTTATCTTGCACTAAAATAACCCTAGGCTTTATTATGTGGACAAATTTAGCAAATGTTCCATTCAAAGTCTATATCTCTTTGCATTGATACTATTCTGTCTAGCTGATTGTTCTTAATCTTATCTCTATGCTCGCTCGTCTGGTGGCCTTATGTCCCACCTCTCAGCTTCTACAACGTAGGTATCTTCTGAGACTCGTGTCTCGTTTTAACAACAGGAAAATATTTACAGTGATTAGATCTACAGGTTCCTTCTCCTCGTCGTCTAGAAAGGAACTCCGTGACTGCAGCGGTTCTCACACTGTAGTAGTTCTCCACTCAAGTCTAACGCTCTTGTATACCGGGGTCTGTGTCGACGACAGATAACAGAGGTTCTGTTATTGTGGTTGTTCAGGCCAAGGGTAATACCTGTGTTACACCGTGTTGTCCGGAAAGACATCTTTGTGTTGAAGCAACACGTCTCCCTCTGACGAGAATGCAGACGAATACCACTCATGGACTTTGAAGTCGGTGTCACGTGTGACAGGTGTCAGTGACGACTCAAACAGAACATCACACACAGACAAGACATATTCTTACACGTGAGTGGTCTCTGGTTCCCTATCACTGCTAATCTGTTTCGGCGACATCCATTTCTATCTCTCTATACTAGTAACTCTCAGGCTATGTTCTGTAGTCTGTCCTAGCTTCTGCTGTGGTCTATGTCCTACCTACTAACTGCACGGTAGTCTTCTCTTCTCTGCGCTTTCTGATCTCCCTGCTCTCCTTTTAATACACTGGCCCTCCCCTCCCCCCTCTCCCGCCTATACCCTATTCTCAGCGCTTCGGCCAATGACTTCTGTTAGTCTTTATGAATACCTTTATGCAAAGAATAGTCTTAAGGAAATGCTTCGTGTTTATGGTGAGAAATATGTGGTGTATAAAACGGTATGTATAGCTGGGTTGATTTCTCTCAAGGACATTCAAACATCTCTGATGACGCCCGATTCAGATTGCAAGAGAAGAAGCATATGTACGGCAGGGAAGAGGCAATTCGAGCTGACAGGTTGGCGAGTACAGCTATAGTAGAGGGCGGGAGATCAATGGACCGAGCTGACAGGTTGGCGAGTACAGCTATAGTAGAGTGCGGGAGATCAATGGACCGAGCTGACAGGTTGGCGAGTACAGCTATAGTAGAGGGCGGGAGATCAATGGACCGAGCTGACAGGTTGGCGAGTACAGCTATAGTAGAGGGCGGGAGATCAATGGACCGAGCTGACAGGTTGGCGAGTACAGCTATAGTAGAGGGCGGGAGATCAATGGACCGAGCTGATATCCTGAACGCCATTGGGGAAATTGACTGGGAGGAAGATTCGGAAGTTGATCCAGACTCTAGGTCCTTCGGGCGACTGGTTGAATTGGGTGTGAAACGAGGGACGGCGAGGAAGGAACACCACACGGGGATCCATAGATGTCTGGTTAACCAGCACAGGACAGGAACGGTCAGTCATCACGTGCTGGCAGACATACTGAGGATGAGATCTGAGCGCGTCAGTCAACACGTGCTAGCAGACATTCTGAGGATGTGATCTGAGCGCGTCAGTCAACACGTGCTAGAAGACATTCTGAGGATGTGATCTGAGCGCGTCACGTGCTGGCAGACATTCTGAGGATGAGATCTGAGCGCGTCACGTGCTAGCAGACATTCTGAGGATGAGATCTGAGCGCGTCACGTGCTGGCAGACATACTGAGGATGAGATCTGAGCGCGTCAGTCAACACGTGCTGGCAGACATTCTGAGGATGAGATCTGAGCGCGTCACGTGCTGGCAGACATACTGAGGATGAGATCTGAGCGCGTCAGTCAACACGTGCTGGCAGACATTCTGAGGATGTGATCTGAGCGCGTATGGACTTAACTTAACTTAACATCTTTATACTGGTTTAGAAGACCCTGCAGAGTCTGTATATAACCAGTTACATTTACATCACCTTGCTCTAAAATCTATGCGCATCCAGTTTATTCTTAAATGCATTAACTGTCCCTGCCTCCACTACCTCCCATGGCAATGCATTCCAAGCAGACACCACTCTCTGACTAAAAAAATATTTCCTAATATCTAACCTGGACCTCTCTTTAATCAGCTTGTAGCTATGCCCTCGTGTTATTGTAGGTGGCTGTATTTTAAAAAACTTGTTATAGTCTAATTTATCGATTCCTCTGATCATCTTATAAACCTGTATTAAGTCACCACGAATTCTTCTCTCTTCGAGACACTGTAGGCCGGTTTTTCTGAGTCGTTCCTCATAACTGTAATTCTGGAATCCCACTATCATCTTTGTCGCTCTTTTTTGTATTCTTTCTAGCATGTTTATGTCCCCTCTATGATAATGACTCCACACCTGTACACAGTACTCCAATCTAGGTCTAACTAAAGCTTTATACAGTTTGACGATCACTTCCTTGCTCCTATGTTTAATATTTCTTTTTATCATACCTAACATTGCATTTGCCTTTTTCACTGCTACCTTAACTTGTTCACTCACCTTTCCTGTATGATCTATTATAACCCCTAGGTCCCTTTCCTTATCTATCTTTCTAATATTGTTTTCTCCCATTCTGTAATTATGTTCCATATTGGATCTACCCATGTGGATGACTGTACATTTATCTACATTAAACTCCATTTGCCAGCTTACAGACCATTCTCGAATTTTATCTAAATCCGACATCAATATATCCACTTCCGCTTTAGATGAGACCCTACTGCATAGTTTTGTGTCATCAGCAAATTTTGCAATCATGGATCTCATATCAATGTCCAAATCATTTATATATATCAAGAACAAAATTGGTCCCAAAACCGAGCCCTGTGGCACACCACTTTTCACTTCACTCCACTCAGAGTACTCCTTATTTATGCCCACCCTCTGCCTTCTTCCCGTTAACCAATTTTCAATCCATTTGGCAACTTCGCCACCTATTCCATGTGATTTTAACTTTCGAAATAATCTTTGATGAGGTACTCTATCAAAGGCCTTTGCAAAGTCTAGATAAATAACATCTACTGGCTCCCCTTTATCTATGATTTTAGTAACCTCCTCCATGAATTCTAATAGATTTGTTAAGCATGATCTCCCTCTAGTAAACCCATGCTGACTATTTCTAATTAGATTAAATTTGTCTAAATGCATTACAATGTTTTCTTTGATTATTGACTCTAACAATTTACAGACTATGCTCGTTAAACTCACCGGTCTATAATTTGCCGGATCTGATTTTTTGCCTTTTTTGAATAAGGGGATCACTCCTGCATCTTTCCAATCCCGTGGAACAATCCCTTTTGTAAGTGATTGAGAACATAATATAGCCAATGGTTTTGCTAGTTGGTTTCTAATTTCATACAGCAATTTTGGGTGAATACCATCTTGACCTGGACATTTATTCACTTTCAACCCCTCCAATTTTTTAAAAACCATTTCCTCTGTAATACAGATTGATCTTAATCCCGCTGTATCCATGTCTCTTTGAAAAATATCTATAGGCTCTGGGATCTCGGAGCAGTCCTCCTTTGTGAAGACTGTGCCAAAGTACTGATTGAGCAGATTAGCAGCCTCCCTATTCTCACTTATTATTTTCCCTGTACTGTCTATGAGAGGGCCTACTTTGTCTTTCGTTCTTTGTTTATTTCTAACATAAGAAAAGAAGCTTTTACTGTCAGTCTTGATCCTCTGAGCAAGTTTTTTTTCAAAGTCTATTTTTGCTGTTTTATTCGCTTTCTGAGATATGTTCTGCTTGTCCAAATATTTTACATATGTTTCTTTTGATTTACCTGCCTCTATATATTTTTGCCATGCTTTATTTTTTGCTCTTCTACATTTCACTACAAATCTAGTTATCCACTTTTTACGCTTGCGGTTTACCTCTCTACATGGAACACATTCCTCTTTTAGCGTTTCTAGAACTGTTTTAAAACTTTCCCACTCCTGTTCAACATCTGTTCCTACAATAATATCTTTCCAGATTATGTGGTTTGCTGCCTCTTTCATCCTCTTAACATCTGCCTTAGAGTAGTCGTATGTTCGCGTGTTTATGTTTACTTCTTTCCCTGCAATAAGATCCCAACGGATGATTTGATGGTCACTTGAGCAAAACAGTTCCCCAACGGTAACGTTTTCAATCATATTTTCCTCTGTGGTAAAAACTAGGTCGAGAATGTTTTTGCCTCTGGTGGCTGCTTCTACATGTTGAATTAAAAAATTGTCAGTTATGCACGTAACAAAAGGTTTTGACTCTACAAGTGCTTCTGCCATATCCAATTTTATTTCTGGATAGTTGAAATCTCCCATTAATAATAATTTCCCTTTACTTGCCTTTGCTATACTACTAATCAGCTCCTCATCTTCCTCTTTTTGACTTGATGGACATCTATAGCACACTCCAATCACTGTTTTTTCACCCCCACTTTCTATTTCTCCCCATACACTTTCATTTTTGTTACCACATGATAAATAATCTTTGATCGTTATATTAACAGAATTTATACAGTATAATAAAACGCCACCTCCCTTAGTCTTGTCTCCAATTATCCTATCTTTCCTTAACATTGTATATCCCTCAATTTCAAGTTCACTATCTGCAATCTCCTCATATGTCCATGATTCTGTTAACCCTATTATATCTGGTTTTTCTTCTTCTACATACAGTTCCAATTCTTCTCTTTTATTCACTATGCTTCTCACATTTGCATAAAAACATTTTAGTTTGTAATGTTGTTGGTTTTCCTCTTTTTGCTTCTGCTTTATCATTTTAGTGTTTGCTTTTCTACTATGTATTTCACACTTCCCTGACTCCAATTTACCCCTTTGACTACATCCTCTATAGCACCCTATTGTAGGCCTATCTTTTTTGGGACTTGTACCAAATGCGATGAAGATGATCCGACGCCTAACTAACTAACTACATAATTTTCAAGTTATATCACTTTAAAAAAAATTTGTAATAGCCGTGTGTCGCTCATTTACAGATTTGCCTTCGGATATACAGATGGATCGGTTCTTTGTGGATAGAACGGGGTGGGGTTTATCTGTTATATATATATAGAGAGAGAGAGAGAGGAGGGTGATGGTAAAGTTACAGAAGAGCGGAACGTCATAACAGGCTCCAGTGGGAGGATGAGATTTGGTGATGTGACCTCAGCTTTGACGTGGTTGACGTAAACCTCTTTAACAAGTGCTAACACCGTATCGGACTCTCACTAATTTCTTTATTAGCTACAGTAGGTATGGCTGATTGATAGTTTGTCCATCACAAGTGATGAAGACCACTCTCTTTGTTCAGCTGTGTGGACAGTCGTATCTCTTGCTGTGTCCGCTGAAATTGGTGACTTGCGCGGAGATTTGGATTAAAGTGAGGAAGAAACTGCGCCTTTTGTCAACCTCACTCACAGAGCCTAAGCTACCTTTTGCCAGTGGCAAGACATTCATCGAGACGACTGGAGATAGCATAGGATGCAGATTTTGCCTCAGGGTTACCACCGAAGCCTTTCCGTAAACATGTAACCCGCAGGGTAGAAAGGTGGGAAGGCATCTAACGCAGTTTGTCGTGCCTTTTCGATAACCACAAGAGGTCGTATGGACAACACTCAGCGTGTGAAGTGAGTCTGGCATCTCTCCCCAGCTGTATTCAGTTCATCATAGTAGCATCTAAAATTCCCACACGCCAAATTCGTGAAGGTGAACCGGCAGAACTAACCCGTGAGATACGACACAGGTATAACTAGTTTAAGCGTAGCGCCATTCAGCCGACGTCCAGACCAGGATAAACGGATGGAAGAAATCACCAAAAAAAAGAACGAAATAACAAGTCCAGACGGAAAACAACTCCACGTATCCGTGAACACAAGTGTAAGTCGTCGACTAGTGTGAATTCCAGGCAAATCCGTGGTCTGATTACGTTATGAGTAACTAGCGGACATACATGATGTTACCATGTGTGGATTTACTGTCCTGAGCATACCGGATGTCGTGGTAATGATAGAGCTGACGTCATCGTTTAGAAGGTACCCCTGTTTGGGAGATTGGATATTGATAGAGGTGACATTTTGAAGTTGATCACATTGATAGAGGTGACATTCTGAAGTTGATCACATTGATAGAGGTGACATTCTGAAGTTGATCACAATGATAGAGGTGACATTCTGAAGTTGATCACTGACAGCCTTTTGTGTGTTGAGACTGTAATTGATGAGCTGGCAATCTACTCATACTAGGAGTTATCAAGTCGGACATGGACATCTAAGAGGACGGATCAGGAGTATGTACAACAAGCGGGCTGTTGGAATCACAAATATCCACGCTCTTCGTCATATCCTGAGATGCCCGTGGCGCAGTGACGTCGAACCATTTAGGAATAGAACATTGTCCAAGAAACAACGAGAAAGCAATGCACGTTCCATGTAGCATTATCAATTCTCCTCAAATTGTATGCCTTCATTAGCACATCAACTTCAAAATAATACTGGTTAGCATTACATCGCTTACACGAGTGCCGAACCGACAGCTTCCCTTACATATGGAGGTACATACAGCTTTTATTCTTATTATATCATCAGCATGCACTCTCCAATCTTCTTATACACCACATATACTGGTTAGACATCTTCATTCTACACCAACGCGCTTAACAGACGTCGTCTGTAATACACAATGTGCACTTATCTGGGCAAGAATTTGCAGGAGCTTGTGACAGGTCAGGTCAATCCGTAACCAGTGAGGTCGTTGGGGCACACATGAAGACATCCTCACAACACGACACCATCCTTCTCTGTCAGTGGCCGCTGCCTGTGACTCTTCTGGTCGGAGATTGGTCCATTCTTTTATGTTGTCCTCCCACCTCTTTTTGGGACTGCCTCTTCGTCGTCTGCCTTGCTCCTTTCCGTGCAGGATCGTATTTGCAAGACCATTTGATCTCGATATGTGACCGTACTAAGCGAGTTTCCTTCTTTTGACAGTTGCCAGGAGGTCTTCAAAAGGCCCTATTGCTGTTGTAATTCTTTCTTGTATTTCCTCATTTGTAACTCGGTCTTTGTACGTGATCTTTATAAGTCTTCGGAAACATTTCATTTCGAACGCCTGTATCCTTCGCTGAAGGTCAGCTGTAACTGTCCATGTCTCACAAACATAGATGAATATTGACAGGACCAATGTACGCATTAATCTGATTTTTGTGCATATTGCTAACGGTTGCTATCTTGCCAGATTTTGTTAAGCCGTGCAAGCGCCGCTATTGTCTGTGCTATTCTGGCCAACACCTCACATTTTGATCCTTTATAACTGGCAATCAAACCCAGATATTTACAAAGGTCAACCACTTCGAGTTCCTGTCCGTTAGCTTTTATCCTACTGTTGAAGCCCTCTGCGTTCTTGGTCACTAATGTTGCCTTTCCAGCGTTTATCTCCATACCATAGTCAAGAGCTGTTTCATCGAGCCTTCTGACCCATTCCTGGACTTCTTCTTCTGTCCCCGCCAACCCGTCAATATCAACTGCAAAATGAAGGTTGGTAATCGTTCGGTCCCCTATCTTGACAGTACCAACATGACCTCCAAGGGCCTCTCATAATTCCCTTAAGGAATATATTGAAAAGAGTTGGAGAGAGTGTACAACCTTGTCTCACACGACTGATGTGCGAAACCAGTACCCGCGCCTCTCATTCACAAGAATTGCGATGACCGCCTTGTCATACAGGTGTTCAAGGACCGTTATAATATTTCAGTTGATTTTATACATCCTCATGGTTGCCCATAGCGCTTTGTGCCATACCCTATCAAACGTCATATTTGTAGAAAGACTGTCATGTTCCAGTGTCCATGTGTAGGAATGACTTGTCCCTAATGCACACTCTTCTATTCTCTGGGTTTGAAATACGATGACACAGACTTCCACGTTTAGACTCCCATGAGAAATATTTATAGAATTGTATTGTTGGTTTTTAGTGCAACGAGTTTAACTTTCAACGCCACTAAAATAACAAAAGCACTATATATCTATGTTACGCCTTTACAAATTGATAACGATGTGGAATCCTACATTTGTAGCGCATCTTGATACATTCAATATCATCAGCATGCAAACTCTCCACTCTTCTTCTACGTCACATATACTGGTTAGACTTCTTCAAGAGTTTACGATTTTCCGTTAAAACACGTACAGTTTGAAAGACCTTTCTCACACATCGTCATCGTAGCTGTAGAACTCTTAAAATGCTATACAGCAAAATTCTATGTAGCGAAGACATACATTTAAAAAAAATACCCCATATCAGCTACAATTCATCAAAATAACTTCATAAGGTGGGGAGAAAAGGCGACATAATGTCGATCTTACAACAACTACAACTATTTTTTGTTCATCAAATTATGTTTCTTAACTGCTGAGATATAATATTTTCAAGATCCGACGTATTTCTTAACGCACTATAGCTTCTTGTTTAGGACACCCTCTGCATTCTATTGCAGTATATTAAGGGTCGTTTCACCTGCATTTTGGTCAGTGTAACACAATAGTTTTGATGATGGTATGCACCACAATGACTAAATAAGATGGTTCTCAACCCAAGGGTATGCCAAAATTTGCTCTCTGGTTTTCTCTCAGCATTTGCACACATAGTTTAGCTGACCAGTCAAAGCCGTTGCCCTGGTCGTGGTACTGCTGTTTACTAGCAGACTTTTGGAGCCATATGTGAACGAATTAGGAACATAGAAACCAAATAGGATCCTGGCCATTCTATTTTACTCAGAAGTGACTGCCTCTCACTGTGAGGTACTATTCCTTACACATTTCTACCTTATCTCTCACATAACATTTCAAACACCCCCCCCCCCTCCCCCCCACCCAAAAAAGTAAACCAAAAAAACAAACAGAACAAAATACTCTTTTTGGTAGTCTTCAAAGACTTATCTTTCTATACACTTAATATTGAATATTCATGTCAACCCCTTCAGTCATATATCATCAGATGCTTGAACAGCTTCTATTGTTATGCCATCGACTCTTGGTGTCTTATTTCATGAACTTACTTGTCTTCAATGATGTAACTGGTGGTTCTTCTTCTCTCTTTCTCTCTCTCTCTCTCTCTATATATATATATATATATATATATAATGTTGTTGTTATGGATCCGGGCTCTCGCCCTCGGCTCAATGCCATGTAATGGTATCTGCACGCACTTATCAGCTGTTGTCTAGTGCCATGCAAAGTGTTCCATTTATCTGGCTGCAGAGAAAGAATCATTTTCAAAAAATTGTTGAGAGCTGAGCACTCAAAGAGATGATGATCAACAGTTTCATATGGGTGTACACAGCTGACACGCAGAAGTATGTTGTGGTTGGATTCTGTTCAGGTGCTTGTTAAGTGGGATGTATTGGTTTTTGAGTCAGAAAATGGTACTCTGGTCTTTCCAAGTGAGTTGATTTACACTGTCATTTGAACTGGGCCTTGCCATATGTCTGTAGACCTCCTTGCCCATGTTTCTCATGGCCCATCTGTTCAGCCAAGTTTATTTGTTTGCTGTTCTTATGAGCTGTTTGGCTGTTTGTAAAGTTGTTGCTGTGTGTGGCTGTTCTTGTCTTGATCCCTCCTTTGCTGGTCTGTCTACCTTGTGATTGCCAGGTGTGTTTGAGTGTCCAGGAATAAACTGCAGAACTATTTTGAGCATGACTCAGCTCTGACGGCCTCTTCCGTGACCTGTGAGAACCTCTGACGACCTCTCCCATGACCTATCAGACCTAACACTATGCTACAGTATAACTTAGTAGATGAGGTACTATATAATGAGGATTTTATTCTTCAAACCTTGTCAGCAACCCATCTGTACAAATGTGTCTTCTATTGGACAATGCACATGTACTCTCTGTGGTTAGGAAGGAACTAGCACTGTGCTGAACAGACCTGGGAAAAGAGAACCTGCATTTACTGCAACATGACAATCGAGGCCAATCGTAAAGGCACAGTGGCCCAGGATATGACAATCCAATTGTCTGGAACTTTGTTCACAGGTCTAGTGCCTAGGAGAACTCGGCCTAACCATTAGACAATTGGTGGTGGGGAATGAGCACAGCAAACGCCACCTTGGCTTCGGTACCTTGAAGCGTTGCTAATGCATCCTCTCAATTACTTAATGTCAGGACAGCACATTTCTGGCTTCTGCCTGGGGTAGGAAGAAAATCCACAGACTCACCAGCCCGACAATGCCAAAATATTGAAAGTACACAAACTTTTTAAATGTTCAGGTATATATATAAGTATATGTATCACAAGTGGATGTTTCTGTTTTTCGCATTCGTGGACCGGGAAAAAAATAAAAAATTGGTATTTGCATTGTAGAAACTCAATAACAGAACTTCTTCTTCTTCTTCATCAATCAACTTCTTCATCGATCAATTTCTTCGTCAATCAACTTCTAGTTCGGTGAGGTTCATGAAAGAGACTGTGCGTTTCAGGTCGTCGCCGGTCCCCTACAGCTTTTTGAGTGCGGTCACTCTCCCAGGCCAGACTACCTCTCTTGACACTGAAGTAGTGGTGTAAATAACAGAACCCATTAACAGCACTAGTTACAAGAAGTAGTGAAGGTACATGGTCGCCTAAGCCAGTTGTCATGGCAAATAAATATTAAGAGGAGGAAGTCTAAATTTAAAATTTAGGATTTAGTTTCTTACCAAGCATAGAGCAACCACTGCAACCCGGCCCACCATCAAGAAGTCTGTTTCCAAGCACTTGTGTGCTCTTGCAGTGATATTTATGTAGCATGTTTTACATGATGAGGTTGCAAACATAACATAGCAATTCTATTAGACACTTTATCATCATGACAGGAGAGATCGCATCACACACAAGCACATAAAGCTTCAAGGCTTGTGTCAAGGTTTTTATTTGTGTATACTAAGGCTATGAGATTATTCATTTGTATATAGTACATATATGTGATTAGAACAGTACTTTAAAAGTTAAAAAAAAAAATAGCTTCATTTACAAATACATTTTCAACTGAGTTTCCCCGTGGCTCTTCTTTGAAATGGTTTTGTAGGCAATACAAATGTTGCTTCTTTTGGTCTTATGTTGCAGCTTTTAATGCATGGATCTAATCTTACAGAGCTGATGTCATTAACTCCAACTCTTCAAGAACTTAGTCATTGATAAAAAATGAAGTACTTTTAGCGGTGTTATCCAGAATGTCTGGAACAAGATTGTCTGCCTTGTACGCTAAAGATTTAGGATAAAAGTTAACGTTGTTATGGCCAGAATACTTATGACCATCTTTGTTCTGAGATTCTCTTACATTATCGCCATCCCCTCTACCAACACATCGTTCTTTGTTCTCTAGAAGGACACCAGCTTCTCCGCACAAGACCTCCACACTTGAACAACAGTGTGCCCTGCTGAATTCATGAAATTCAGCACTGCTGCGCTCGTGAACTATACAATTCAAGCACGTACCCATTTCAGTTGTTTCATCATTTTTGCTCTTACTGATTTCGTCTAATACAATATCGGCATCATCGTCAACTGAATCTTCAACTGAAGGAAGATCGTCACTGATTGCCTCAAACATTTCCACATTCTTGAAAATGTTTTCAAAACTGTTAGTGAGCTCATCAGTAGCCTTGGTCTGGCTTTCTTCAGGCTTGTCTCCAGTATCACTGACATGAACATCAGTTTTCATTAAGTTGTCACACAAGAGTGCGTAATCACTTTTATTTGCAACAAATCCCATATTTCCATTTATGTCAGCCTTTACTGCACAACAACAGCTGTCTGATACATTGTTGTTTTCTTCCCTCCCTTCAACCACTTTGAAAACACCAAGATTTGAAAGCAACCCACTGGAAACATTAGCATCAAGACTCTTATCTGAGTCACTTGTGAAATACTGGAGTTCTTTCCTGTCATGGCCTTTGGTTTTATCGTTAATGAGTACCTCAGAGAATGGTTCCATATCAGATTCATTGCAGCAATGTATGGATGAATCAAGGAGAAAAGAATTTGAGCATGAACTATGCAGTTCAGGGCTACACTCAAACTCTTCTTGACTCCCTTGAGTCACAGTGTTGTAATTATAGTTCTCTAAGTTGTTTACATATCCAAATGTGTCACTACAGCCTTCACTGATGTTGTTCTGGACAGATGTCGTGACAGCTAGTGCTTTTGAAGATCTGGAACACGAAGTTTGACTGACGGTTTTTCCAGATGTGAGTGGGCAGGTATGGTGTAAGAATATAAGTAAACAATAAAGGTTAAGGTCAAAGTAGTCCGATAGTATATACCACTGTCATTAGTGATGAAGTGTTATAAACTTAACAGTACATGGTCTCAGACTTCGTTTTTTCATTTTTATTTTTTTTGTGTTGAGTTGGGATGACTATTTTTCTTCCTTGTCTTCGCCTTCCCTAAAAGTCAGACACCCAATTACAGCTGGGTAAACTGGAGCATGACATGGCAGGGGAGCAAACTCGGTCCCATTGTTAGGAGAGACAAGAACTCGAACTGCTCTGTCACTCGGATCAGACGCTCAAAAGTAAACAGTACATCTGCATAAAGTATTTATAAAAATTGAATGACTGAGAGATAAAGAGACAAAGATGTACATATTTATGAAAAATGAGTAAGCCACGAGATAAAAAGATATATAGATGTAGTTATTTTAAAAAAGTTATAAACCGAGAGATAAAGAGACACACAGATGTAAGAATTTACTAAAAAAGGAATAAACCAAGACTAAAGAGACAAAGATTAACATATTTATTGAGGATGACTAAACAATAAACAGAGAGATAAAGAAACAAAAATGGTAAAACAATAAACAGAGAGATAAAGAGACAAGATGAAAATATTTTTGAAGGATGATTAAATAATAAATTAAGAGATAATTTAACAAAGATGGAAAAACAATTAACAGAGAATTAAAGAGACAAATATGAACATATTTATGAAGGATTATTGAATAATAAACAGAGAGATAAATTAATAAAGATGGTAAAACAAAAACAGAATATTAATGAAACAAATAAGAACATTGAAATAAATTAACAAAGATGGCAGAACAATAAACAGAGTGATAAAGAATCAAATATGAACATAAGATGAAGCAGATGAGAGATAAAAAGGCATAGCAAAGAGATGTTGTTACCTTGGGTAACATGGGTGTCTAGAGCCTAACCCATCATATGAGTGATGTCCTACTGTTCGAGTGTCTAGATCCTAACCCATCATATGAGTGATGTCCTACTGTTCGAGTGTCTAGAGCCTAACCCATCATATGAGTGATGTCCTAAAGATGATCAGAGTCTAGAGCCTAACCCCTCATATGAGTGATGTCCTAAAGATGATCAGAGTCTAGAGCCTAACCCACCATATGAGTGATGTCCTAAAGTTGTTGGTGTCTACAGCCTAACCCACCATATGAGTGATATCCTAGTGTCTAGAGCCTAACCCACCATATGAGTTATATCCTAGTGTCTAGAGCCTAACCCACCATATGAGTGATATCCTAGTGTCTACAGCCTAACCCACCATATGAGTGATATCCTAGTGTCTAGAGCCTAAGAACTAGAACCGTGAGGCTCTAGGCTAACGAGGCAATGGCTCGCCTGGGGGGACAGGCTCCTTCAGGTTACTTGCAGATGTTGGCCCACCGCAGCTTGGAGAGGAGATGGGCGCCGCCAGGTGTTTTCAAGCCTAAGAATCACACATGAGGACAAAAACGAAATCTTTTATACCGGATCGGTCGCAGCCCGGGTCAACAATGACCGCGCCTACCGTCCCACACCAGGGCGGAGGTGTTAAGTGTACTACTGGTGATACCATAAGACTCAGAGGAGAGGATTTCATTCTGGGCACTTGGAATGTTAGAACTCTCAGTGCAATTGGGAAAATAAAAGAACTGACCCATGAGATGGATAGATACCACTAGAATGTGCTTGGCATATGTGAAGCGCGTTGGAGACATTTCGGAGAACACATCACAGAAGGTCACAAGTTTTATTACAGTGGTAGACCTGACAAACACCTTCATGGTGTCGGTATGCTGGTGCACAAAGACACAGCATGTTGTGTATTGGGTTGCCGACCAGTATCAAGCCGCTTGCTCAGTATACGACTTAATGTTAAGCCCTTCAAAGTCACGGTGATACAATGTTATGCGCCTACCTCGGATTACGAAGACAGCGAGGTTGAGAGCTTCTTCGAGGAATTGCAGGCTTTGATGAACGAAGTACCGAAGAAGGATATACTGGTGGTACAGGGCGATTGGAATGCCAAAATTGGCGAAGACATAGTACGTGTTTGGAAAGGCACATGTGGAGCATATGGAAATGTGACCACCAATGATAGAGGTCTAAGACTCTTGGAATTTGCGTATTACAATAAGCTGATAGTAGCGAATACGCTGGGACCACATAAAATGTCGAGGCGATGGACGTGGCACAGCCCAAACAGTACGCTTCATGGTCAAATAGACTATATTTTGGTCCAAATGAGATTCAGATCTAGCGCCAATAGCGCCCGGACAAGAAGTTTCCCAGGGGCCGATATAGGGAGCGACCACGACTTTATGCATCTCCGACTAAAGAAAGTTCTGAAAACAGAGATATCTAGACTCCGATTTGACTTGGAGAAGTTGAAGTGCCCGGATGTAGTGGAGACCTTTGGAGCGGTGTTGGGGGGACGATTCGCACCTCTCTTGGTTCTAAACGAGGAGGCAGATGTTGAGACGATGACTGAAGCCTTGAATTCGGCTTTACTCTCCACGGCATCTGAGGTTCTAGGTAGGTGCAGGGTTAAGAAGAAAGCATGGATCACGAGTGAAATACTGGATTTATGTGACAAGAGACGACAATTGAAGGGAGCGAAGAAAACACTAGATGGGATTCAGCGATATAGAGAGATAAATGGATCCATAAAGACCAAGATGAAACAGGCCAAGGTGGAATGGATAACGACTCAGTGTGCAGATATCGAACAAAATCTGGGAAGAAATGATGCCAAGGGGGCATATAAATTAGTCAAGGACTTAGTAAGACCTGTCCAAAGTCGAAATACGACGATTAAGGACAAGAGTGGTAAATGTCTCAGAAGCTCAAGACATTCGTGAGCGCTGGACAGAGTACTGTTCGGAGCTATCTAAGCGTGAAGATCGAGGTGACCCAAGAATTGCAATGTCCCCTGAAGTGAGTCTGATAGAGGAAAATCAAACGATAACAAGGAAAGAAGTATATGAAGCCGTAAAAATGCTGAAGAGAGGGAAGGCTGTCGGTGTGGATAATATTCCAGCAGAGCTCCTGCAAGCGGGAGGTGAGGCGACAATTAATACCCTGACTTACATCTGCAATAGAATTTGGCAGACAGGAGTGTGGCCCACCTGCTGGACAAAATCAGTCATTATACCACTGCCTAAATCGGGAAACCTAAATGTGTGTCAGAACTATCGAACAATCAGTCTGATAAGTCATCGAAGTAAAGTTCTCTTGAGGATATTACTTAACAGACTGAATCCTCAGGCGGAGAGTATCATTGCCGAAGAACAAGCGGGCTTTCGAGCGGGAAGGAGTACCATCGAGCGGATATTTAATCTTCGTCTACTGAATGAGAAGTACTAAGAGTATCATCAACCATTCTACCATGCCTTCATTGACTTTCGAAAGGCGTTTGACAGAGTGTGGCATGCGGCGCTATGGTCAACAATGAGGCATTACAAGTTCAACGGTGATATGGTGAGGGTAATTGCAAACCTTTATCAGCAGACGACCAGCGCTGTCTCTGTAGAGGGAACGCTAGGCGATTGGTTCCGTACGACGGTGGGTGTGAGACAGGGTTGTATACTCTCCCCCACACTCTTCAATATCTTCTTGGAGAGAATAATGGAGACGACCTTAAAAGGACATGTTGGCACGGTTAAAATAGGTGACAGGCTTATCACAAACTTCCGCTTTGCTGATGATATTGATGTATTGGCAGGCACAGAAAGGGAACTCCAGGAGTTGATTGGTAGATTGGATAGAACGGCCCTGAGTTTTGGTATGGAATTAAATGCTGATAAAACGAAGCTCATGACCAATAACGTTGCAGGGTTTCAATCTGTCATAGAGGCAAATGGGCAGGTACTTGAGGTGGTAAAACGTTTCAAATATCTTGGATCATTGATCAGCGAAGAGGGTTCGAAGCCAGAGGTAATTGCAAGAAAAGCACAAACAACAGCGGCGCTGACTAGGCTGCAACCTATTTGGCGAGACAAGCGCCTCACCTATGGCATAAAAGTCAGACTACTGCGCTCTTTGGTGCTGTCAATATTTATGTATGCCTGCGAGACCTGGACCATTACAGCAGATATCCTGGGCAGGATACGTGCAATCTAAATGCGGTGCTATAGAAAACTCCTAAATGTTACATATAAAGATCGTGTCACGAACGTAGACATCCGACAGAGAGTTTAAGACGCTATTGATCCTTTTGAAGAACTGTTCACAGCTATCAAAAGACGATAGATGGCTTGGTGCGGGCACGTCGGGAGGTCCAACGGAATTCCCAACTCGATACTCTTTGGATCCGTTCCGGGACAGAGAGGGCGTGGACGTCCAAGGAAGAGATGAGTGGACAACATCACTGAGTGGTCAGGCCTTCGTCCCCGTGAGATACGTCAGGCAGCGACAGACAGAGAGAGCTGACGTGGGATTTTCATGTCTTCATGTGTGCCCCAACGACCTGATGGGTTACGGGATGAACTGAACTAAACTGAAGAACCTAACCCATCATATGATTGATGTCCTAAAGATGATCAGAGTCTAGAGCCTAACTCATCACATTAGTGATGTCATTGAGCTGTGGGGGTCTACAGCCTAACCCACCATATGAGTGATATCCTAAAGTTGTTGGTGTCTACAGCCTAACCCACCATATGAGTGATATCCTAGTGTCTAGAGCCTAACCCACCATATGAGTGATATCCTAGAGTCTAGAGCCTAACCCACCATATGAGTGATATCCTAGAGTCTAACTCACCATATGAGTGATATCCTAGAGCCTAACCCCCCATATGAGTGATGTCCTAGAGTCTAACCCACCATATGAGTGATATCCTAGTGTCTAGAGCCTAACTCACCATATGAGTGATATCCTAGAGTCTAACCCACCATATGAGTGATGTCCTAGAGTCTAGAGTCTAACCCACCATATGAGTGATGTCCTAAAGTTGTTGGTGTCTAGAGCCTAACCCACCATATGAGTGATATCCTAGAGTCTAACCCACCATATGAGTGATGTCCTAGAGTCTAGAGTCTAACCCACCATATGAGTGATATCCTAGTGTCTAGAGCCTAACCCACCATATGAGTGATGTCCTAGAGTCTAACCCACCATATGAGTGATGTCCTAGAGTCTAGAGCCTAACCCACCATATGAGTGATATCCTAGTGTCTAGAGCCTATCCCACCATATGAGTGATGTCCTAGAGTCTAGAGCCTAACCCACCATATGAGTGATGTCCTAAAGTCTAACCCACCATATGAGTGATGTCCTAGAGTCTAACCCACCATATGAGTGATGTCCTAGAGTCTAGAGCCTAACCCACCATATGAGTGATGTCCTAGAGTCTAACCCACCATATTAGTGATGTCCTAGAGTCTAACCCACCATATGAGTGATGTCCTAGAGTCTAACCCACCATATGAGTGATGTCCTAAAGTCTAACCCACCATATGAGTGATGTCCTAGAGTCTAACCCACCATATGAGTGATGTCCTAGAGCCTAACCCACCATATGAGTGATGTCCTAAAGTCTAACCCACCATATGAGTGATGTCCTAGAGTCTAACCCACCATATGAGTGATGTCCTAGAGTCTAGAGCCTAACCCACCATATGAGTGATGTCCTAGAGTCTAACCCACCATATTAGTGATGTCCTAGAGTCTAACCCACCATATGAGTGATGTCCTAGAGTCTAACCCACCATATGAGTGATGTCGTAAAGCTGTAGGTGTCTAGAGCCTAACCCACCATATGAGTGATGTCCTAAAGTTTAACCCACCATATGAGTGATGTCCTAGAATCTAACCCACCATATGAGTGATGTCCTAGAGTCTAGAGCCTAACCCACCATATGAGTGATGTCCTAAAGTCTAACCCACCATATGAGTGATGTCCTAGAGTCTAACCCACCATATGAGTGATGTCCTAGAGTCTAACCCACCATATGAGTAAGGTCCTAAAGTTGTGGGTGTCTATAGCCTAACCCACCATATGAGTGATGTCCTAGAGTCTAACCCACCATATGAGTGATGTCCTAGTGTCTAGAGTCTAACCCACCAAATGAGTAAGGTCCTAAAGTTGTGGGTGTCTATAGCCTAACCCACCATATGAGTAAGGTCCTAAAGCTGTAGGTGTCTAGAGTCTAACCCACCATATGAGTGATGTCCTAGAGTCTAGAGTCTAACCCACCATATGAGTGATGTCGTGATGCACCCCATCTCCCCTCTGTTTGATATACCAGATGTGATGGACAACTTCAGCCATCATCTTCTTCTTCTACTTCGTATGCTGTCAGATGTCGACCTTTATTTTTTCAAAAAAAGCAGCGGTCATCCTGAGGCTGCCGACACTGCCAGCCATCATCTGATCCCCAAGTTAAAAGCATCTCCTTTGTAAACAAGCCAATCGAAACATTGCATAATTTCACACATTTTTCGTAAACTGAACTTCACCTCTCGTCATCTTCTACTACGAGTATGTACAGGTCCTCTCGTCGTTATAGTTTCTATAGGATGTGGTAACTTGCCCTAAGTTTAATCCTTGTAACAATTCACCACTTTAAAATGAGTTCATTCTTAATCTAGCTAAGACCAATTTTGACAAAGTAACATTCCAAACTTGATCAAATAAAAGCTGAAGCTTCAAAGGAAAATGGAAAATGTCAAAATTAATATTGGAAACTAAATTAAAGGTTTTCTTTCTGATCAGTAACTAAACTATATATTCAGAAAAATGATTGAGAACAGATAAACAGTAGAACATGTTCTCCAAATCTGTGCGCTCCATGAAAGGAGCAGAGTGACAGCAACATAATCTCCAACCAAGTAGAGGGATAAACTGTATGGTGATGAAACAAGTCTGAGGCAGGCCATCAAGTTTATGATAGAAATAGATGTGATTATTTGGATTATTTGAGGGGATACACTGTTGATGTCGAGACAAGCCTGATGCAAGCCATCAAGTTTATGATAGAAATAGATGTGATTATTTGGATTATTTGAGGGGATACACTGTTGATGTCGAGACAAGCCTGATGCAAGCCATCAAGTTTATGATAGAAATAGATGTGATTATTTGGATTATTTGAGGGGATACACTGTTGATGTCGAGACAAGCCTGATGCAAGCCATCAAGTTTATGATAGAAATAGATGTGATTATTTGGATTATTTGAGGGGATACACTGTTGATGTTGAGACAAGCCTGATGCAAGCCATCAAGTTTATGATAGAAATAGATGTGATTATTTGGATTATTTGAGGGGATACACTGTTGATGTCGAGACAAGCCTGAGGCAGGCCATCAAGTTTATGATAGAAATAGATGTGATTATTTGGATTATTTGAGGGGATATACTGTTGATGTCGAGACAAGCCTGATGCAAGCCATCAAGTTTATGATAGAAATAGATGTGATTATTTGGATTATTTGAGGGGATACACTGTTGATGTCGAGACAAGCCTGATACAAGCCATCAAGTTTATGATGGCAATCCATCATCCTCATGTAGTATGTCCTTTAAAGAACATCTCTCTCACAGGAACTGATCTGTAAGACTTTCAATCTTTAGCCAGAATGTCTCTCTCACAACAACTGATCTGTAAGACTTTCAATCTTTAGCCAGAACATCTCTCTCACAACAACTGATCTGTAAGACTTTCAATCTTTAGCCAGAACATCTCTCTCACAACAACTGATCTGTAAGACTTTCAATCTTTAGCCAGAACATCTCTCTCACAACAACTGATCTGTAAGACTTTCAATCTTTAGCCAGAACATCTCTCTCACAACAGCCGATCTGTAAGACTTTCAATCTTTAGCCAGAACATCTCTCTCACAACAACTGATCTGTAAGACTTTCAATCTTTAGCCAGAACATCTCTCTCACAACAACTGATCTGTAAGACTTTCAATCTTTAGCCAAAACATCTCTCTCACAACAACTGATCTGTAAGACTTTCAATCTTTAGCCAGAACATCTCTATCACAACAACTGATCTGTAAGACTTTCAATCTTTAGCCAGAACATCTCTCTCACAACAACTGATCTGTAAGACTTTCAATCTTTAGCCAGAACATCTCTCTCACAACAACTGATCTGTAAGACTTTCAATCTTTAGCCAGACCATCTCTCTCACAACAACTGATCTATAAGACTTTCAATCTTTAGCCAGAACATCTCTCTCACAACAGCCGATCTGTAAGACTTTCAATCTTTAGCCAGAACATCTCTCTCACAACAACTGATCTGTAAGACTTTCAATCTTTAGCCAGAACATCTCTCTCACAACAACTGATCTGTAAGACTTTCAATCTTTAGCCAGAACATCTCTCTCACAACAACTGATCTGTAAGACTTTCAATCTTTAGCCAGAACATCTCTCTCACAACAACTGATCTGTAAGACTTTCAATCTTTAGCCAGAACATCTCTCTCAACAGCCGATCTGTAAGACTTTCAATCTTTAGCCAGAACATCTCTCTCACAACAGCCGATCTGTAAGACTTTCAATCTTTAGCCAGAACTCCCACGTCTGTTACTGTCATCTTCAGGACATCCGTGATGTCTTGTGTCTCATCTTCTTCTCGGACTGACTTTGCCTCACTTTTCAGGCACCACACCCTTGAATGTCATTCTCTCCAAGCCATTATGACTTTAATGTGGCCAAAATATTTTAGCTTCCTGGACAAGATATTGTTTACTAACCAATTTTCATCAATATCCAATTCTTTTAGGATACTGCATTATTCCTTTTCGCTATTCATATTATTTTGAGCACTCTCGTGTAGCATTTAGTTCAAAGGATTCTATCTTTTTGTGTGTCATGGTCCACGTTTCACATTCGTACGCTGCCACCGGGAAGATGCAAGTTTGCAGGATTTTTATGTCCGTCATTTTATTAGAGTTCTGCCAAAGGTTTCTCATTTTTTTCAACCTCTTAATTGCCATAGCCATTCTTCGTCTGATTTCCTTCCGGCAATCTCTATTATTGCTTATAATTGAGTCGAGGTACTCAAAACTTTTGACTCTCTCAATCTCCTATTTTTCTATAATAATTTTAGGTTTGGTTTTTTCCTTGTCTGCGCTCATTATCTTGGTTTGACTTATATTCAGGTATAAATGTTGGTCTTCACTGTGATGTTTTACTGACAGGATCATCTATTCCAGCCTCTTTGAGAGAACAACTGTATCATCAACATATCTGGCCTCTGGTATCTCGTTACAACCGATTGTTAATGGCTCAAACTTGTTAAAATTTGCATTATTGTTGACGTTCTTCTTCTTTGTCTTCTTCTTCCGCGTTCATTCTGTCTCCCGTTACAGGGCTTTGCAAGTAGCCGGATGTAGTTCAGGAAAATGGAATGCGTTGTGTCGCTAGTTTACAGCTTGACTGCGATATTTGCACCTTATGGTCCGACACATCCGTCTTCGGCAGTGGTGTTCGTCATTATAGATTCAGCATATATATATATTATATAGATAAGGGGAGAGTATGCATCCCTGTCTTACACCCTTTCAAACTTCAAACCAGTCTGAAGTTTCGGAAAGTAATAGTGATGACGGTAATACATGTGATTATTTTGATTATTTGAGAAATAAACTGTATGAAGATGAGACAAGCCCGATGCAGGTCATCAAATTTATCACGAAAATAGATGTGATTATTTGAGAGCAAATGACGAAGAAAGAGCTGATTTGATGATATTTGTGTCAGAGATAGTTTTACCGGATACATACCTTGATATGCTCTTGATAAGTCTTGAGCCGCTGCGAACTGGTATACGACTGTTGTGCTGGGCACGTATCTGTTGTTTTAGGCAGTCTGTGCTCAGTCGCTGACCTGAAAACAGCTGTTTGATATCTGCATAAACAGAATGACCCTCACTATTTGTGCATGCAGAAGTACAGATTCCGTGCACGTTTTGTGATTGCTTCTGATCATGCCATGCGCTAATGGATGAGGGTAGTGTCTGAAATGTCAAAAAAGATGACTGCCCAGGCTGCTCATTTTGCTGTGAGAAGGAGCAGACAAAATCTCCACTTTTCTGCTCAGGTTTCCATTGTGTCAGCTGTTGCTGCTGAGAATATTCTTCGTCAGCTGGAAGAGGCACTTCCATCACTGGTGGGAGAGGCTGAAAAATTGAACTAGATGGCTCAGGCTGCTGTTGCAAAAGCTGTTGTTGCAGAGGCCTTAATGATGCCGGCTCCATCATACTAATCCTTCTAGATGGAACATCTGGGCTGTAGTAGGTACTTGAGAGGTGGTTGCTTGTGCCAAGTCCAGTGCTGGAGTACATCAACCAGTTGCTACCAGCCAGGTCCTGACGATCACAGAACATGAGTTTAACAAATAGTTTGTGTAACTATCACAGAACATGAGTTTAACAAATAGATCATGTAACAATCACAGAACACGAGTTTAACAAATAGATCATGTAACAATCGCAGAACACGAGTTTAACAAATAGTTCATATAACTATTATAGTCATGCAACTTGTGTTTGTTTTTTGGGGGTTTTCTTTTTTACGTTCGCCATATTTCTCTATTCTCCAATGCAGTGCGTGTTGCACTATGTTTTTTTTATATTTTTCGCCTGTCAGCCCAATGAACCCGACTTCAGCAAGCATTTTATGTAAGGTCTGCTTCCTCCTGCATTTTCTAAGGGTTTGATTCCCCGGTGTAACGGCCAGATTTTGGGAGCGAACCCAGCACTTTCAGGTTCTGAGCCATGTCACTTAACCACTAGTCCACGCCATCCTAGAAATTGTGTATGATGCAACTATTACATGACAAATAACTCTGCAGTTGACGATAACTTCAATAGATAATTCCTTGAATAGATAATTCTAGACCTAATAAGAGCAGTGACTAGCTGAGTCTTTAGGGCACTTGTATTCTAGTCAGTAGAACACTTAACTTAAATTAACTCAACGTCTTTATACTGGTTTAGAAGACTCTGCAGAGTCTGTATACAACCAGTTCCAATTACATCACCTTGCTCTAGAAGCTGTACGCATCCAATCCATTCCTAAATGCATTGACCGTCCCAGCCTCCACCACCTCACTTGGCAATGCATTCCAAGCATTCACTACTTTCTGGCTAAAGAAATACTTCCTAATATCTAATCTGGACCTCTCCTTAGTCAACCTGTAGCCGTGCCCTCTTGTCCTTGTTGGTGGTTGTACTCTAAAAAACTTGATATAGTCTACCTTATCCATTCCTCTGATCATCTTATACACCTGCATCAAGTCACCACGAACTCTTCTCTCCTCCAGACACTGCAGGCCGGTTCTTTTTAATCTTTCCTCATAACTGTAATTCTGGTTCGAATCCAAGAATTCAAAGTGATTTAATACCGGTGTTTAAGAAGATCAAGGAAAAGGTTAAATTAAATTATAACTAGTTTTACATCAGGCTACAAGGACAAGAAGGCACAGCTACAAGGACAAGAAGGCACAGCTACAAGGACAAGAAGGCACAGCTACAAGGACAAGAAGGCACAGCTACAAGGATAAGAAGGCACAGCTACAAGGACAAGAAGGCACAGCTACAAGGACAAGAAGGCACAGCTACAAGGACAAGAAGGCACAGCTACAAGGACAAGAAGGCACAGCTACAAGGACAAGAAGGCACAGCTACAAGGACAAGAAGGCACAGCTACAAGGACAAGAAGGCACAGCTACAAGGACAAGAAGGCACAGCTACAAGGACAAGAAGGCATAGCTACAAGGACAAGAAGGCATAGCTACAACTTAATTAAAGAAAAATCCAGATTAGATATTAGGAAATTCTTTTATAGTCAGAGAGTAGTGAATGCTTTGAATGCATTACCACAGGAAATAGTGGAGACAAGGTCAATTAATGCATTCAAGAATAGATTGGATGTGTATAATTATTTTTAAATCACGTGGAGTAGAAGAAACTAGTTGTATACAAAGTCTGCAGAGTCTTCTAAGCCAGTATAAAGTAGTTCAGTAAGGATCTAGTTTTTATCTCTCTTTTAGAAGTAAAATAAAAACATAGCCAGGGGAAGTAGTCTATATTAGCCAGGGGAAGTAGTCTATACATTTCTTAATCTAATAAATCCCAATTGTGGATGTAAGCAATGGAAAAAAACAACAGCATAATGACAATATTTTAAACAAGTATTTCTTAATTTATGTACCAGGGATCAAGAATCATGATGCTGAGCAGTGCATTAGCTACAGCAGCCAGTAAGCCAAAGCTGACTGCTAGCATCAGGGCCAGCAGACCAGAGCTGCCAAGACCCTTCTATACCTCTACATGATTCTGGATAACAGGCTGCAGCAGGGCAGACCGTCTAAGGAGAAGGGATCAAAGAGGGAAGGCTAACCTGGTACCCAACAATGCCCGCTGATGTCAGATGTGTCAAACCAAAAGGTGTAGGGGGCGGCGTGGCCTAGTGGTTAAGTGGCATGGCTCACAATCCGAAGGTGCTGAGTTCAATCCCAATCACAGCACCGGCCGTTACCCCGGGGAAGCAAACCCTTAGAAAATGCAGGAGTAAGCAGACCCTTACATAAAATGCATGCTGAAGTCGGATGCACTGGGCCGACAGGCGCAAAATAAAAACCACAGTGCAACGCAAACCCGCCTTGGGGAATAGAGAAATAAGGTGAACGCAAAAAACAAAAAGGTGTAAATATCGCAGTCCAGCTGTAAACTATGACACAATGCATTCTGTTCTTCAGACAACATCCTGCTACTTACAAAGCTCTTTTCAGGGCTTGGTAGCAGAAGTTTGAGAAAGAACGGCAAAGAAGAAGAAGAATTTATGCACCCGATAACTGTAAAAGTTCGTAAATGTAACCAAAAAATATACAAGAAACTACAAATAATTGTGTAAAATATATTTCACATAACATCATTACACAAGAAATAATTGATATAAAAACAGCTATAATAAATAATATGTGAGAGGCAATTATAACAGATAACCATTACAGACGCCTGCCTTCAACAGACAATTCAGCACTTAGTTAGTGATATTCCAGCTTGTCGTGTTGCTCTTCATAGCTTCTCTTAGTCTCCCTGTACTTCTACAGGGACAGATGCCCTTGTGCAGGTTCCAGATCTGGTTTGAGCTGGATATAGCTGGGAGAAGGGTTTCCTGCTTAGCAGGCTAGGCTTGAGCAGCTTAATACTTCCCTGTGTTGGGTGGTTAAACAATGTGCGAGTTCATCTTTATAGACTCAAACACTAGAGCATAGTAGACCTGCAGCCTGTTAGGCACCATATATGCTGCTCTAAACCATCCACCTAACCATGGCCAGTGTTATGCCATGTCACACAGTCATCTCCTACGACATGCTCTCTGTGAGGCAGTGGTGCTATTCTTGTCCTTGTCATACACAAAGACCTCGGCAGGCCACTCGTGGTCGTGTTAACAGAGTAAATTATCCTCATCACTTGTTGTCCTTCTCTTGTCTTGGCTTCCTCATAGCTCTTCATGGAAACGAGCTGTCTTCATGGAAGCCTGGCTAACTAGGAGAGGGATCGACGTGATCCCCGTAGTAGTGAGCAACACGCAGATGAAGCCAAGCATAGCACATCCACCTGGAGGACCCTGGTCCACCTTCATGAGCACGCTTGGAATGTGAGGAAAGCTACTGCAACCCACCATTTCTTCTTCTTCTTCTTCGTACGCAGTCAGACGTCAATCTTTATTTTTTCGAAAAAAGCAGCGGTCATCCTGAGGCTGTCGACACTGCCATAGTGTTGCCACTGGTGATGGCCACATCTGCTCTCTCTGATCCTCGTATGTCGGGCAGTTTTGCAGCAAATGCTCAGCGGTCATTTTCCCGGTACCACACGGGCATTCGTCAGTGCCACCTATCTTCAATTTGTTGAATAGGTGGTACCTCAGTCTATTGTGGCCAGTGCAAAGTCTGAAGACCACAACCTGCTCTCTTCTGTTCAACTGGTAATAGGCATCGTTTTTTGTGTATCCAGTATGTTCGGTTTCCCATTTGGTCATGTATCTAGCTCTAATAAGCCGTTTTGACTCTTCGTATGTCATACTAGTATCTGGTTGTGGTAGTCTTGCACCTTCTTTTGCCAGTCTGTCTGCCTCCTCGTAGCCTTCAACCCGCCATTTAATGTCCTTTTCAGGGCACATAAAAGAGTAAACCTACTCATTGTGGGCATTTGAAACAACCTTATTCTTTGAGATCAATTTTAACCAAGTGATTAATGATGTGTCATTAAAATACAATGATGCAAGGATTACTCCTTCACAGTATTGAGGTCAAATAAATTAATTGCTAGACTGACAGGTAGACAGACATATAACAGTATACAACAGCCAAGCATGTCTGTTCAATAAGCTCTGAACAGCTACTAAATGCTACAGTTTGGTAGGATGTTAGCTGTCAGATGCAAAATAACAATATATGATCACTGGATGTCTTTGGACAGACTGTATGAAACAAATAAACAGAGATTGACATATAAGCAGATACATATGATTTATCATGATCATTTATCCATGTGGCTCCCTTTGGAATATAGGGCTGCAACAGATGTTTGTCATCTGTTCCTATTTTGTCATCTTTTGTCAACCCTTTTTTTACCCCTATATATTGATATCCTATAATTTATGCATTAAGCCCTTCTTCTTTGATTTGTTAGTTAATTATTGTTGTTATTTGTTGTCCCTGATGAAGACCTATTGGTCGTAACATAGCTTTCGTTCGTGTTTTCATCTCGGTGCGGTATCTGATCACACCAATTTATTTATTTTTTTTCACTTTGTTTTTTACATTTCTATTTTGTGTTGTCTTCTTGAGTTCCATTCATGAGACCCTGTTTGGGAAGGGAGGGAGAGTCGAAAATGCAGCACAATGAATGAGTTGACAGCAGCCAGTAACTTATAGCTTGTGACAGATTTAGTCTTGCCAGACAAATTGTGTCTCAGCATAGACAGTTCTTAGTTTAGCCAGAATTACAGCGCAAGCGTAATTATATATTTTTTTTAAAATAGCGAATATAATTAGAGGTGGACTTTCCACAGGACCTGACCACACACGTCAGCAAATACCGCGGCAGTGTACGGAACAATATAGGTGCACCCCAAAGCAGAGACAGGAAACGATGGCATTTTGAAATTAGGATCGGCAGGAAAAATAGTCCGAGTGTTATAAAAACCGAGGCAATCCGGGGGCTAGGACAGTCAGAGAGAGAAAAATACTGAGAGAGTGAACGTTAGTTGTAGCCAAGGACAGACAGATTTCGATGAGACTTACACCTACAGCACAGTTGACAATAGAATTTAATCCTCAGTTACAGAAGAAAGGTATTACCAATTTTTATTTTGTGTCAAAATAATTAGAATTTCGTCAGTCATCATAGATTTTACGAAAGCAGCATAGATTAGTGACAGCTACCCACTATAGAAAAGAACAGGACTTCTACAAGATTAGATCGGCTAAGAGAAAAATGTCACTAGATTATTTTCAACCAGCATCAGACACATGGCCAACCTTCACCATTTTAACACGTGGCCAACCTTCACCATTTTAACACGTGGCCAACCTTCACCATTTTAACACGTGGCCAACCTTCACCATTTTAACACGTGGCCAACCTTCACCATTTTAACACGTGGCCAACCTTTACCATTTTAACACGTGGCCAACCTTCACCAATTTTGTAGTCATCGCAGAACCATCGTAGATTTCCCAGCAGTAGCCGAAGTCTTTCGACATCCACCACGCAGATCGACGGTCATTGTTTAGGAACAGAGTCAAGAGCCAGTTTTACCTGGTTTAAACCACCAATCTACCATCTGTGTCAATACACCATAGATTCGGATCAATGTTACAGCAGGCCAAGTGCAGAAAGTAGATTAATGACAATAGTTATAGGTTTAGTGGTAGTTACAGTTTTAAGCCATAGGTAACCATTAGATAGAAGCGTGTAGTAAGTTGTGTATGATAGAAGAGTGGAAGAGAAATTGTAGCATGTAGAAATAAAGAATTTGCTTTTACTGTTTTAAAATAGTCTCCTTAGTTTATTGAAGTGTTAGTTGAAGTGATATATTTAAGTACTGCAAAAGTGGAGAGTCAAGGGGAGAGCAGAACCCTGTTCCGTCTGCTACAAGCTGCTTGCATTAGGATGAGCAAACTAGAGCTGACCAAGAGCTTATTCCACCTCTAAGCTGTGGTCCTAGAAACAAGTTCACTAGTGTAGTCTGACTAAGAAAATAGGAATTGCAGTGGGCTGAGAAGCAAACCTGGTATCCAAAAAAAATTCAGCTAAAATCTGATATGTTGGACTGAAAGACACAGATATCGCAGCCTCACTATAAACTGTGACACAATGTCTTCTTCAAGACAAATGACAAAGAAGGAGAAGACATGGACACAATTTTCTTTCTGCTTGATTGCTCACATCAAGGTGTTTCTTGGCCTACTACTCATCTCTTTCCCTGTGGATTCCAATTCCAGCGCATGTCTGGTTATACTCTCCAGCTTCCTTCTGAGAGTGTGTCCTATCCATTTCCACTTTCTCTCCCTAATCTCCTGCTGTATTGGTTGTTTTTCACAGATCTATGTTTGCCATGACCTCTGGTCATCTAACATGAAATATGCAACAAAGACACTTGGTAACGAAAGTCTACAGTCTAGATGTGATATCCTTAGTCACTTGCCATGTATCAGAACCATATAGCAGGACATACTTTACATTTGTGTTAAACAGCCTAATCTTATTCTCCCTGGAGAATGCTGCTGAGTTCCATATTGGGTTGAACAGAGATAAAAGTAAATCTGGCCTTGTTAGTTCTGGCATTAACATCTTGGTTTATTCCTCCATCTTTATCAATGTTACTTACCACAGATTAAAAATTACGCAATTCTACAATAAAAAATTACGCACTTCTACAATTAAAAATTACGCACTTCTACAATTAACAATTACGCACTTCTACAATTAACAATTACGCACTTCTACAATTAAAAATTACACACTTCTACAATTAACAATTACGCACTTCTACAATTAACAATTACGCACTTCTACAATTAAAAATTACGCACTTCTACAATTAACAATTACGCACTTCTACAATTAAAAATTACGCACTTCTACAATTAACAATTACGCACTTCTACAATTAACAATTACGCACTTCTACAATTAAAAATTACACACTTCTACAATTAACAATTACGCACTTCTACAATTAACAATTACGCACTTCTACAATTAAAAATTACGCACTTCTACAATTAACAATTACGCACTTCTACAATTAAAAATTACGCACTTCTACAATTAACTGACAATCAATCTTTTGGGGGTCTCTGTTTATTATTTATTCACATTTCCAGACACATATGATTACCAAGCACACAAACTTCTACTGACTTTAGTCAATAGGTTTATCTGTGGAATGCTTTTTCATATAATTTGTTTCTCTCTAAATGAATAAATGTCTTTCATGTCCTTCCCTACAGTGGTGGTTTGTGTTCTGTAGCAATTATTATGAGGTTGCTGGTCCATTCTTTATGACATAATTGTTACAACATTCATTGTACAGCCAGTATTCCTATTCTTTCCTCCCCAGATTCAGATCCTGAGGTTCACAACTTTATTAGTTTGTAGGAATCCATAAATTAACTTTCTACAATCTTCTGGTTTCATGTATCGACTGTCAATTAAAAGAGGGGATTAAACATTATAAAATACATCAAAAGGACATTTGATCAACTTCCTGGAAGGCCATGATCAAGTAATATCCATTTAGATCCTTGTAATCCTATCATGGGGAGGAAGGAACCAGACCCTTGTACCCTACTAATAATAGCTGTCCATCGCTATCAATGAGGACCGCTGACATCAACCTTGTCACAGCTTTCCCTCATGGGTGTGGGTGCGCATGTGGCTGAACAGGTCAATGCGGGCACGCAAACATCTCCTGCATAACGGGTGTTAGATGATGGTGTTCCTGCTGTTCGTGATTTCCAGGTCTCGCATCTGCTCTGAACTTTAACAACATGGCGGTCTTCGCTGGTAGATACACCCGCTTTGACTGTGCATCTCCAGTCAGATCTGTTTTGGGCAAGACATCCCCAGGTATTGACATCTATCTGACAACTTTTCAGTGAGTCTCTCAGACTGGCTTTAAAACATTTCTTTGGGTGCCTTCTCTCGTGCCGTCCCTCCCTCAGCTCACCGTAAAGGAGATTCTTTGGGAGCCTTTTGTCTGACATACGAACGAGGTGTCCGGCCCATCCTAGTCATGTTTTTTCAAGCAGTGCATGGATGCTAGGCATGTCAGCCCTCAAGATAACCTCAATGTCGATGACACAATCTTGCCATTGAATGTGGAATATTCCCCTCAGACAACCTGTGTGGAAGTGGTTTAATCTCCTTGCATGTCCAGAGTATACAGTCCAGCTTTCGCAGACGTATAGTAGGGTTGGAATGACGGTGGTATGGTAGACCTTGAGTTTGGTCTTGACGCTGATGCCACAATGTTTCCACACCATCGAGCAAATTCTACCAAAGGCTAAGCAGGCCCTTGCTTTGCTATTCTGCTTGCCACCTCATAATCCAGGCTGACAGATCTCGACAGCATGCTGCCCAGATACGTGAATTTATCTACGACATTCACCGTCTTCCCACTGACTGTAGTCTTTGATTTTGTGTACGGAATGCCTGATGCTGGTTGGTACATGACCTCTGGTTTTGTGTACGGAATGCCTGATGCTGGTTGGTACATGACCTCTGTTTTCCTGGTATTTATAGTCAGGCCAACATTTTTGCATGCAGCAGAGAACCGGTCCATTCCAACCTGCATGTTCAGTTCTTAGTTGCTGTACAGAGCGCAGTTGTCAACAAACACAAGTTCCCTGATTGTGTTGCCAGCCACTTTGGTTTTGGCCTTCATCCTTCTGCCATTGAGTAGCTTGCCATCCATGCACAACTTTATGGGTATACCTAGTTCCAGCAATCTGAAGGCGTCTGTCATCGTGGCTGCAAACATCATGCTGAACAAAGTTGGGGCGAGTACACATCCTTGTTTTACTCCGTTTGTTACTTGAAAAGTTTTAGAGTATTCTCCGCTGTTCAGTACACGAGCACACATGCCTTCGTGTACCCTACTAATAATTTCATAGAAGATAAATGTGCAGGCTTGTGCTTTGCAAAACAAAATGCCACAGAAAGGAACCTTACAAGAGCACTTAAATACTTTTGAAAACGAATACTAATTCCACAGCAAGCCGGCTTTAGACAGCACAGATCCACTGAGGACCAGGTCATCCTCATAGCCCAGGAGATAGAAGATGCCTACCAGGCACAGAAACACACAGTAGCTGTTTGGGTGGATCTGGAAAAGGCATTTGACAAAGTCTGGAAGGATGGACTTAGAGTCAAGCTAAGAAGAAGTGATGTCTGTGGGAAGATGTACAAGTGGATCAACCACTACCTCAAACAAAGAACGGCCAGAGTCCAAGTACAAGGACAGATGAGCAAAAAGGTGACACTCGAGCAGGGAGTACCCCAAGGGGGAGTATTGTCACCCACACTCTTCCTGGTATATATAAACGATATTACAGAAAATATACCAAGAAGAGTCCATAGCTCAATGTTTGCAGACGATCTGGCTATGTGGACCTCTGAAAAGAATCTCACCATAGCAAGAAATCGGATGCAGACGGCCCTAACATCGCTGGAAGAGTGGGCGAACTCATGGCTGGTCAAAATAAACGAGGAGAAAACCACGTGCACAATGTTCTCGCTCTCATTAAAACCCCAAAGTACCAAATTAAGCCTAAATGGCAAAATCCTGCAGCCAAACGACAACCCAACCTATCTGGGAGTCACATTTGATCGGCGCATGACATGGAAAAGTCAGATTGAGAGAAACCGAATGAAAGCCAGAGAAAGAATGGCGATCATGAGGAAACTTGCTGGCACAAGCTGGGGAGCAGACGAAGGCATACTAAAGAAACTGTACACTGGAAGAGTGAGACCAGTTCTCGAGTATGGCATCGCGGCATGGACAACAGCAGCGAAGGCGAACTTCGATAAAGTTAACAAACTTCAAAACCAAGCCATGAGAATTATAACAGGTGGCATGAAGTCAACGCCAATTGTAGAACTTGAAAAGATTACAAAACTGCAATCCATGACCGACAGAAGAGACTGCAGAGCCCAGCTGCAGTCAGAGAAACTCCGAAGACTGACGGACCACCCAATGTACCAGAGACTTAACAATTTGGGAACTGGGAAACTAAAGCGGAGAAACTTTGCAGAAATAGCCAAAGCAAAGATGCACGAAGATCCCATAAACGCACTAACAACACCAAAACCCATCACTACTGTACGAAAACCTACTTGGAGGCAGGATATATTTCCAGAGGTGGTAGAAAATATACCAGGTATTGCAAACAAAAACTGCCAGACTGAAAAAGAAAGGAGAGACACTACCCTAAGCTTCATAACGAAAAGCTACCCAAGCATGGACTGGACCCATGCATACACCGACGGTTCTGTAACAAACACTACACAGAACGGAGGGGCAGGAGCATTCCTGAACCTACCAAATGGCAGAAAAATAACACTGTCATTCGCTACTGGTAAGTACACAAGCAATTTCAGAGCGGAGGCAGAGGCACTGAGGGCGGCAGTGGAAGAAATGGCAACACACAGTGAAAATGAGAGCCATATAGTCTTGCTGACAGATGCTCTCGCCGTAGTCACAGCGCTAAAAAGCCAGAAAAACACTGAGCTTAATGACTTAAGAGCAGCACTCTGCAAACTGTGCCAGCTGTCCGCACCAAAAAGGGTAGTGGTACAGTGGGTCCCGTCACACTGCAACATCCAAGGCAACGAGGAGGCAGACAGACTGGCAAAAGAAGGTGCAAGGCTACCACAAACAGATACCAGTATGACGTACGAAGAGTCAAAACGGCTTATCAAAGCCAGGTACATGACCAAATGGGAAACCGAACATACTGGTTACACCAAAAACGATGCCTATTACCAGTTGAACCGAAGAGAGCAGGTCGTTGTCTTCAGACTTCGCACTGGCCACAACAGACTGAGGTACCACCTATTCAACAAATTGAAGATAGGGTGTACCGACGAATGCCCGTGCGGTACTGGTAAAATGACCACTGAACATCTGCTGCAGAACTGCCCGACATACGGGGATCAGAGAGAGCAGATGTGGCCATTGCCAGTGGAACTGCAAGACAAGCTTTATGGTAGTGGCGAGAGTCTCAGGATGACCGCCGCTTTTTTCGAAAAAATAATGGTTACTGTCTGACTGTGTACGCAGAAGAAGAAGAAGAAATACTTTTGTACCATACATACGTCCTGTTAGGAGGCCAGTTGTAGTGGTGGCTTCATGATCCTAATGAAATAAAGAGGACATAAAATAATGGTCAAGAATGTCTACACCTGGCAATAATGGCTTAATTGATAAAGCCTTGAATAGTTTATGAAAGAAGTGACATTACACCTGCAAGACTAAATCAAAATATTGATTGTGTAATACCAAGTGGAAAAGCAGACTATTCTCATAAACCATCCCCAACAATGGGCAGAGTTGACGCTGATTGAAAAGAAGAATAAATCCTTACAAAAACTCTGTATATCAAATTTGATCTACACGTTTTGCGGCAGAAGAGGTAAAGACGGAAGTAACAGTAGTTTCCTATCAAATCAGATGCATTTTCATATTTTTCTATGGTGCACCGTTTGTGTTATATATGATAATATCACAACTTGTCAAGGTCAGTCAATTTTCAGCCTCCAGTGTGCAAACTGGGGATTTTTGTCTGCTCAGACTATAGCACGATAAAGGTTAAATGTAACCTTGACATTACCTTTTCCATTGCATCTGTAACCAGTTGCATCATGGCCAAGATCTTCTTGATGGACCTAGCCTCAAGTTTGAAAATCCTTCGTCTTTCATAGCAAGTGCTCAGCCAGGCCTCTGACGTGGGGGATATAGTATTTGAAGCTGGAATAGAGAATACATGTGAAAGTCTACTGTTAAATATTCATGGAATAATATCAATTTAACAAACACAAAGTTTAAGAAATGAAAGTAGAAATGAGTCTCATCATGTATAAATGTGTTTTAATACATTATTTATCTAGAGCAGACAGGAATGAATCTTTCATTACCACAAATGTATCTTAATTAGACCAAGATGAGTCTAGTACTAACAGTAATAAATACATAATATCGAGAATAATGAATCTTGATTGTAAGTAATATTTATAGACAATTAGTCTACGACTGGCAATAATAAATACACATTGCTGTTGTTGTTGTTGAATGCCCACAATGAGCAAGATTACTCTTTAGTGCGCCCTGAAAAGGGCGTTGAGTGGTCGGTTGCAATAGCTTTCCTCACATCTTGAGCGTGATGACAACAGAAAACCTGACTGCTCCAGGCGGTTCTGCAATTCTTGGCTTTATCTACGTGTCACTCACTACTGTGAGAATCACTTTGATTCCCCACCTTGTTAGCCAGGCCGCTATGAAAATTGCCTGTTCCCCTTAAGACCTACGTGGAAGTGAAGTGGAGGTCTTGGCCAGCATATTTTACCTGACCTTGACTAACATTGTCCATTCAATATGTTTTGCCTGACTAGACGTTAAGTCTCCTCTTCCCTAATAAATACATAATAATGCGAATAAATAATCTTAAGTTGATCGTAAGTAATATTTATAGACAATGAGTCGAGCACTAACAGTAATAAATACATAACTGAGAATAAAGAGCCTTCAGTTCATATGAAATAATTTTGTATTGATAATAACAAGTCTAGATCTAGTACCAACAGTAATAAATACTTAATTAAGAGTAATGAAAGAATAGTGAAAGTAATGAATCTTGACTTGACAACAAGGACTCCGCAAACAGTTTAAATGTTAAATCGTCAACGGGAAGGAAGACTAATGTCTGGTCAGGTACAACATACTAATCAGACATGTTTATCAGGGTCAGGTAAAATGTACTGGCTAAGACCCTCACCTTGGCTTCCACGTTGCCCTTCCTGGAAACGGGCTGTTTTATGGCAGCCTGACTAACAAGGTGAGGGATCGATGTAATGCCAGTATTATTGAGCTACACACAGATGAAGTGACCTGACTTTCTGCACGGGGCAGGAGGCTCACCCTGGGGGCCACTCTTCCCTTCTCTCTCCTCTTACCTCACTCTGTTTCATTTGACTCTATCCTACAGTCACACTCTTGCACAACTTTCACACGCGCCCTCATGGTGAGGCCCTTCCATTGCACTTTGGTTGGGCTAGCTTCTGAGGGCGCACAAACCTAGTATAGGTACATACAGACACACACATTCATCCAAGCACTGGTTTATGCGTCCTGATATCACCCAATGGACTACGGTCTATGGTGGAAAATGGCGCGCCTCCGCCAGTAGAAACTAGTGAGGCAAACATCTAAGCAACAACAACAACAACAACGCAGATGAAGTCAAGCAAAGCACAACTACCTGGAGAACCCTTGTCCACCTTCATCAACACACCCGACATCCTTTTTAGGGCGCACAAAAGAGTAGCCCTACTCATTGTAGCCATTCAACATCATCACCACATCATCACCACATCATCATCATTACACTCTTCAGCATACCACAACTACAGACTGCATGTTACCAGTAATGTTGTTGATTAACTAAGTCTGTTGAGCTTTTTGCTCTCAGTGCGGAGGTGTGGAATACGAATATGTTTCTAAGTTGGTGGCTGGAGCTGTATAAGATGTTAGTAGGTCCAAAGATGTAGCTTAGTGAATGAGCAGACTGCAGTCAGAGACTCATAGCTGGCTGCTTGCATCAGGGTCAGGGACCAAGACCCTATTCCATCTCCAAGTGGTGGCTCCTAGAAAACAAGCTGCACTAGTATAGTCTGACTAAAAGAATACAGGTACAGGAATTTACATATCTAGGAAGTGTCTTCACTGACGACGGCAGGTTTGACAGAGAGGTAGAAACTAGAATCCAAAAAGCAAATTAGATGCAGTACTGAAACACAGAAATGTCACCATGGCCACAAAACGGAAGTTAATCAACACCTTGATCATTCCTACGCTGTGTTATCAGTGTCAAACATGGACACTACTAGTCAGGCATAGGCGTAATATTGAGACTTGTGAGATGCGAGGGATCAGAAATGCTGCAGGAAAGATGATTTGGGACAGAATCAGTAACGACGCGCTCAGAAAAATAGTGGGGACTACACCAGTATACCACTATATTGAAGCACAGAGGGTAAAGTGGTTCGGGCATCTGACTAGAATGCATTATGAACAGCCAGCAGTGAAATCATATTTCTTGAAGGTGGATGGTCCTCGAGCAAAAGGGCGACCTCGACGTCGTTGGATCGAAGGGGTCAAGGAAACTCTCCAAAAGTTCAATATGACAACCACACAAGCCTCCCTCCTAGCGCAAAACAGAAATCTATGCATACCTCCTCTCTGCGACGCCGCAAGGTAAGAGCAGTGGGACAAAAGAAGAAGAAGAAGAGAATAAGGATCAAATTCAGTACCGGGATCAAGATGCTGAGCAGCGCATGAGCTGCAGCGACCCATAGCTGACTGCTAGCGTTAGGGCCAGCGAATCAGAGCTGCCAAGACCCTTCTACACCTCCACGTGGTAATCCTGGATAACAAGCGGCAGAAGGGATCGAAGAGGGAATGCTAACCCTGTACTCACAAAATGCTTGCTGAAGTCGGATGTGTTGGACCAAAAGGTGCAAATATTGCAGTCAAGCTGTAAACTACAACACAACGCATTCTGTTCTCTGGACTACATTCTGCTACTCAAGCCCTTTCAGGGTTTGGTAGTTGGAGATTGAGAACGAATGAAGCCAAGCCAAACCAATCCAAATTCAGTACCAAAAAAGGCAACTGAAATTGGATGCGATAGGCCGAAAGGTGCAGATAACACATCCTCACTGTAAACTGAGCACAATGTTATGTCTTTTTCAGGACAAACGCTGAAGAAGATGTTAGTGATTGTTGGGAAGTTCATCAATGATTTTTTTCTTTGTGTAGTAAGTTTCGGGCAAGTGGACAGCATGGTGTTGCCCTGTCTTGTATTGGTTGGTGCAGTTGTTACAGTTTGGTTCGTGTACAGGATCGGACCTCCTTAGGTATTTGTCGAATATAACATTTTCTGTCTTAATTTGGAATCTAATACTCTTGTGTCTCAGTCAGTGTTATTAACTCTACTTAAGTATTTTTTAGCTATAAATGTCTTTTAAATAATATCAATACCTAATATCAGCTAAATTGTCAAAGTTTTCAGCTAAATTTTTGGCTAAATAAAATTTACAATTTTTGAAATTATTGTATTACTAGTCTGTACAGGGTTACTTATAAAACAAATGTAAATTAAAAATATAAAACAATAATAAACTGATTATCCAATCGAGCTTATCAAAAAGAGAATATGGGCTCTATATGTGTGTCTGACATATATCATCATGAAGCATGCACTCTGCAATACGCTGCACTTATCACATGTCAACTGAATTAATCTCGGTCCTGTGCCACTTTACCCACCTCCATCAAAGTCATTTCTTTGACGATATAGAAGAGGTTAACTGTGTCGTCTGTGTAGCAGAGCTACAGAAATTAATTACCATCAATTGTGAATGACCAAAGCTGCCGTAGTTTTGATTAGTTTATTGTCCGAATTTTGGCTTGAGTTGTCGCTACACTCAGTCCCTCTCTCAGTTAAAATAGACTTTTCACATAGTCTGTAGGCTGTTTCCACCATAACTCAAGTACTATCATTTATGGATGTAATGATTTCTAGGCAAAATACATTCTGTAGTTTGCCATTGCTTTTCAGAATGGGTGACGTTACAGTGGCACAACGGAAACGCCTAAAGTTCCAGCTTGAGTACGTCACTAATCATGATGTAATCAACACACAATGTCAACATATGGAAAACTCGTGATAGAGATAATAACATTGTTATACTCATCCTGGTGGTGATTAAGTCCATTCAGACAGGAAAGAATTGAAGTTAGTGAAATTCAATACTGTGGAACATTGGAACACTGACTATTAGGATTGTCATCAAATCCCAACTTAGTTAAACATGTTGAATGGCAAAGAAAGGAAACAAATCAAATCTTGTTGTTATCACATAACTGCCGAGCAAACCTGCTCTTGGCAGCCCAATGCCATTCTTATACAGGACTTCTTCAGTTGTTTCACTGCTCTGTACAGTGTGTTGGCAATTGTAGGCAGTGCTTGTAAGAATCTTTTCCTCATGTCCGCAAGTGTTTCATCAGGATGAGAACAATGTCTGCACAAGGGCAGGTGCTGGGGATTGATGCGGTTCAAGTGGCTATTGATTCTGGTATGTTCTGTTCGGAACTGAAAGATGAGACTTTGATCTCTTCTATGTCAAATCAAATATATTGCCTGTGTGTTACTGCGGCCGAAAGGGAAGTAGAGAGCAGTAGCACTAATCTGCCAGGCATGTCGTAGAGGCAACTTAGGAGGGTTGGGCGTGGGACCGGATAGCCCATCATGTAGAAACTATAAACAAGAAGAAAAAGACAAGAAGACCTCCACACCTTGTGGTAGAAGAGGAGCAAGTAAGTCAAGCCATATATATATAACTTGCCCAATGTTGTCAGACAAACGAAATGGTGAACGAGGACTGAATGAGGAAGTGGACTGATGCCAAGACCTGGAGCACAGAGTACATTTGAGAATCAACTATTTTAGACTACAACAAGTTTTTTCCAAATACAACCACCTACAAGAACGAGAGGGCATAGCTACAATTTAACTAAAGAAAGGTCCAGATTAGATATTAGGAAATATTTCTTCAGTCAGAGAGTGGTGAATGCTTGGATTTCACTGACATAGGAAGTAGTGGAGGCAGGAACAATTAATGCATTTAAGAATAGATTGGATGGACAAAGCTTTTAGAGCAAGGAAATGTAAATGAAACTGGTTATATACAGACTCTTTTAAACCAGTATAAAGATGTTAAGTTATCACTGGAGATAACCCAAACAAGACAGTTGGAAATCTTATGATTTTTAACCCTACCAGACCTAAGGCCCTGAACCCAACTGTGCCCCATTCCTGGGTTCCAGAGCATTAAAGAGAAAAAACCAACATGATATAGCAAAATGTTAGTTACATGCAAACAAGTGGTTAGAATAAGATGTAACTTGGAGACATTGTAGAAAATAGGTTTACCTTTCATCTAGCGTCAATATTCCACCTTTGTGTGCCAATCCACCCAGCAAAAGGCCAAGAATCTGTCTCGAGTCATAAAACATTTCGAAATCCGGGAGTAAACACAATAAAGAGCCCTCATTTGTCCAATAATCCTGATAGCTAGGCTTTATACATGAGTATTCCATATAGATCCTCAGTCCAAGAAAAGCCTTCATCTTATCACTCGAGCTCTCACTGTCTGTTTCACTTGAACAGAGTCTGAATCAACCAAATTATTGATCACCTGTTGGACTGTCATAAGCCTAGACTTACTTTGCTTTCCTGTTGAAGTGCTTGGTTCATCAGCCGTTCGTTTCATTGTCAATTTTCAGAATTTGTTCACGTTAAACCCCACAAAATCAATTCAAACATGGGGGCAGCCATTTGCAATGACTAATCACGAAGATTGACCACGATTGGTTGGTTATTTTTAGATTCTGACGCATTTTATGACGTACTATCCAACGTACCGAAAATTAGGTACAGTGGTTTAGTGGCAGTTAAGGAAATTACCGATAAATGGGTACAGCGGTCTGGTAGGGTTAAAATCAAAATAAGCTAATTTAAGAATAATCCAAATTCCAATTTTACACAATGAACATTTTGAATGAACATGAGGCAACTGTACCAACAGCATGTGTAGTTTTTTTCTAGTAATTTATATTCACTACTGTGGTCATTTTCTTTTTTCCATTCAAATTTGCTGAATTTATAGCAGTGAAAATTGTTAGTTCTATTCAATTTCTCACCTTAGATTTGATTACACTCACATTGCTAAATAGCTCTTTCAACTTCAGCATTGGAATGGGGTAATACTAAAACTGAAGTTGTGCAAATTCCATAATTTCTTTAAATGGATTGCATCCAAATGTATCTTTAAATTTCAGCACAGAAAGTTGCAGTATTACCTATGTGAGCTCAATCAACTAAATGTAACTTGAGCCATTGGCAGTCAGAAGCACATATGACTTCTTCAGGTACTGTAACAGGTCAGTCTGCTTTTCTCATAGATATATGGCATATGTTTTTTTTAATATTTAAATTTTCATGTACCTTTAGTTTGAACTCATTATAAAGTTACAAGGGAATGTTGGGACCTTTCTCTCACAGAATTTTCTTTATCTCTTGTTATTTTTCCAAGATGGTTCAACTTTTCTATTGTTTTTAAATTTTTTATCCTAAATAAGGTTTTGGTGAAATAACTCCTAAATATTCGAAGAAAGTAGATCCACTTTAAGAGTAGGAAGTATCAACTTGCTATAGTCTGTCTTTTAATTCATAAACAAGGTCTGAAGCAATTTTTTTACTAAACTGCATGTCTGATCCAAATGATTTGTCGCATGCAGTCATAGAATATCCATGACGTTAAGTAAAAAAAATGTTTCTCTAAAATATTTGATGTATTTTGAAAAATGTATTCATTACATTAGGCTATATTAAAGGCAACCTCACTGAATTGGACATAATTTTAACATGTAAAAGGTACACAGTCCTGCTGTTTTAAAAATAGAGGTTTTGACATTCAAATACTCTGAGTAAAAACAAATTCCCGATTTTCTCATGCACCAATTAGATACTTTGTTGAGTGCAGAAAACAGCCAAGGTCATTCATACTAAAACTGTCGTTCAGTTATAAGCGTATCACGATATTATAGTTTGTGGTGTGGTTATTGTGACATATAGTTGCTTTTTCAAATGTTACATTGATATCAATTTCAAAATGAGTTTGAAGTGTACATTTATAACAATGCAGAAGGGTACCGTTTTATTATACAAATTTGTTCATAGAGAATCTAAGATGAGTCATTTATATTGTGATATTCATGACCCAGAGAAATGAACGAGATTGGCGCTTGGTCTGAATAGATCATCCTTTTACCGTTGGATTGAATAGGACTCAGAGTGCAGTCATATCAAGCAAAGTAGGAAAAGGAAATTTGACAATTTTGACAGAGATGTCGTAACACAGGAGATTTTGAAAATGTTGACAAAAAATAAAATTGTTACTCTCCGGAAACTAAAATTAACATTGCAATCCGACTGCAGTATTGAAATTTCCAAAAGTACTCTTTGGAAAATTGTAAGAGCCATCGGCTTTACATTCATGTAAACTTCAGGCGGCAGGAATATTATATGTGAAAAGCCAAATTAAAAAAAAATTTTTTGCGTTCGCCTTATTTCTCTAATCCCCAAGGCAGTGTGCGGAAAAGCCACATTTGATTGTTACCAGAAGCAAATACCTGAGACAGATACATGAACGGCTTAGTCAAGGCTATGGTATTGTATACTTGGACAAATCCTGGGTCAATGCTCACCACACCTATGGTAAAGAATGGCAATCAGTTGACGGTGAACAGAAAAGACAAATTCCAAGGAGCAAAGGGCAGCACATTATACTAATGTATGCCAGAAGCAGTCAAAAAGGACTTGTCCATGACGCTGAACTTATTTTCAGATCAAAAAGTACCGACGATAGAGACTACCATACTAAAATGAATGGACAAATTTTCAGGCACTGGATGATGATTCTGGATAGACTGTCATGCCTAGTAATATAGTAATCCTATCACAATGCAGTATCAGAGGAAGACAAAGTACCAACTGCATCAAATACAAAAACTAAAATTAGGACATGACTAGCTAAAGAAAAAGTGAATTTCGACAACACATATTTGAAGCCAGAGTTGTTGCAGCTGGTGAGGAAGACAAATAAGAAAACAATGTATCATATTGACAAAATTATTGAAGAGTGTGGTCACACATCTCTGCGACTGCCTGGATATTCTGCACATCTAAACCCTACAGAATTTGTATGGGCTAAAGTCAAAGGACAAGATGCCGAACAGAACAGGACATTTAAAAATTGTGATGTTGAAGTGTTCAAAAGTAGACATTAAAGTTCTGGAAGAAGTGTGTTGAATATGTGCTTCGGGAAGAAGAACAGTACTGCCAACGAGATGGATTACAATTTGTCCAATCAGTAACAATTACAAACCTCTTTTAATCGACAGATTCGAAATGATTAATATCGTCTTTTGTGGACATACTGATTAGCAGAGTTGGATGAATTAGCATATGTTTATAAAAACAATTAAGTGTACATACAATGACAACAAATACATTTCAATATTAAAATGCTTTAAGTAACATAAAATTATCTGCGCAGTTGCTACAACGTTGGGGTCTAATGGTGGCCGAAGGGCTGTTGTAACTGTTGCATATTGGTAACATTTCTACGATTGTACATAAAGGGCAACACAAACAATCAATTTATCTATCAAGACATTAAGGAGATACGCCTATGAAAAAAATACGATGATAAATTAAGCTGCGTCCTGTCAAATCTTAAAATGTTATGCCATTTCTTTGCATTGGTACTAAAAGATCAAAGGAATTCGCCGATGTGCAAAATTTTTAACATCTATGGACTAAATAATATCAATGTTTCAGTGTCATGGATATTACAAAGCTGCATGCAAAAAATCATTTGGATATGACTTGTAGATTTTTAGAAAATTGCTTCGGATCTTGTTTATGAATTAAAAGATGGACTATAGTAATCGATTTTACCAGCAGTGCAGAATCATCAAAGCCAAAGCAGTTTTTGTCAGTCAGATCTGGTGGGAAAATTGCTAACTTGGCAACACTGCTTGCAGTTTGTTGATATTACCATTTCTGTTTAGGTAATTTCTGAATACATGACACTACCAGTAAACCTTTCTGTTCATTGATTCAAACATTACTCTTTGAGGCTGTTTTAAACTATTTGTTTTGCTATCATGTTGGCTGGTGTGTCTATTTAGGTTCATTTTTCTCATAGCTTTGCTAATCTGTCTGCTTCCTCACCGTCTCATTTGTCCTTTTATTTTTTTGATAGGATGACTTTGATGCGTGTTGTTTGAATTCTGTTAATCATCTCAGCAAGCTTTATAACTTCTTCTATGTCAGTTTAGTTATATGCTTCCAGTGTCTGACGTGTTGATCTCGATTTTAAAAAGACGTCAATTTTGGATAGCTTTTGTATTTTTCTTTACAACTGGTTTAGCATTATTTGGATGGTGTTTACTGCTGTTATTTCTACTTTTAAGTTATTTGAGAGTTCTCCATATGTTTTGTACAGTCCTAATGTATTGCTATTTGGGTACTTTACTCACTATAAATGGTACATTTACAGGATGATTGTATTCCACAATGGCAGTTTCAATAGTAATGGTTTTACATGCTGGTGTTGCTAGTCCCATGTACAACCCTCTTTAGTCATTGATTACGGCCATCTTGTAAAGTTACAGTCGTGTCTCTTCTTATCTCGGGGTACCAGACTGCTGTCACTGTGCTTCATCGACCATCGTTTCATCGCAACATGTGACCTGCCCATCTGTTTTGCCTTGTCTGCATCGATTACCTCATCCTTCCCCAGGGACAATTGCTTTATGTCAGAATTGTGGGGACCTTGTATACATTGGTTTCGGAGAGTGATTCCAACCAAGGGTCTCTCAAGGAAGGCCTGAGTCACTCTCAATTTGCCTTCTAGTGATTAGCAAAACACAATTGGTTTTTTTGATGATCTGTTCATAGCTATCAAAAGGTGAAAGATGGCTTGGCATGAGCACGTCATGAGGTCCAGCGGAATTACAAATTCGATACTGCATGGTTCCATACCAGGAAAGAGAGGGTGAGGACGTCCAAGGAAGAGATGGACAGATAACATCACTGAGTGGTCAAATCTTCGTCCTGGTGAGGCACGACTGGCAGCAGCAGACAGTGAGAGATGGCGTGGGATTGTAGGAGTGTCTTCAAGTGTGCCCCAACGACCTGATGGTTTACACGATGAACTGATTTCAGCACCGTAGCAGATCGCAGGGAATACATTGGAATTGAAGAGGGAAGCTCGTAGGTCTTGGTCATGGCAACCGTCCAGGACTGAGACGAGATGGCTGCCCAACCCACGCAGCGACATCTTGTCAGTTCATGTTATTCTCCAGATTGAGAAGACATCCAAGATATATGTACTCGTTGACATCTTACCTCGCAAAGGAAGACTGAATCACAAGTGTCGAGGCGATTGTGCAACACTGGTCTTCGAGACATTCATCTACAGTCCCGCTTTCTTGCCCTCTCCATCGAGTAGCTACATCATTTGGTTGGCTTCTGCTGCTGACTGAGTGATGAGCAGTATGTCATCGGCAAATTGAAGGTGATTGAGATGTCTGCCGTCAATAAGGATACTGAAGGTGTCCCAGTTCCATCGGCTAATGACTGATTCCAAACATGCAGAAAAGAGATTCGGTGAGGTGAAGATGAATATCAAAGACGTCTGGAACTCTCGGGCTGTCTCAATAAGGTGGCAACAGGTTGAAATATGGTTCATTGTGCTGTACGAACGTCAAAAGCCTGTCTGTTCGAATGGTTGCGATCCTTCGAGAGTGGTGCGGACTCTGGCAAGGATGCATTTTGTAAACAGCTTGTAAGTGACCGAGTGAAGAGTAAGTAGATGATAATTTTCTAGATCCTCTTTGGCTTCATTCTTGTGCAAGATTGTTGTTCTCAAGTTGTGCCAGGCACCAGGTGTTCTTCCTGAATAAAGATAACGTGTAAAACGTTGCACTAGGGCTTGGTAAAGGGGTAGACTGCAAGCCCAGATGACCGCCACAGTGATGCCATTTTCACCTGGTGGTGCTAGAACGAGAGACAGACTAAGACTAAGACTAGGATGAGAAACTAAGACTAAGAATAGGACAAGAGACTAAGACTAAGACAAGAGACTAAGACTAGGACGAGAGACTAGGACGAGAGACTAGGACGAGAGACTAAGACTAGGACGAGAGACTAAGACTAGGACGAGAGACTAAGACTAAGACTAAGACAAGAGACCAAGACTAAGACTAGGACGAGAGACTAGGACTAGGACGAGAGACTAAGACTAGGACGAGAGACTAAGACTAGGACGAGAGACTAAGACTAGGACTAGGACGAGAGACTAAGACTAAGACTAAGACAAGAGACCAAGACTAAGACTAGGACGAGAGACTAAGACTAGGACTAGGACGAGAGACTAAGACTAGGACGAGAGACTAAGACTAGGACGAGAGACTAAGACTAGGACGAGAGACTAAGACTAGGACGAGAGACCAAGACTAAGACTAGGACGAGAGACTAAGACTAAGACTAGGACAAGAGACCAAGACTAAGACTAGGACGAGAGACTAAGACTAGGACGAGAGACTAAGACTAGGACGAGAGACTAAGACTAGGACGAGAGACCAAGACTAAGACTAGGACGAGAGACTAAGACTAAGACTAAGACAAGAGACCAAGACTAAGACTAGGACGAGAGACTAAGACTAAGACTAGGACGAGAGACTAAGACTAGGACGAGAGACTAAGACTAGGACGAGAGACTAAGACTAGGACGAGAGACCAAGACTAAGACTAGGACGAGAGACTAAGACTAAGACTAAGACAAGAGACCAAGACTAGGACGAGAGACTAAGACTAAGACTAGGACGAGAGACTAAGACTAGGACGAGAGACTAAGACTAAGACTAGGACGAGAGACTAAGACTAGGACGAGAGACTAAGACTAGGACGAGAGACTAAGACTAGGACGAGAGACCAAGACTAAGACTAGGACGAGAGACTAAGACTAGGACTAGGACGAGAGACTAGGACGAGAGACTAGGACGAGAGACTAGGACGAGAGACTAGGACTAGGACGAGAGACTAAGACTAGGACGAGAGACTAAGACTAGGACTAGGACGAGAGACTAAGACTAAGACTAGGACGAGAGACTAAGACTAGGACGAGAGACTAAGACTAAGACTAGGACGAGAGACTAAGACTAAGACTAGGACGAGAGACTAAGACTAAGACTAAGACAAGAGACCAAGACTAAGACTAGGACGAGAGACTAAGACTAGGACGAGAGACTAAGACTAAGACTAGGACGAGAGACTAAGACTAGGATGAGAGACTAAGACTAGGACGAGAGACTAAGACTAGGACGAGAGACCAAGACTAAGACTAGGACGAGAGACTAAGACTAGGACTAGGACGAGAGACTAGGACGAGAGACTAGGACGAGAGACTAGGACGAGAGACTAGGACGAGAGACTAGGACGAGAGACTAAGACTAAGACTAGGACGAGAGACTAAGACTAGGACGAGAGACTAGGACGAGAGACTAAGACTAAGACTAGGACGAGAGACTAAGACTAGGACGAGAGACTAAGACTAGGACGAGAGACTAAGACTAGGACGAGAGACTAAGACTAGGACGAGAGACTAAGACTAGGACAAGAGACTAAGACTAGGACGAGAGACCAAGACTAAGACTAGGACGAGAGACTAAGACTAGGACGAGAGACTAAGACTAGGACAAGAGACTAAGACTAAGACTAGGACGAGAGACTAGGACGAGAGACCAAGACTAAGACTAAGACTAGGACGAGAGACTAAGACTAAGACTAGGACGAGAGACTAGGACGAGAGACCAAGACTAAGACTAAGACTAGGACGAGAGACTAAGACTAAGACTAGGACGAGAGACTAGGACGAGAGACTAGGACGAGAGACTAGGACGAGAGACTAGGACGAGAGACCAAGACTAAGACTAAGACTAGGACGAGAGACTAAGACTAAGACTAGGACGAGAGACTAGGACGAGAGACCAAGACTAAGACTAAGACTAGGACGAGAGACTAAGACTAAGACTAGGACGAGAGACTAGGACGAGAGACTAGGACGAGAGACTAGGACGAGAGACCAAGACTAAGACTAGGACGAGAGACTAGGACGAGAGACCAAGACTAAGACTAAGACGAGAGACTAGGACGAGAGACTAAGACTAAGACTAGGACGAGAGACTAGGACGAGAGACCAAGACTAAGACTAAGACTAGGACGAGAGACTAAGACTAAGACTAGGACGAGAGACTAAGACTAAGACTAGGACGAGAGACTAAGACTAAGACTAGGACGAGAGACTAAGACTAGGACAAGAGACTAAGACTAAGACTAGGACGAGAGACTAGGACGAGAGACCAAGACTAAGACTAAGACTAGGACGAGAGACTAGGACGAGAGACTAGGACGAGAGACTAGGACGAGAGACCAAGACTAAGACTAAGACTAGGACGAGAGACTAAGACTAGGACGAGAGACTAGGACGAGAGACCAAGACTAAGACTAAGACTAGGACGAGAGACTAAGACTAAGACTAGGACGAGAGACTAAGACTAAGACTAGGACGAGAGACTAAGACTAGGACAAGAGACTAAGACTAAGACTAGGACGAGAGACTAGGACGAGAGACCAAGACTAAGACTAAGACTAGGACGAGAGACTAAGACTAGGACGAGAGACTAAGACTAGGACGAGAGACTAGGACGAGAGACCAAGACTAAGACTAAGACTAGGACGAGAGACTAAGACTAGGACGAGAGACTAGGACGAGAGACTAGGACGAGAGACTAAGACTAAGACTAGGACGAGAGACTAAGACTAGGACGAGAGACTAAGACTAGGACGAGAGACTAAGACTAAGACTAGGACGAGAGACTAGGACGAGAGACCAAGACTAAGACTAAGACTAGGACGAGAGACTAAGACTAAGACTAGGACGAGAGACTAGGACGAGAGACCAAGACTAAGACTAGGACGAGAGACTAAGACTAGGACTAGGACGAGAGACTAAGACTAGGACCAGGAACTAAGACTAGGACTAGGACGAGAGACTAAGACTAGGACTAGGACGAGAGACTAAGACTAGGACTAGGACGAGAGACTAAGACTAGGACGAGAGACTAAGACTAGGACTAGGACGAGAGACTAAGACTAAGACTAGGACGAGAGACTAAGACTAGGACTAGGACGAGAGACTAAGACTAGGACGAGAGACTAAGACTAGGACTAGGACGAGAGACTAAGACTAGGACCAGGAACTAAGACTAGGACTAGGACGAGAGACTAAGACTAGGACTAGGACGAGAGACTAAGACTAAGACTAGGACGAGAGACTAAGACTAGGACTAGGACGAGAGACTAAGACTAGGACTAGGACGAGAGACTAAGACTAGGACGAGAGACTAAGACTAGGACTAGGACAAGAGACTAAGACTAGGACGAGAGACTAAGACTAGGACGAGAGACTAAGACTAGGACTAGGACGAGAGACTAAGACTAGGACCAGGAACTAAGACTAGGACGAGAGACTAAGACTAGGACGAGAGACTAAGACTAGGACTAGGACGAGAGACTAAGACTAGGACGAGAGACTAAGACTAGGACTAGGACGAGAGACTAAGACTAGGACGAGAGACTAAGACTAGGACTAGGACGAGAGACTAAGACTAGGACGAGAGACTAAGACTAGGACTAGGACGAGAGACTAAGACTAGGACGAGAGACTAAGACTAGGACGAGAGACTAAGACTAAGACTAGGACGAGAGACTAAGACTAAGACTAGGACGAGAGACTAAGACTAGGACTAGGACGAGAGACTAAGACTAGGACTAGGACGAGAGACTAAGACTAAGACTAGGACGAGAGACTAAGACTAGGACTAGGACGAGAGACTAAGACTAGGACTAGGACAAGAGACTAAGACTAGGACGAGAGACTAAGACTAGGACGAGAGACTAAGACTAGGACTAGGACGAGAGACTAAGACTAGGACTAGGACGAGAGACTAAGACTAGGACCAGGAACTAAGACTAGGACGAGAGACTAAGACTAGGACTAGGACGAGAGACTAAGACTAGGACTAGGACGAGAGACTAAGACTAGGACTAGGACGAGAGACTAAGACTAAGACTAGGACTAGGACGAGAGACTAAGACTAGGACGAGAGACTAAGACTAGGACGAGAGACTAAGACTAGGACTAGGACGAGAGACTAAGACTAGGACGAGAGACTAAGACTAGGACGAGAGACTAGGACGAGAGACTAAGACTAGGACCAGGAACTAAGACTAGGACGAGAGACTAAGACTAGGACGAGAGACTAAGACTAGGACGAGAGACTAGGACGAGAGACTAGGACGAGAGACTAAGACTAGGACGAGAGACTAGGACGAGAGACTAAGACTAGGACGAGAGACTAGGACGAGAGACTAAGACTAGGACGAGAGACTAGGACGAGAGACTAAGACTAGGACGAGAGACTAAGACTAAGACTAGGACCAGGAACTAAGACTAGGACGAGAGACTAAGACTAGGACGAGAGACTAAGACTAGGACGAGAGACTAGGACGAGAGACTAAGACTAGGACGAGAGACTAGGACGAGAGACTAAGACTAGGACGAGAGACTAGGACGAGAGACTAAGACTAGGACGAGAGACTAGGACGAGAGACTAAGACTAGGACGAGAGACTAAGACTAAGACTAGGACCAGGAACTAAGACTAGGACGAGAGACTAAGACTAGGACGAGAGACTAAGACTAGGACGAGAGACTAGGACGAGAGACTAAGACTAGGACCAGGAACTAAGACTAGGACGAGAGACTAAGACTAGGACGAGAGACTAAGACTAGGACGAGAGACTAGGACGAGAGACTAAGACTAGGACGAGAGACTAGGACGAGAGACTAAGACTAGGACGAGAGACTAGGACGAGAGACTAGGACCAGGAACTAAGACTAGGACGAGAGACTAAGACTAGGACGAGAGACTAAGACTAGGACGAGAGACTAGGACGAGAGACTAAGACTAGGACCAGGAACTAAGACTAGGACGAGAGACTAAGACTAGGACGAGAGACTAAGACTAGGACGAGAGACTAGGACGAGAGACTAAGACTAGGACCAGGAACTAAGACTAGGACGAGAGACTAAGACTAGGACGAGAGACTAAGACTAGGACGAGAGACTAGGACGAGAGACTAAGACTAGGACCAGGAACTAAGACTAGGACGAGAGACTAAGACTAGGACGAGAGACTAAGACTAGGACGAGAGACTAAGACTAGAACACGAGACTAAGTCTAGGACGAGAGACTAAGATTAAGACATTGACTCAACATTATGGCAAATTCCTGACAGCAGAAAGTCTGGAAGAGGGGGTAAAGTGGATGGGAGGGCAATTGGAGGGGGTTCTGATGATCTGAACAGGTTGGTATAGTATGCTTTCATTTTTGACCCTATGCTCAGCTTTGACGTTGTGTGAGACCCATCGGAATATTCAGACAAGGAATGATTTGGCAGTGTTCAGCAAGGCAATGAGTAACTAATTTCATGCTGCGCCGATATTCAGCAGCTTTCAAGAGACGTTCGCATGCAACGTTTTCATGATCTTTTTCTAGTTTTTGGCGGCAGATCTTGCTTAAGGTAGTAAAGGCTGTGTGGTTGTCTGGAGAACGAGCCATCTTATGCTCCTTCAGCAAAGCTTGCGTGGCAGGTGACATGCGATTTATGATGTGCCTTTGAAATCGATATGATTGGTGCAATCAGATTTGCATAGTCAGCATCGATGTCGGTGTCGATAGAAGCTCCGAGTTGCTTGCTAGCTGCCAGGGTGGTAGCAATCGAGAGGTCGATGAGCGTCTCTGAACCTCGATGAGATTGCTGCTGCTGAAACTTTACAAGTTTTACATTAAAGTGGAAACGGGCACGGAGAAGGCGATGGTCACTTCTAGTGCAGAAGGAACCAACCACTGAGACATCAGTTGCTGATCTTCGATTAGACAAGACATGGTCAATTTGATGACGATGAAGTCCACTGAGTCCTATATGTGTGTACCCCTTGTGGATGGGCTTCTGGAAGAAGCTGTTAAAGTGAAACAGTCAATTTGATGCACTTGAATGATGGGAACAGTATGGCATTTGGAGATGGTGATGTCCAAGAAAACTAGACAGTGATCTACAAATGTGACCTGTTGAACAAGATGGACGATGTGAAGGGCAACAAGGAAACTAAAGGGCAACAAGGAAACTAAAGGGCAACAAGGAAACTAACTCCTCCTGATGTAGAGTTGGCCTTGCGGGCACCGATGTAAACTCCTGTGCCATCATTCCAAATCACTGACAGTTCTTTTTCTCGTTCGGTCTCTGAGATACAAAGTTACGGTAGTATTATTCTGTTAAATCTTAAAACTATTTGGGTGCTATTGTTCATTACAGTTTATTATTGTATACTATTGTGTGGCTGATACTTCCACAAACTGCTGTGTAAATAAAATAATATACTCCATATATTATTTTTTGGTTACATTTTTTACTCATATACACTTAACTTAACGTCTTAATACTGGTTTAGAAGACTCTGCAGTCTGTATACAACCAGTTTCATTTACATTTCCTTGCTCTAAAAACTACGCACATCCAATCTATTCTTAAATGAATTAATTGCCCTTGCCTCCACTAAGTCGTAGAGTTCGGCAGAGTACATGCTACATGATGATGATATATATATATCAGACACATGCATATAATAATAATAGTAATAATATTGTTCGCTTAGGTGTCTGAGGCCCGTTGCGTCGGTCAGCTACATCCATGACCCACAGATGTGGTGTGGTTCCAGGCCTCGTCCAGCGCGAAGGAAGAGGTTGCTACTTGCTGGAGCCTTACTGTTCGAAGACTGCCTCTTCTGTGCCTCCAGCCAGTCGGGGGAAGACTTTTGGCGCCGAGGAACGACTTGTGTTGTATCTTGTGGGCAGGGGTTTGCTGGTCCACATGACCATACAAAGAAACTCGGTGCTGGTCAAGTGTTTCTGAGATTGGGTGAAGGCCTGTTTTAGCAGAGACCTCCATGTTGCGGATGTAGTCATGCCATCGGATGCCCAGGATACCCCGCTGGTTGCGCATGTGAAAGCGACATATCATGTTTCAGCAATGTCAACACATTCTGTTCTCAGGACTACATCCTGCTACATGTAAAGCCCTGTTCAGGGCTTGGTAGTAGGAGATTGAGAACGAATGCAGAAGAAGAAGAAGCAATGTCCACGTTTCTGAGCCTTAAAAGTTTGATGTCCAATCAGGGAACAACTAATCCCAAGCAGCAGATTGTCATGGTGTCTAGAAATTGTGCTGTGACACCTAAAATTCCAGGATCAGTGCCCTATTTACTCACACAATTTCCCTCATCACGTATTTCTAGCACTTTACCTGGTTCCTATTTTATTTTACCTGGCTCCTAGATTGTTACCTGGCTCCTAGATTTGTACCTGGCTCCTAGATTTGTACCTGGCTCATAGACTTTTACCTGGCTCCTAGACTTTTACCTGGTTCCTAGTTCTTTTTACCTGGCTTCTAGATTTTTTACTTGACTACTAGCCAAGATTTATTTTACCTGGCTCCTAGACTTTCGGGGAGCCGCGTAGCGCAGTGGTTAGCGCGCTGGCTTCGCATCTGAGTGGTCCTGGGTTCATTCCCCAGTTGAGGCGGTAATGTTTTTTTCAGACTGCAATGGCTCCCGGGTCAACCCAGCCTTAAATGGGTACCAGTTCAGTCCGGGAAGTAAAAGCAGCGAGGGAGAGGAGATAGCTACCGCCCTCATATAGCCGAGCCTTTGAAATGTGAGATCGCTAACACCTCACACCCCTACGGCAGTAATGCTATGGGATACTTTACTTTACCTACACTTTTACCTGGCTTCTAGATTGTTACCTGGCTCCTAGATTTGTACCTGGCTCATAGACTTTTACCTGGCTCCTAGAATTTTACCTGGCTCCTAGACTTTTACATGGCTCCTAGATTGTCATCTGGCTCCTAGATTTTTACCTGGCTCTAGACTTTTAGCTGGCTCCTAGATTGTTACGTGGCTCCTAGATTTGTACCTGGCTCCTAGATTTGTACCTGGCTCCTAGATTTTTTACCTGGTTCCGAGATTTGTTACCAGGCTCCTAGATTTTTTACCTGGCTCTTAGATTTTTTAACTAGTTCCTAGATTTGGTTAAAACCTGGTTCCAAAATTATTTTTCGACTTCTAGATTTAAAGAAAAATTTGTCACCCATTGATTGACATCCTATTATAGTGACCTCACATAGATCTTGACCCCCAAAAAAACACGCAGAGCATTATTCTGAGCCTCTCTGTACTAAAAACATAGACACCTGGCCTGGTAAATATCTAGGAACCAGATAAAAGTCTAGGAGCCAGGTAAAAAAATCTTGGCTGGGAGTCAGGTAAAAAAATCTTGGCTGGGAGTCAGGTAAAAAAAAATCTTGGCTGGGAGTCAAGTGAAAAAATCTTGCCTTTTAGTGAGGTAAAAAATCTAGAAACCAAGCACTGCAATTAAAGCTTTTTTAAGTACTCACAGATTTGGTTGTTCAAATATGGATGAAAAGTTGGATTCGTCTGCATTTCGTTGTCCTGTCTTATGCAAGAATTAGCAATATTATGTCACATGAAGTCAGCCACAACACAGAGAGCAGTACATGTAAGTAAGAATTATACTACTAATGCAATCAGTATTATCACCACTACTATAAAGTTTACCAATGTTAACAGTAAGTTAGCAATTACACAACACTTCCCCCACCATAAACTCCACAGCTACCTTAACACTTCCACCTCCAACAACTCTAAAACTACCTTAACACTTCCACCTACAACAACTCCACAACTACCTTAACACTTCCACATCCACCAACTCCACAGCTACCTTAACACTTCCACCTCCAACAACTCCACAACTACCTTAACACTTCCACCTCCAACAACTCCACAACTACCTTAACACTTCCACATCCAACAACTACCGTAACACTTCCACATCCAACACTTCCACCTCCAACAACTACCTTAACACTTCCACCTACAACAACTCCACAACTACCTTAACACTTCCACATCCACCAACTCCACAGCTACCTTAACACTTCCACCTCCAAGAACTCCACAACTACCTTAACACTTCCACATCCAACACTTCCACCTCCAACAACTACCTTAACACTTCCACATCCAACACTTCCACCTCCAACAACTACCTTAACACTTCCACCTCCAACAACTCTAAAACTACCTTAACACTTCCACCTCCAACAACTCTAAAACTACCTTAACACTTCCACCTCCAACAACTCTAAAACTACCTTAACACTTCCACCTCCAACAACTCTAAAACTACCTCAACACTTCCACCTCCAACAACTACCTTAACATTTCCACCTCCAACAACTCTAAAACTACCTTAACACTTCCACCTCCAACAACTCTAAAACTACCTTAACACTTCCACCTCCAACAACTCCACAACTACCTTAACACTTCCACCTACAACAACTCCACAACTACCTTAACACTTCCACCTCCAACAACTCTAAAACTACCTTAACACTTCCATCTCCAACAACTCCACAACTACCTTAACACTTCCACCTACAACAACTCCACAACTACCTTAACACTTCCACATCCACCAACTCCACAGCTACCTTAACACTTCCACCTCCAACAACTCCACAACTACCTTAACACTTCCACCTCCAACAACCACCGTAACACTTCCACCTCCAACAACTCTAAAACTACCTTAACACTTCCACCTCCAACAACTACCTTAACACTTCCACCTCCAACAACTCCACAACTACCTTAACACTTCCACCTCCAACAACTCCACAACTACCTTAACACTTCCACCTCCAACAACTCCACAACTACCTTAACACTTCCACCTCCAACAACTCCACAACTACCTTAACACTTCCACCTCCAACAACTACCTTAACACTTCCACCTCCAACAACTCCACAACTACCTTAACACTTCCACCTCCAACAACTCCACAACTACCTTAACACTTCCACCTCCAACAACTCTAAAACTACCTTAACACTTCCACATCCAACACTTCCACCTCCAACAACTCTGAAACTACCTTAACACTTCCACATCCAACACTTCCACCTCCAATAACTCCACAACTACCTTAACACTTCCACATCCAACACATCCACCATGGACTAAAACACGAGAACAAGACTAGACCATGACCGATTAGACATCTTGGTGCAACTCATTTTTTTATTTTGCATACACAAACTGTTTCTATGAGGGGACACAAGGACATGTTTCTATGAGGGGACACAAGGACATATTTCTATGAGGGGACACAAGGACATGTTTCTATGAGGGGACACAAGGACATATTTCTATGAGGGGACACAAGGACATGTTTCTATGAGGGGACACAAGGACATATTTCTATGAGGGGACACAAGGACATGTTTCTATGAGGGGACACAAGGACATATTTCTATGAGGGGACACAAGGACATGTTTCTATGAGGGGACACAAGGACATATTTCTATGAGTGGACACAAGGACATGTTTCTATGAGGGGACACAAGGACACTCAAATAACAGAATAAATGTCAAGACTCTTACTTATTATTTGTCTCATCCTCTATAGGTCGACCAATCCCCATTGAAGACATCTCAGCTGGCATGGAGGCCCAAATTTTGGAGTTTATGTCTGCCATTTTTTTAAGAACAATACAGTCACTGCTTTCTACAGCATCGGCTTCAAGTGGTAAACTGAAAGTTTAGATTTCTATTAAAATATGTACATGTAAAACAAGCAACGACCACCATTTTTACCAGTGCTTTATTATATTAGCTAATTGTTGAACTCATCTATCTGTCTATTCCTGCTTACCTGTTTAGCTTGGCTTCGTTCGTTCTCAATCTCCCGCTACCAAACCCTAAGAGGACTTAAGTAGTCCAGAGAACGGAATGCGTTGTGTCGTAGTTTACAGCTTGACTGCAATATTTGCATCTTTTGGTCCAACACATCTGACTTCAGCAAGCATTTTTTTAGTACTGGGTTAGCATTCCCTCTTCGATCCCTTCTCCTTAGCTAGTCTGCTCTGTTGCAGCCTGTTATCCAGGATCGCCGCGTGGAGGTGTAGAAGGGTCTTGGCAGCTCTGGTTCGCTTGTCCTGACGCTAGCAGTCAGCTATGGGTCGCTGACCGCTGCAGCTCATGCGCTGCTCAGCGTCTTGATCCCAGAAAATGCGCTTACCTGTTTGAGTCTCACTGCCTTTTCTGTGATGTAACTGTTTTTAGTGTTGTTACTTAGGTATTTTACTGCTTGCAGAGGAGATGAGAATATGTTGTAATAAATACAATTTTAATTTATTTTCCTTCTTCTTCTTCTTTTGTCCTACTGTACTTGCCATATGGCATCGCAGAGAGACAGGATGTGTAAATTTTATGTTATCGCCAATTTGGAGGCTTGTGCTGTCATTAGGTGTAACTTCTTGAGAGTGTCAGAGGCACTTATTTTTCTAGAGGTGAGAATATCTGTATCTTATGTTGCGATAAGGCAAAGGCAAAGGCCGCCGTCCATCGTAGACGATGATGGCATAATTAATTTTGCTAGCGCTATTTTTTAGTAAGGATTAACTGCGCTACTTTTTATCCTCACTCTCTCGCCTTGAGCCGCCCGACCCCAGTGGCAAGTCAAGAACAAGACGACTAGGGGGGGACGATGTTGCAATATTCTGTTTTTATATACCAGTTTGTTCAGGATTGATTGATTGACCTTTTTGCTTAAAATGAAGTATAGTGCCACGGCTATAACTGGTTCCTTTACAGGAAACCTGTGAAGAGCATTTTCAGTGGCAGTTTCGATAACAGTAGTTTTTCATGTGAGGATGACAATCCATCTATCTGTCATACTATCCATTTATCCATTCATCTATCCATCCAAAAATCTAATCTAATCTTATATTATCTACCCTAAACATTTATCCCTATATTTATCATACCATCCATTTATCCATATATCCATCCATCCTTTCATCCATCAATCTAATCTTATCTACTTTAATTAATTTATTCGTTTATCTGTCACACTATCCATCCATTCATCCATCTTTCCACCAAGCTAACCTAATCTAATCTTTTCTTATCCAATCCACCTATCTATCATTCCATCCATCTGTCTATACAGTTTTGTTGTCCCTCAATCTGTCCATCATGAACAAGGAGTGAACATTGAATAAAACTGCTCACTGCTTGTATCCACTTCATGGATAAGAGACATGATCATAAGCAGTAGATGACACCCAATTCACCAACTCAAAAGAAACCAACAAACTACCTTATTTTTCCTGAGAACTGGTCATTGCAGACTACTAGAACAGCTAAACCAACTAAAGATATCACACACAGAAGTGTACCAATGTGGAACAGGGGACCAGAATCGTGAACACATTCCACAGGACTGTAACAATTTTTTTTCAAAATACAATCACCTACAAGAACAAGAAGGCATAGCTACAAATTATCTAATTAAAGGTTCAGATTAGATATTAGGAAATATTTTTTTAGTCAGAATGCATTTGTGAATGCTTGGAATGCATTGCCATAGGAAGTAGTGCAGGTAGAGACAGTTAATGCATTTAAGAATAGATTGGATGCGCATAGCTTTTAGAGCAAGGAAATATAAATGAAACTGGTTGTATACAGACTCTGTAAAGTCTTCTAAACCAGTATAAAGAAGTTAAGTCAAGTAAAGAATGTCAACTTTTTAGTGAAATGAGATACCTGACCTGGCCAGAGGGTGCGGATCTGAGATAAAAGCAATGGGGCAGTTGCTCTGATCTAGAATAGACTACAGACATCATCATGGTGACTGGCCTGTAGATAAAGCATGTCCAAAAGATCCTGATCGCAAAAAAGAAAAAGAAATTCCACTTCATATGTTACAAGTTGAGCTCAGAAATGATTAAAGGCAGTTTACAATAACAAATCAATTCATCTGAGACTTGTATTACAGAGAACATTAAACATTTATTGTAGAGACCATGAAGCCATTGACAAAATGTGTGCTTTGAGAGAAAAGAGTCACTTACACTGTAGCCAGGTATCTGTTCTCCTCTGCTCTTGCCTGGTAGTTTTGGTCCTGTAGATTGTAGAGACTTAAGTCAATTTTGAGGTCAGATGCACTCTCAGTCATTGTGTTGAATTCTGGCTCTGATCTGACATCCAGTGGCTGATGAAGACATCAAAACCATACAATTCTACACCTTAAAAACAAGAAAATTCCACACGTTAAGTGCATACATTAGAAGCTTAATACACACATACACACACATAAATTAAATCTTCATCTTATGTGCATAAATTACAAAGCTTACACTACACTAAAAATTAATTTATAGGGCCCTATAAATCCAGCTATTGACCGACAGATCAGTGACAAGATAAAACCAGTACAACAGCCACTGAAAATGGGCATGCACAAGCCGCTAAGTATTACCACCAAAGCAAGAATGAGATGAAATAATGTGTATTGAAAACTTACAAGTACACCAGTTACAAGTCTAGACTTTTTCCATCTTTCCCCTAAAACCATGCCACGAGTTAGCTTTCCCATCTCTGCCATCTCTCTCTTTACAGAGTATGTAACCGGCTGTAGAGAGATACAAAAACTTAACCTTTACAGATTTTGAAACAATGATACCATGAACACACTGAAATACGTACCATGAAACATGCAAGATGTTGATCATTATCTATGTCAGCTAGTTGCCCATCGAAAGGGATGATAGTCAAATCATCAGACAGTTTTATTTTGACGATGTAACTTATGCTGCATTTGGATTATAGTGAGAAAAAAGCTGTGCTGGTCATCAACCTCATTCTCTGGTCCCAAGCTATCTTGGACCAGTTGCAAGATAAATAAGTCAAGACGACTGAAGGTAACTCAGGATGCAAGCACTCTGGTCCTAACTCCCTTGAGAGCAGGCGTCGTTTGACAATTGCAGGATTTGATCGCCTGCCTTTTCTGTAAATCGCTTTAAGAGGCAAGTGCCCTACTTCCCGACAACATTACTTACTGTGTGAGCAATGTGTCATGGTTATGTTGCTTACCGGGCAGGGCCAAATCTCTGAAAGGCAATGTATTAGTCAATTTTTATCTACGTAAGTATCACTGAAGTCACTAACATTTCTTCCTCGACAGCAACATCTGCTATGGGATTAACTTTGTCTTATTTTAATCATCAATACTATCTTCAATCTCTTTCCTACTATCACCCCATCATCCTTTTATTTTTCTTCTCCCAGACATTGTATCATCACTACATTATCAACTGAAAATGAGGATATAATTATTATCACCACCATCTTTACATTACCATCACATGTGCCCATGTGGAGGGAATAAACTGATAGAACATGTTCTCCAGGTCTGCTGGCTCCACAAGGTAAGCAAAGTGACAACATAGTCCTTCCCAATTCAATTGTGAGATAAACTGAATGGTGACGAGAGAAGTACGAGAAGGATTGCCATGGTCATGGAAATAGGTGCAATTACTTGAGAGGAAACGACGAAGAAGAAAAAGAATTGTATTTCTTTGCTTTCATCATTAGTACCACTATGGTCTTTATCATTTTTATCATCATCGTATGCCTTCTGGAATCAAGATGCTGATCAGCGCATGAGCTGCAGTGGTCAGCGACCCATAGCTGACTGCTAGCGTCAGGGCCTGCAAACCAGAGCTGCCAAGACCCTTCTACACCTTCACGCGGTGATCCTGGATAACAGGCTGCAGCAGGGCAGACTGGCTAAGTAGAAGGGATCAAAGAGGGAATGCTAACCCGGTACTAAAAAAATGCTTGCTGAAGTCGGATGTGTTGGACCGAAAGGTGCAAATATCGCAGTCAAGCTGTAAACTACGACACAACGCATTCCGTTCTCTGGACTACTTTAGCCCTTTCAGGGTTTGGTAGCGGGAGATTGAGAACGAACGAAGAAGAAGAAGATATGCCTTCTCACATAATTTATCTTCATCTCATCTCATCTGCATTCTTCCATCGTTAGGTGTTAACTTAACATCTTTATACTTGTTTAGAAGACTCTATAGAGTCTGTATACAACCAGTTTCTTGGAAGGAGGTTTTTACCGATGTGCGAGTCCGTCGTAATAGACTCAAACACTAGAGTTAAGTAGACCTGCAGCCAGGTAGACGTCATCTATAGCTGCTCTTAACAAACCACTTGGGGAAAGGTACACATAACTTGGGTAGATTTTGAATTTTGTCCGAGCTGCAGCTGTTAAGCCTACTCTTTTCAATTTCGAACTGCCATGGAATTTTTAACATGCTCGACACTGAACACAAGAGTTTGATCTCACTACCCAGAGATCAGGGGTCCGATCTCACTACCCGGAGATCAGGGGTCCGATCTCACTACCCGGAGATCAGGGGTCCGATCTCACTACCCGGAGATCAGGGGTCCGATCTCACTACCCAGAGATCGGGAATTTTTTTTGAAGATCCACGTGAAAAAATCCTGATCTCCACTGTGATTCAAACACACGACCTCCAGCACACAAGGCTGACACCTTACCTTGAGACCACTGAGTCCCCGCTGCGGGGTGATGTAATCTTCCTCTAAGTGGATGTTGTTATTTTCAATCCATGTCTTTGTAGTATTTTTATAACATCATCAATCAATCATTTACTTGATCTTCCTCTTGCCCAGAAGCGCTGCTGGCTGGTTAGAGACCTTCTGCCATGTAAACAATTATTTCATTATGTCTATACATGTCATGCATACTGTTGCTCCATCCAGGTGTTGCTGGAGTAGAAAGGAGAGTAAATAAAAATAACACTGTACCCTGCCAAAGCATGTTGAAAGAGGCGACTAAGTAGGGTTGGGCATGGAGCAGCTATGCCATCATGTACACATTTGTAAAGTCATAATAATTTCATAAAATATGGATAAGTCAATTAATGCTCAGGAGCCCAGGTATGGGGGACAGTTGGGTTAAGTGCCTCAGGTCTGGTAGGGTTAATGCTCAGGAGCCCAGGTATGGGGGACAGTTGGGTTAAGTGCCTCAGGTCTGGTAGGGTTAATGCTCAGGAGCCCAGGTATGGGGGACAGTTGGGTTAAGTGCCTCAGGTCTGGTAGGGTTAATGCTCAGGAGCCCAGGTATGGGGGACAGTTGGGTTAAGTGCCTCAGGTCTGGTAGGGTTAATGCTCAGGAGCCCAGGTATGGGGGACAGTTGGGTTAAGTGCCTCAGGTCTGGTAGGGTTAATGCTCAGGAGCCCAGGTATGGGGGACAGTTGGGTTAAGTGCCTCAGGTCTGGTAGGGTTAATGCTCAGGAGCCCAGGTATGGGGGACAGTTAGGTTAAGTGCCTCAGGTCTGGTAGGGTTAATGCTCAGGCGCTCAGGTATGGGGGACAGTTAGGTTAAGTGCCTCAGGTCTGGTAGGGTTAATGCTCAGGCGCCCAGGTATGGGGGACAGTTAGGTTAAGTGCCTCAGGTCTGGTAGGGTTAATGCTCAGGCGCCCAGGTATGGGGGACAGTTAGGTTAAGTGCCTCAGGTCTGGTAGGGTTAATGCTCAGGAGCCCAGGTATGGGGGACAGTTAGGCCTCAGGTCTGGTAGGGTTAATGCTCAGGAGCCCAGGTGTGGGGGACAGTTAGGTTTAGTGCCTCAGGTCTGGTAGGGTTAATGCTCAGGAGCCCAGGTATGGGGGACAGTTAGGTTAAGTGCCTCAGGTCTGGTAGGGTTAAAAGGACATGTACAACTCAACTATCCAAGACAGAAAAAGGCCCATTGTCAAGAGGGTTAATGTTTAAGCATGATAACATAAAAATAGAATGATAATATAGGGTTGGCATGGATACACTATTGAAAATCTATCGTTTTATCTCCATTGGAATGTTCTGATATTTTTTCAATAGTGATACCTGGTATTTCATCTTATTTGTTGCTAAGTTCTTTCAAGTAAATCAATATGTCAACAAGCATGCTCCTATCAACCCAACTGTAAATTGGTACCTGTTTACTGTTGGGGAAGGAAAGGCAGCAAGGAAGTGAACTGGCCACCTCACATCATAAAAAAAGCTGCGGCCTTGCACCATAGTTCACTAACACTTCATCCTCGGTAGTGGTATCTGTCAGTTACTGGTCACTGACCTTGATGTAAGCAGTCAGCTATGGTTTATTGACTGCTGTCAGCTCATTCACTGCTGTATCTTCAGCCCCAACCTGATTTACTTAAAAGAAATGCAAAGCTGTGAGAAAAGTACCTGGTGACTCCACCTCAGACAAAGCTGAGACCAATTACAATGAAGCCACTAGCACTTCACCTTTGACAGCAATATCTGCCATAGGACTATCCTTATCTTTTATGGTGATTAAAACAGTAATCATACTCATTGTACAGTCTATACTCACCTCTGGCAGTCTCCACAAGAATATGCACCCATCAATTGCTGAGGTAATGATGTGTTTCATGTTGTGTGAGAACTTGATGCAAGTGATGCTCTCTGCATGTCCGTAAAATGTATTCAGTATGAACCCGGTGTTGAACTGTAGAGTTGTGCATCAAGACGCAATGCAAATAGATTTATTGAGACAATGACCAAACAAACTATGTAAAAAAAAAGCCGAACGTTCGTTGTTTAAATTATATTTCTAAAGAAAATGTTTGCTCGTTGAATACTTTCTTTATTGTACATCAGGGCCGAAGATGCAGCATTAAATGAGCTGACAGTAGCCAGTAACTTTTAGTCTTCAAGTGGATGTCCTGGAAAAAAGACTGAAACAACGCAGCCTGATTAAGAGATTAGGGATTAAAGAGGGACAGAAAACCAGATCCTAATAACGCTGTGCTGAAATCAGATATGACAGGCCAAAAGGAGATAAGCAAGATGGCTGCGCCTGACTGGCTGCGCTCTCGACTCGCTCCAATGTTTGTGTGGTTTTCTGCTAATGCTTGTTGGGATTATAATTACAACTCCTTCACCAGGTGGTATTAACAACTTTATTCTGTGGTTTTCGTGTGCTTTTGATTGGCTGTCCTGTTTGTCATGCTGCATCTTGCTGCAGCTGTGTCTGGCTTAAACTGCAGGAAACCAGTCCAACATGGCGTTCAGTGTTCCGCTTAACTGCCCCCAAGAATTCAGTCCAGGTTATCACTACTCAAGGGTCTGCTTGCTCGGACTGAAGCTGCCCCCCCTCCACCAGAGGTTACACGATGCCTCGCACAACCTTGTATTCTCAGCACAGCAAGCGTCATGTTGACCAGAGGGTGGACAGAGTCCAAAGAATTTAGGTTCAAGTCAGCGGAATACTCGACTCCACTTGGGGAGTCTGTGGGGATTTCGGTCGACACACTATGTATGAACAAGCCTCAGCAGTTGGACTCGGTAGTGGTCGTTCGATGCAATGGGTGTTTGACACCTAAGCAAACATTATTATTAAAAGGAACAGATATCGTAGCCTCACTGTAAACTACAACACATCACAAACGTCTTCTTCAGGACAAACACCAAAGAAGAATTACAGTGACCCATTCTTGCTGCAAATCTTCTTCTGGTATTTTAACTACTGCTAGGTACCTAGATTCACGGAACCTTTATTAAAGCACTTAAGTGTGTTCTTGTATTAGAAGTTAATGCAGCAATGACTTTTACATTATGAGATTGCCAGCCTCATTCCAGCTTTTTCCTGTTTTCTTTACTTCCGCCTCCAGATCTCTTCTCCGTGTATTCCTTGGTCTGCCTATGCCTCTCCTTCCCTGGGTGTTCCATGACAGGGATTGTCTGGTGATACTGGCCTGGGGTTTCTTAATGTATGACCCATCCATTTCCACTTTCTTCCTAAGATTTCCTGTTCCAATTTACCTTCTCCCAATCTGTCCCACAGTCTGTCGTTTGTAACTTTGTCAAACCATTTTATACCAAAAATGTTTCTCAGGCATCTGTTGACAAAACCCTGCAGTCTCCTGTCATTGTCTTTGGTCTTCCTCCAGGTTTCTGCTCCATACAGCAGGACTGGCTTCACATTGAATTGAAAATCCTTGTTTTTGTCTTCCTTCTTATTTCCTCGGACTTCCATCTTGGTTTCAACATTCCGAATGCAACACTTGCTTTTTGTATCCTTGATTTTATATCCTCGTCTGTCCCTCCTCCGTTGCTGATGATACTTCCTAGGTATGTAAATACCTTTACCTTTTCCAGTGGCGTTCCTCTCAGCCTGATTGGCTCTGTGTTTGCTGCATTGACCCCAATTATTTTTGTCTTTTCCTCATGGATCTTCAAACCAACTTGTTTAGAGTTATAATTCAGTCTATCCAGTTTTCTTTACATTTGGCTTTGGCTGTGGGACAGAAAAGCTATATCATCCGCAAAATCCAGGTCTTTTTCTGCTGTTTATTCAAGGTCCACTGGATTCCATTTCTCTCATTTGTTGTTACTTTTATAATCTAATCCACTGCCAGGATGAACAGAAAAGGCAACAGTAGACAACCCTGTCGTATCCTTGATTTAATTTTGAATGGCTCTGTGAGTTGTCCTTCGTGTATAGCTCTATAGTCCCTTGTACCTTGGTCTTATTATTTCATTTCCACTCGGCCGCTGTTCCATGCGACAATGATGTGACATAGTTGCTGGACTTCTCCCCTAGGGTGTACAAATGTTCTTGTCTTTGTCTTGTAAACCGTCACATTTGTCGGTAATTTCTCCTTTACTTTCTGTGTCAAAGCACATCATATGCACATGCAGTAGTGTCTCATCTAAAGCGGAAGTGGATATATTGATGTCGGATTTAGATAAAATTCGAGAATGGTCTGTAAGCTGGCAAATGGAGTTTAATGTAGATAAATGTACAGTCATCCACATGGGTAGATCCAATATGGAACATAATTACAGAATGGGAGAAAACAATATTAGAAAGATAGATAAGGAAAGGGACCTAGGGGTTATAATAGATCATACAGGAAAGGTGAGTAAGCAAGTTAAGGTAGCAGTGAAAAAGGCAAATGCAATGTTAGGTATGATAAAAAGAAACATTAAACATAGGAGCAAGGAAGTGATCGTCAAACTGTATAAAGCATTAGTTAGACCTAGATTGGAGTACTGTGTACAGGTGTGGAGTCCTTATCATAGAGGGGACATAAACATGCTAGAAAGAATACAAAAAAGAGCGACAAAGATGATAGTGGGATTCCAGAATTACAGTTATGAGGAACGACTCAGAAAAACCGGCCTACAGTGTCTCGAAGAGAGAAGAATTCGTGGTGACTTAATACAGGTTTATAAGATGATCAGAGGAATCGATAAATTAGACTATAACAAGTTTTTTAAAATACAGCCACCTACAATAACACGAGGGCATAGCTACAAGCTGATTAAAGAGAGGTCCAGGTTAGATATTAGGAAATATTTTTTTAGTCAGAGAGTGGTGTCTGCTTGGAATGCATTGCCAGGGGAGGTAGTGGAGGCAGGGACAGTTAATGCATTTAAGAATAAACTGGATGCGCATAGATTTTAGAGCAAGGTGATGTAAATGTAACTGGTTGTATACAGACTCTGCAGGGTCTTCTAAACCAGTATAAAGATGTTAAGTTAAGTTATGTTAAGTTATGTAGCATGCATTCAGCAGCAAGGATTGCTTTGTCATTTGTCTCCAGCATGTCGCACCTATTTCATGTTTTCTGGAGGGTTGGGTCAGGTGATCAGATGGTCTGGGTCCTGTATTACGACACAGTCACATGTGTCCTCATCTGTGCATCTCCATCTCCTAATGTTTCTCTTGCACTGTGATAAAGTTCAGAGCCTGTTCAGCAACTTCCATGTTGTGTTTGGTAAATGCTGTCCGGGCAGGTTCCTCCCAAAGTTTGATCTTTGGGGAAAATTCGTGCCATCTCTTGTTGTGGCGTCTTCCAGGGTTAGTTTTTTTTCATCGGTCGTTCTCAATCTCCTGCTACCAAGCTCTGAACAGGGCTTTGCTAGCAGCAGCATGTAGTCTGGAGAATAGAATGCATTGTGCCGCTAGTTTACAGATTGACTGCGATATTTGCACCTTTTGGTCCAACACATACGTCATCAAAAGACCAGATTTAGTCTGTATGGGATTTGTTGATTTTAGGAAATAGGTCAATCTCTGATACGACTAGATGCTGGTCTGACACTAGATAACATTTTAAACTTGCAGGATCTGAAATGGCATTGTTTCATGCTTTCATTCCTAGAGAGACAAACACCTTACCTCTCAGCTATATCGGCCCTTAACAGAAAAATGAATATAGCAAAGGGAGCCAGAGAAAGAGAGATAAATAAGATATCAAAATAGTAATTAACTTCCTATTTTTCTTCTTAACTTAACTTAGCGTCTTTATACTGGTTCTGCTGTGTTCGCCCTGAAAAGGAAATTGTGATATTTTGTCATAATTTACAGCAAGGCTGCGATATCTGCACCTTTTGGTCCGACCTAAACTGTGATCCCTCTTCTCTTAGCCTAGTGGAGCCTGTTTTATGGGCCAAGAAAGCGGAGTAGGGTCTTGGTCAACTCTAGTTTGCTGATCCTGATGCAAGCAGCCAGCTATGTGCCACTGGCTGCTGCTGTCAGCTCATTCACTGTACTGTATCTTCGTGACCCCATACATGATGACACCATACATGATGACACATGGAGAGGAGGAGAGAAAGAAAGATGAGTTTTGTGGGTTTTTTTAAAAATGTTTACGACTGTGTTAGAGGGGCCTGAAAGGAAAGCAAAGAATAGTAACACTGTAACCTGTCATGTATATTGTAAAATGTGGCTACGGACAGGTGTGCATGAGGTCGGCTACCCCACCATGTAGAAACTATTAGCCACAAGAAGAAGAGAAGATCTTTATGTCCTTTGGTAAGGGAGAAGAAACTAGGTCACAGAAAAAGTAAATCTATCTAACAAGATACTTGCACATCAGTTAATCACCCTCTAAGAAGCTGGTTGTAGACAGACTCTGCAAAGTCTTCTAAACCAGTATAAATACGTTAAGTTAAGTTAAGTTAAGTTAAGTTAAGTTAAGTTAAGTTAAGTTAAGTTAAGTTAAGAAGTGGCACTCTGGTGGCCCGACAACTTTAAGCATCCACTCAGCTGACCACCTATGAGATGGAGAGATGAACTGCAAAAAGCCTTTGTTCCAACATAGTACTCCAAGGTTAAAGGTAGAAATGAACTTAAACAACTTTTGTCTACCTGGTATCAGACAAATCCAATAGGCCAATAACCTGTTTGTCTCCACTCTTGATCGCAAGTATATACAAAATGACCTCTACACCCCCCAGGTGTAGATGAGGAGTGACTTAAAGAGCAGGTAACAAATATATGTATGATTCGATACAATCATTACAGAAGATAGATAAGACGAATGCCAGAAGCCTGTAGTGCTGAACGAGGCCTGAATATCAAGTTGTATCAACTTTCTAACTGTGTTGTAAAAGGCAACTAAAGAGGGTTGTGTATGGGGATAAAAACCTCATTATGTCAAACCACTGGCCACAGCAGATGTTCAGTTACATGCTTGTCATGTAAAGAGATAACATGGAAAAACAGGGTAAATCATCATTTTAAGGAATGAAGTAATGAGGCACTCATTCTTATGAGATGTGTGTTGATCATGTCTCTGTTTTTGTGTATCTGACTTCAACATTATTAGATGTGAGCGACCAAAGATGCAGACATTTTTTTAATTTTTTGTTGGCGTGCGTCTTATTTCTCTATTCCCTAAGGCGGTGTGTGTTGTACTATGTTTTTATTTTGTGCCTGTCAGCCCAGTGCATCTGACTTTGGCACACATTTTATTTATATAAGGGTCTGCTTCCTCCTGCATTTTCTAAGGGTTTGCTTCCCCGGGGTAATGGCCGGTGCTGTGATGGGAAGCGAACCCAGCGCCTTCAGATTGTGAGATGTGTCACTTAACCACTAGCCCACGACGTCTCCTGATGCAGCAATGAATGAGCTGACAGAAGCAAATGACTTATAGCTGGCTGCTTGCATCAGGGTCAGTGACCCATAACTGAACAAGATCATATTCCACCTTTAAGTGGTGGCCCTAAAAATAGACTCCAACCATGCAGCCTGGCAAAGAGATTTGTGATCAAGGAGGGAAGGAAACCCGGTTCCAAAAATACTGTGGTGAAATTGGATGTGATGGACCAAAATGTGCAGATATCGCAGCCTGGCTGTAAGCTACTACAAAACGCGACAAACATCCTTTTTAGGACAAATGTTGAAGAAGACGAAGAATAAGAAGATTAAGTGTGAGAATTATAATGATGAATCTAGTTGGACAATTACACTCTCATTGAGAAGGAAGACTAACGTCTTATCAGGCAAAATATACTGATCAGACATGTTATTCAGGATCAGGCAAAATATACTAGACAAGACCCTCACCTTGGCTTCCTCGTAGCCCTTCCTGGAAATGGGGTGTTTTCTTGGCAGCCTTGCTAACAAGGTGATGGTTCAACTTGATCCCCGTAGTAGTGAGTGACACGCAGATGAAGCCAAGCATAGCCCAACCGCCTTCAGGACCTCGGTCCACCTTCATCAGCACGCTCAGGATGTAAGGAAAGCTACTGCAACACGTCACTTAACGTCCTTTTTTAGGGCGCACAAAAAGAGTAGACCTTCTCATTGAGGGCATTGTGATGCCTTTGGTGATGGTTACTCAAGTGGAACCCAGGATGATAAGAATAGGTCCACTGTTACCTCCAAAGCATGTTGTTGAAGGTGACTAAAAAGGTTTGTGCGACGTGTACAAAATATTATAAAGGAACCAGCCGCAGCTAAAAACTTGTATTCCCATTAGAGCAAAAATATGAATGGTTGCAAATGTTTGAAAACAGGCCTCCTTTAAAAGGGGCCAGTTGCAGTGGTGTTCTATGTTTTGTTTGGAGCAGAAAGGTGAAACATGATGATGGTGATGTTGATGGTAACTGCAATTTGGTAACAGTTGTGATTTTACTGGTAGAATTTGAATGAGAATCATAATGATTATTATTGCTGTCAACTCAAATCCAGACATAGCTTCCTGAAATCAACACAGCCCATACAGACAAACCCTGAAAGTCGCTGCATCAAGAGATGGTATGAATTGACGCAGGCCCCTGAGATGGAACTTCGGGAGGAACCCGACACTGGACATCATCTACCATACACAACATGGAAGTCGCTGAACAGACTCCAAACTGGTGTATTATGGTGCAATAGGAATATGAAACGATGGGGATACACTGATAATGACACGTGTGAATGCGGCGCAATACAGGATCCAGACCACCTGATGACCTGCCCCAACCTCCTGGAAACATGCAATAGGTGCGACATGCTGGAGGCAAATGACAAGGCAATCCATGTCGCTGAATACTGGATGCATGCTGTATGATGTCATGCTTGGACACGGAAAGTATATAAGTATTGTTGTTGAATGCCCACAAAGAGTAGAATTACTCTTTTGTGCGTCCTAAAAAGGACGTTAAGTGGCGGGTTGTCGAGGCTTTTTTCACATCCCGAGCGTGCTGATGTAGGTGGACCGGGGTCCTTCAGGCAGTTGTGCTAAGCTTGGCTTCATCTGCGTGTCACTCACTACTATGGGGATCACGTTGATCACCTTGTTAGCCAGGCTGCCATGAAGACAGCCGTTTCAAGAAAGGCTACAAGAAAAGCCAAGGTGAGGTTCTTGTCCAGTATATTTTGTCTGACCCTGGCTATCATGTCTGATCAGTATATTTTGTCTGACCCTAGCTATCATGTCTGATCAGTATATTTTGTCTGACCCTGGCTATCATGTCTGATCAGTATATTTTGTCTGACCCTAGCTATCATGTCTGATCAGTATATTTTGTCTGACCCTGGCTATCATGTCTGATCAGTATATTTTGTCTGACCCTGGCTATCATGTCTGATCAGTATATTTTGTCTGACCCTGGCTATCATGTCTGATCAGTATATTTTGTCTGACCCTAGCTATCATGTCTGATCAGTATATTTTGTCTGACCCTGGCTATCATGTCTGATCAGTATATTTTGTCTGACCCTAGCTATCATGTCTGATCAGTATATTTTGTCTGACCCTGGCTATCATGTCTGATCAGTATATTTTGTCTGACCCTAGCTATCATGTCTGATCAGTATATTTTGTCTGACCAGACGTTAGTCTTCCTTCCCTAGATGATGATAATGACGATGATGATAATTCTGGTACCTGCAACAAGTTGATCGTCCTATTGGAACAAGCCGTGAGCAAATACTGACCAGAAGGATCTATCTCAATCTTGACAAGCTGACCTCCATGACTTGGACAGCCTCTAAATAGATTTTGCTGACATTAATGAAGAGACGACTGAGTATTATTTACAGTTATCTCCCCTGACCACCTTCCAATTATTTACACTCCTTTCCTGATTACTTGTTCTATGATATCTTCTCTTATTACCTATTCAATTATTTACACTCCTTTCCTGATTACTTGTTCTATGATATCTTCTCTTATTACCTATTCAATTATTTACACTCCTTTCCTGATTACTTGTTCTATGATATCTTCTCTTATTACCTATTCAATTATTTACACTCCTTTCCTGATTACTTGTTCTATGATATCTTCTCTTATTACCTATTCAATTATTTACACTCCTTTCCTGATTACTTGTTCTATGATATCTTCTCTTATTACCTATTCAATTATTTACACTCCTTTCCTGATTACTTGTTCTATGATATCTTCTCTTATTACCTATTCAATTATTTACACTCCTTTCCTGATTACTTGTTCTATGATATCTTCTCTTATTACCTATTCAATTATTTACACTCCTTTCCTGATTACTTGTTCTATGATATCTTCTCTTATTACCTATTCAATTATTTACACTCCTTTCCTGATTACTTGTTCTATGATATCTTCTCTTATTACCTATTCAATTATTTACACTCCTTTCCTGATTACTTGTTCTATGATTTCTTCTCTTATTACCTATTCAATTATTTACACTCCTTTCCTGATTACTTGTTCTATGATATCTTCTCTTATTACCTATTCAATTATTTACACTCCTTTCCTGATTACTTGTTCTATGATATCTTCTCTTATTACCTATTCAATTATTTACACTCCTTTCCTGATTACTTGTTCTATGATATCTTCTCTTATTACCTATTCAATTATTTGCACTCCTTTCCTGATTACTTGTTCTATGATATCTTCTCTTGTTACCTATTCAATTATTTACAAAATTATGTCCTCTGACTACCTTTTCAATTATTTACATATTTATCTAGGGAAGGAAGACTAACGTCTGGTCAGGCAAAATACAGTGATCATACATGTTAGTCAGGGTAAGACAAAATGTACTGGACAAGACCCTCACCTCGGCTTCATCGTAGCCCATCTTGAAATCGGGCTGTTTTAATGGCAGCCTGGCTAACAAGGTGAGGGATCGACATGATCCCCGTAGTAGTGAGCAACACGCAGAAGCCAAGCATTGCACAACCGCCTGGAGGACGTCAGTCCACCTTCAGCAAGCTCAGGTTGTGAGGAAAGCTACTGCAATAGGCCACTTAACATCCTTTTCGGGGAGCACAAAATGGTAATTTACTCACTGTGGGCATTCGCAAACAACAAAAACACATTTATCTCCAATGATTACTTATTTTTCCAATTTATCTCTAATGATTACTTATTTTTCCAATTGATCTCCAATGATTACTTATTTTTCCAATTTATCTCCAATGATTACTTATTTTTCCAATTTATCTCTAATGATTACTTATTTTTCCAATATATCTCCAATGATTACTTATTTTTCCAATTTATCTTTAATGATTACTTATTTTTTTCAATTTATCTCTAATGATTACTTATTTTTCCAATTCATCTCCAATGATTGCTAATTTTTCCAATTTATCTCTAATGATTACTTATTTTTCCACATTTATCTCCAATGATTAATTATTTTCCACATTTATCTTCAGTTATTACTGTTGAATTATTTGACATTTATCTGCTTTTTCCATATCTACAACCACATAAATGTTTTCATTGTTATCTTTTATCACCTCTATATTCCTTCTTCTTGTCTCTTCTCATTCTAGCCAGAGTAGAGGGCAACCAATACAGTTAACAGGAAGCTTACACCAAAACACTCTACATGCTTTGGCAGTGGTGGTTTCTGTAGCAACTTGTTTAACATGTCAGTATATTTTTAGATTGTGTAAATGACCGGCTACACATTGCCATGTGTTGTGGATAGTCTTCTACTGTAGAGGGGCAAGACTGCATTGTTAGTCACCTCTGACGACATGACCAAACTGTAGCAGTACTATAACCCCTTTGTCACAAACTAAACCTTTCTTACGACATGACCAAACTGTAGCAGTACTATAACCACTTTGTCACAAACTAAACCTTTCTTACGACATGACCAAACTGTAGCAGTACTATAACCACTTTGTCACAAACTAAACCTTTCTTACGACATGACCAAACTGTAGCAGTACTATAACCACTTTGTCACAAACTAAACCTTTCTTACGACATGACCAAACTGTAGCAGTACTATAACCACTTTGTCACAAACTAAACCTTTCTTACGACATGACCAAACTGTAGCAGTACTATAACCACTTTGTCACAAACTAAACCTTCCTTGTGACATGTCAAGGTCAGGCAAAATATACTGGCCATGACCGTCACCTCGGCTTTCTAGTAGCCCTCCCTGGAAACGGCCTGTTCTCATAGCAGCCTGGCTAATGAAGTGAGGGATCAACATGATCCCCGCAATAGTGAGCGACACGCAGATGAAGCCAAGCATAGCACAACCACCTGGAGGACACCGGTCCACCTTCATCAGCACATGCTCGGGATGCGAGGAAAGCTACTGCAACCCGCCACTTAATGTCCTTTTCAGGGCGCACAAAAGAGTAAACCTACTCATTGTTTGCATTCGAAACAACAACAACAACCAACACTTCAACCAGAACTACCATCCGCTATTCAAAGAAATAGCTACCACACTTACCGAAATGTTGTACTTTCAACAGAGCTGATGATGCTGTAGACTCTGACCAACCTGTCTTGACAAGCCATCGCTATCAAACCTGATAATAATGTAAAATAAAATATTTTGGTTGTGTCAAGCGACATAACATTCTGCTTTGGAGGGCAGAGGGAAGGACAAGAGAGCCAAATGGCAACACAGGTACAGATGGACAGACAATATCAGGATGTGGTCGGGACACAGTTTGACTGTGTGTACCAGCCTGGCACAAAACAGAGACAGATGAAGATCCATTACAGCCAACCTCCATTGCAGAGGCGGCACTTGATGATGATGAATAATGTAGACAGATATGAATCAGTTATCGCACCAGAACAGAAACAAAGTGAAACCTACGTCGTTACAGTCACAAGGTCTTGATCAGGGACAAAGAACAAAATAAATAAAAACACCTAATCAATCACAAGAATAAAAATAAGCATGCATTCGATTCAGAATACAAAACTAATTTGATCAGAAAGAGGGGAAAGTGGCCAGTAATGTGTTAGAAACAATCATCACGACATACCAGAGAAATTATGATCCCTATGTTTAGACAAAATACGTAAAAACAAAAGATCACGCTGTTGTGGTTATAGTTGGTTCTTTCTCTTCTTGATGGTTGCTCAACTTGGCTTAGTTGCACTTCCCTTTGGTGCGCTTCCCTTCGGTGCACTTGTTAGATTCAGAGCATCCTCAACCAAATAAGTACCAATCTGACAGCGCACTTGTTAGATTCAAAGCAGCCTCGTCTGAATAAAAACCAATCTGACAGCGCACTTGTCAGATTCAAAGCATCCTCAACCAAATAAGTACCAATCTGACAGCGCACTTGTTAGATTCAAAGCAGCCTCGTCTGAATAAAAACCAATCTGACAGCGCACTTGTCAGATTCAAAGCAGCCTCATCCAAATAAGCACCAATCTGACAGCGCACTTGTCAGATTCAAAGTAGCCTCATCCAAATAAGTGCCAATCTGACAGCACACTTGTCAGATTCAAAGTAGCCTCATCTGAATAAGTACAAATCTGACAGCACACTTGTCAGATTCAAAGTAGCCTCATCCAAATAAGTACCAATCTGACAGCACACTTGTCAGATTCAAAGTAGCCTCATCCAAATAAGTACCAATCTGACAGCACACTTGTCAGAATCAAAGCAGCCTCATCCAAATAAGTACCAATCTGACAGCACACTTGTCAGATTCAAAGTAGCCTCATCCAAATAAGTACCAATCTGACAGCACACTTGTCAGATTCAAAGTAATCTCATCCAAATAAGTACCAATCTGACAGCGCACTTGTCAGATTCAAAGTAGCCTCATCCAAATAAGTACCAATCTGACAGCACACTTGTCAGATTCAAAGTAGCCTCATCCAAATAAGTACCAATCTGCGTTCATTGCTGCCATTCTGATTTGTTAGTCATTTTCATTTGTGAAGTTTCATATCCCTGATGAAAGCCTTTTGGTCTAACATGGGTTTGGTTCATGTTTTTGCTCTGATGTGGCATAAATGTTCTATTTCTCTATGGTATTACACTTTATCTCCTCTGTTCAGGTCAGGTCAGGTCAGACGTTATCTAATGAGGTGAATTTCAGTATTTTCTCTTTCTTACAAAATGCCTAGGTAGGTAACAGTGTATTCTTTGCTGTGTATTAAGTGGGTACTTTTGCTTACCTTTCAAGCTCCAGTAACACACAGACAGGAGCTCAAGTTTTTCATTGGTGGGCAGGACATATGCTCCGGAGAAAGACTGAATGTTCAAGTCCATCAAGAAACAGCAGTCTGATACCCCAAGATGGAAAAATACCACAGCGGAGACCACCAACGCGCTGGGGAGACATTCTTGCACTAAACTACAACCTTTACGATACATCAGAAATAAAGCTTGTTACCCACTGGACCTCCATTGCCCAGGATAGAGATTGTTGGAGACAAAGTTGAGACCAGCAACAGTACAACTCCCATTGAGCATCAGGTCATCAATTAAGTAAGAAAACCTACTTACTCCAAGGTAGAAGAGGAATGACTAAGTAAGCTAATAAGTAAACTTATGGCAGTAATGGCTACTCCTTCTTTATTTTACTCCTTATAAAGCATAGAGCAATTCCTGTTGATAGTTCCTCCCAGGAAGCCTGCACTAAAGCACTTGATGCACTCTTGCTGTGGGGGTTTCTGTAGCAATGTTTTACATGATGAGATTGCTAGCCACACAGACAACCCTCTTTAGTTACATTTCACAGTATGTATGGGAATGGTCCATGCTATAGAACCCAGAGGGAAGGTGAAAGAGAGACCAACCTAAGGCAACTTGGCGAAAAACCATAGAAGCCAAAATGGAAGTCATGAACCAGATCTGGGGGCATGTTACAAGAATGCCTTGGACCGGGTGAAGTGGAAGGAGTTTGCTACTGGCTTTAACAACACCCTCAGGTTTTATGGTCACTGTGTGTTTTGCCAGTCTTTAACCCTACCATACCGCTGTACCCTTTTTCCTGTAATTTCCTTAACTGCCGCTGTACCGAATTTATGGTACTTTGGGTAGTACGTGAATAAAATGCGTCAAAATCTAAAAATAACCAACCAATCGTGGTCAATCTTCATGGTTTGTCATTGCAAATGTCTGCCCCCATATTTGAATTGATTTTATGGGGTTTAACGTGAAAAAATTCTGAAAATTGACAATGAAACGAGCGGCTGATGAACCAAGCACTTCAACAGGAAAGCAAAGTAAGTCTAGGCTTATGACAGTCCAACAGGTGATCAATAATTTGGTTGATTCAGACTCTGAGGAGTCAGAATTTAATCAAGAATACTTTTCCAGTTCAAGTGAAACAGACAGTAAAAGCTCGAGTGATGAGATGAAGGCTTTTCTTGGACTGAGGATCTATATGGAATACTCATGTATAAAGCCCAGCTATCAGGATTATTGGACAAATGAGGGCTCTTTGTTGGGTTTACTTCTGGAATTCTAAATGTTATGTCTCGAGACAGATTCTTTGCCTTTTGCTGGGTGGATTGGCACACAAAGGTGGAATATTCACGGTAGATGAAAGGTAAACCTATTTTCTACAATGTCTCCAAGTTACATCTTATTCTAACCACTTGTTTGCATGTAACTAACATGTTTCTATATCATGTTGGTTTTTTTCTCTTTAATTCTCAGGAGCCCGGGTATGGGGGACAGTTAGGTTCAGTACCTCAGGTCTGGTAGGGTTAACCAAAGATCTAAGTAGCAGAAATGAGGGTACAGTGGTCCCACTTAATTCTCCTCAGCAAGGGGCCCACGGGGGAGGGGATAGAGTGTTGGCTATCAACAATGAATGTTTCTACTGCACCTGACCACTGGTTGATTGCAAAGTCCACAACAGATCTCTTCTCTACAATGGCTCGCACGGGTTTGAATGAGAACACGCTGGAATCCAGGTAGGCTCTGATTAACACAGACATGTCAAGGCTACTGGTTACCTGAAGACATGTAGATAAACAGGCAGGTTAGTAAGTAAGTATGTAGACAGAGAGATATAGTAGACAAAATAAGAGAACATATATGATGATAGACAGATGGACAGACAGACAATTTGATAGGTGGACAGGCAGACAAGCAGCCAATGATAAATAAGAGAACATATATGATGATAGACAGATGGACAGACAGACATTTATCTGGTTGGTTGGTTATTGATCCAGCGACCTATGGGCTCCTGTCCTTTGGCACAATGCCATATAGTGGTATCTACAAGTGTTTGTTAACTAGTGTTTAGTTCCGTACAAAGTGTTCCATTCGTTTGACCTCAGAAGAAGAAGCTCTTTCCTAACACCGTCAAGTGTCGGATATTCAAACAGATGTTCAACAGTTTGATAGGGATGTGTGCACATCCGGCACTCTGGAGTATGTTCTGGTTGGATTCTGTTCAAGTAACTGTTTGGTAGGAAATGATTAAAAGTCCAGTAAGACAGTTTCATTGGAGAGCCAACTTTGACAACAAACAACTACTGCCATGCAGGCAGACTGGGGACAGCCCAATGCTAGGGAAGCAGCCCAAAACAAATGCATGGTGATGGTGGATGTACTGGACCCTATAGCACAGAAGACAGTGGAAATTAACCTCATAAAGACAGACAGCAACATACATGACTTTGTTGCAGCCATTGTTATGAATATCTGTTTGGGACCAACGTAACCAGCCCCATAAAGAAAGACTGTTGGAGTCATCTGATCATGTCACACCATTGTACTCTGTTAGTCATGCCGGAGACTGGTGTTGAAGTCTTCAGATCATGTCACACCTTTGTACTCTGTTAGTCAATCCAGAGACTGGTGTTGAAGTCATCTGATCATGTCACACCATTGTACTCTGTTAGTCAGTCCAGAGACTGGTGTTGAAGTCATCTGATCATGTCACGCCACTGTCTTCTGTTAGTCAGTTCGAAGGCTGGTGTTAAAATCATCTGATCATGTCCTGCCACTGTTACTCTGGATACTCATTTGAAGTCGTCTGATCATGTCACACAAGAGGAAAGAAAAACGAAATCCATAGTTGTATTACGGCAGCCTGGCCAACAACACTGTGATCCTCATAGTGGTGAACCTATGGAGAAGCCTTGCATTGCATTACAGCCAGGAAGACCCAGGCCAACATTCTTTAGCACGCCTGTAGATCTAAAAAAAGCCACTTTAATCTAGGAAATGTGCATTCCAAAATGCACATTACCTGGTTGAAGACCAAGATTCATAGTCTTAACAGTAGTTTTCCTGCGGCAAGAATCACTGTCGACAGCAATCATGTCAATCCCAAAAGGTACATCATCTACCTGTGCAGCATATTGACTTCTGATCCACGCAGTGACACGGATTTAACTCAATGGATCGCATTATCTCTGATCTCTCTGCACAGAGTCTGGTCACAGCAGGGTTTATTCCTGACAACCAAGCTGGACCTATATAGATCATGTGTCATTCCAACCCTTTTGTATGACTCAGATATCTGGACAGTCTTACAGGGAGAACAGAAATGGCTCGAGGTCTTCCACATGCTCAATCAACAGCATATCCTTGAAGTCCACAGGCAAGACCTAGTCCTTAACACTGAGGTCTCCTGACAGAACCTCTCATCAAAACTTGATCAGCACTGCATCTCTTTCTTCAGCCACGTGTCCAGTCTCTCTCAACGACATCCTTTCTCAACAGCTCCTACACCTGATCCTTGGAATCAGGGGTTGGAAAAAAACTGTACTCATTATGGTGTTTTCTGTGAGGCCTGCCAAACTACAGCTGACTGAGAAACATCACTTCAACTCCACCTGCATGCTGTCTGGGACTCAACCATGGCCACGAACTCTTGTTGCAAGTCAGATTACTTGTGACTTAACTTTAATCTACTTCTTCTTCACCTTTATCACCTTCAATTCATAAAACATCAACCAATCCTCACCCACCAATCCTCACCCACAAATCCTCACCAACCAATCCTCAACCAACCAATCCTCACCAACCAATCCTCACCAACCAATCCTCACCAACCAATCCTCACCAACCAATCCTCAACCAACCAATCCTCACCAACCAATCCTCACCAAGCAATGCTCACCAACCAATCCTCACCAACCAATCCTCACCAAGCAATCCTCACCAACCAATCCTCACCAACCAATCCTCACCAACCAATCCTCACCAACCAATCCTCACCAACCAATCCTCACCAACCAATCCTCACCAACCAATCCTCACCAACCAATCCTCACCAACCAATCCTCACCAACCAATCCTCACCAACCAATCCTCACCAACCAATCCTCACCAACCAATCCTCACCAACCAATCCTCACCAAGCAATCCTCACCAAGCAATCCTCACCAACCAGTTCTAACCAATCCAATTCTGTCCTGTGCTATTTTTTCCAGCTTTTTCCAGCTTCTTCTCTCTATTGTTCTAGTATCAGCCACAAGGTATGTTCTCCTTGTGTTCCTTGGGCCTTCCTTAGACTCAGTGGTCTCGAGTTGTCTACCTCGGGTGCCAGAGGCCGTGTGCTCGAATCACGGCGAAGACCGAGATTTTTTTCACGTGGTTCTTCTGGTAAAAATTTGCCTGATCTCTGGGTAGTGAGATCAGACTTCCGTGTTCAGTGTCAAGAAAATTCCTTGGCAGTTGAAAATCGTAAAGACTAGGCTTAATGGCCGCTGTCCAGACAAAATGATAATTAAAAATCTACCCAAGTTATCTGTAGCAGTCCATGAGATCCGCAGCATTCTTCTGGAAAACCAAACCACATCACCATTGCTTCCAAAGATCTATGTACTTGTTTGCCGATTGTCCATGATTCACTACCATATGTCAGTACTGGTTCCACGTAACATCCAAGGACTCCCTTTCTCAGTTACAGTGACAAAGTTTTGTAGCACAAAATTCCCTTCACAGTCTGGAAAAACAATTTTACTTGGGCTTTTCTGCATTTTATTTCATAATTACATCTTCTATCTGATGTTATGTATGTGCCCAGGTATCCATCTCCCATCTGATGTTATGTATGTGCCCAGGTATCCATCTCCCATCTGATGTTATGTATGTGCCCAGGTATTTAAACATGTTAACTTGTCCCAATTCTGGCCCCTTTGATTTGACGCAGTATTTTGGAGAGTCCAGTTTCTTGGTCACTACCATCACCTGCGAATCAACCTACTATTAGAGAAAAATTGTCAAGTGTAAAAAACTCATTACAAGTGGATTCTTGAACAACAAAGATGATAGCCACACTGTGCAACCCTCATTCAGGAATATATAAAAGTAACCTATAGCATTACTGCCGTAGGGGTGTGAGATGTTAGCAATCTCACGTTTCAAAGGCCCGGCTATATGAGGACTTCAGAAATGAGGTACCTAAGAAAGGAGGTTCAGGTGACGAAAAGGGACAAGATCCGTAACCAGACAATACGTAGCAATCTCGAAGTTCAACCCCTGCAGACACGAGTGGAGCAGTCTCAACTACAGTGGTTTGGCCATGTCTATAGAATGGAAGAAGATCGGATACCAAAGCAGTCATGGGAAATAAAAAGTCAAGGACGCAGACCCCCAGGACGTCCCAAAGTACGTTGGGAAGACAACATACGACAGTCCCTAAGTAATCGAGGGCTGGATTGGAAAGAGGCCAGGAAAAAGACAGCGGATAGAGCAGTGTGGCGTTCTCTCTGGAAAACCTCTACACCTCATGGTAGAAGAGGAGCAACTAAGTAAGTAAGGCTATATGAGGGCGGTAGCCATCTCCTCTCCCTCACCGCTTTTACTTCCCGGACTGAACCGGTACTCATTTAAGGCTGGGTCTGAAAAAACATTTCCACCTCAACTGGGAAATGAACCCAGACCACTCAGATGCGAAGCCAACTCGCTAAGCACTGCACTATGCGGCTCCCATCAGGAAAATTAAGAAATATTTATGAAAACATCAATAGAGTAATTTGTGTCTGTAACTCTTTCCTGCGTCTGGTACACACCAAACTCATACACAAGCAGCATCAGTCTTACCATGAGGATGCATCTAGCAATGTATGTAAAGTTAATGGCAGTGATGGTGGAGGAATGGTCATCCAGGGTTGTCAGCAACTGGTATCCATGTGATGCATCCATTACATGGATCATTCTGTCTCGGCTGCCACTGGCTAGTACCTGTTAAAGTCAACATTTGAGATTACACTGGCCACACAATCAACTGATTGGACAACAAGCAGTCATTTTCTGCATAACTTAACTTAACATATTTATACTGGTTTAGAAGACTGTACAGAGTTTGTATACAACCAGTTTTTTTGGAGGGTGGTTTAACCAATGTGCGAGTCAATCTTAATAGACTCAGAGCTTAGTAGACTCGCAGCCAGTTAGACGCCATCTATAGCTGCTCTTAACAAAACCTGGGGACAGGTACAAATAACTAGGGTAGATTTTTACTTGAATTTTGTCGGGGAAACGGCCGTTAAACCTACTCTTTTCTATTTCCAACCGCCAAGGAATTTTTAACATGCCCGACATTGAACACAGAAGTCCAATCTCACCATCCAGAATCTATCGAATTTTTTCCAGAAGATCTGTATGAAAAAAATTATGGTCTTCACCATGATTCGAACCCGCAACCTCCGGCACTCGAGGCGGACACCTTGCCTCAAGACCACTGAGTCACCCTTATTATTTGCGCATAAAGATTACGCAGTAAATTAGCGGTTAACCGAGCTAGTGTAATGTACATTTCATTTATCACACTTGTATAGTTTTGTCTGTACATGTAGTTTTGTTGTTATAGCTCCTTTAATGTACAGCTGGACACAGTTTAGTACATGTTTTTTCTCTAAAGAGTATTATCATTAGATTAATCAAATGGCAAGACAGGATCCCAGATACTGCTGTTCTTGAGAGAGCCATTATCGATACCATTATGATGCAATGGCAGATTTGCTGGGCAGGTCATGTGGTCCACATGCAATCTACTATTGGGAGATACAGAAGGACAAACGTTCTGATGAGGGTAAAAAAAAGCGTTTGAAAGACACATTAAGACATCTATAAATGCCTTCAGCATAAATCACGAAACATGAGAAGATGCACAACCTGGTACACAGCTCTCCACAGAGGAGTAGCATCATATGAGGCTTCCAAAAAGGCTGCAGCAGAACAACGAAGACAGGCCAAAAAGTCCAGTAAACTATCATCGTCTCATATAGTGAACATTCCATGCCCTCACAGCTTGAGTTTTTTCGGATCCTACATCGATTTTGTCAGAAATTTTTGCACTCATCCACAACCCCAACCAACAGACAATGCAAATGAAAAAGCTGGATGAATGAAAGGAGAAATGGTCTTCATCACAAGTGATGAATTATTATGAACAAAATTATTATTAGAAATTATGTAAATATCCTTTTTTTCATATAATAAGTGTCTAGACGTTATTATTCAACTATTAGTACCCTCTGAAACAAGCAATCAAATCCTGCCTGGGTGACATTTTTTAACCACTTGTGCCCCTAAGACGACTTACACTTGTGTTCATGGAAACATGTTGTTGTTTTCCATTTGGACTGGTTAATTCATTTCGTTTTGTGTTTTCTTCCATCCGATTATCCTGGAATGGATATTAGCTATATGAATAGCGCTACGCTTAAACATGTGTCATATTTCACGGTCTAGTTCACATGGCTGAACTTCACGAGATTGGTGTCCTTCGCCCTAGCTGCAAACAGTGTCAGCTTTGTTGTATGAAATTTAGATACAACTATAATGAACTGCCACCTGGAGATCATTCACTGCATCTTAGACTCCAAAAGTCCAGGCTTCGGCCTGACTGAAGATGACACAACCCATTGAAGAACTCGTATCTCCCAGAATTAACTACTGATTTCAGACATGCCAGCTTTCGCAATTTCCTGCACATGATTTTATATTATAATTAGGGGCATCATAGCGAAGTGGTTAGCGGTACGACTATCAACCCAATCTTTTATGTGTTTGGATTCCTGGCTAGCAAGGTCATACCCATATGTGAAGTAAACTCAGTTTTTTAAATGTGTGCTGAAGTCGGATGCACTGACATGGAAGGCACAACAATACTACAACGCACTCCGACTCAGACAACAAGCGAACCAGAGACAAAAATATTACAAAAATGTTTTCTCGTTTGAATGCTTGTTGCATTCTTCATGTACGAGAAAAAGAAATGAGAAAAATGTTTTCTCGTTTGCAACTTCTTGCATTCTTCACAGAAGAATATTTGTTTTAACAAGTATTGGTTCAGCTTGTGTTTGCGATCAGGGCAGAGCTCACTGCATGCAGCGAACAATATCTGACCAAATCCCTATTCCATCTCCAAGTGATGGTCCAACACAGATCGCACAGGAAAGGCAAATACAGCCGCAAAAATGTCATGCTGATTTCAGTATGATTTAGCCAAAAGGCTAAAATACAACTTCCGATTGCTGTCTCAAAAGACAGATCTAGTCCTACAGTGGATTCTGGCCCACTGTGGGATCCCTGAAAACGAGAAAGCAGATGAGCTCACCAAAAGCCAGAAGTGGCGGTACTCAGACTCCCCATCTAGAGGTGTATAGAAGCAGAGACACTCATCAAACTATCCATGAGAACAGAATGGAGACCAGCACAAAGAATACAAGTCAGATAATGATAGCATCACCAAACTTGGCAGAGATGGGCAGACAAAGATCTTCAGACTCAGAACGGGACATTGTAGACTCAATGTCCACCTCCACAAAATGGGTCTCAGAGACACTCCCAAGTGTGACTGTGGAGCACCCAAGCAGACACCAGAACATATTCTGCAGGACTGCCCGACCTATGCAGACCAAAGAGAAGCAGTCTGGCCTAGGGTAGCGACCATGCTCGAAAAGCTGTGGGGGACCGGCGAAGACCTGAAACACACAGTCTCTTTTGTAAACCTTTGTAAAATAAGATGCTAGACAATTAATTTACTCAAGTACTTATGAGCTGCAGAAAGACATTCGTGGTCTGCATTATTTTCTGAGCAGGGTTGCATTCTCTTACACCTCTGTGGGAACTTCAATTCCGAGAATTGTTTATCACCTCTGTTGCTGCCTTTGATTTATTTGTCTGTAGAATAAACATTCCAGCTTACCTTATACCGTTTTGTAATGGAGTATCCCAGAGCTGTAACTTCCGCCTCATGTGCAAGCATGGTAGTCATTACATTCATTGTGTTTGTGTCATAAATACAAACTCGGCCATGCTTATTGCCAGTCGCAATGTGAAGGCCATCTGGACAGACCTGCAGGAAAGAGATAAATAACAAGGGGATGTACTCCATAGGCTAATTGAATTATATGATAAGTTACATTGTTTTGATTACTTTGTCATCAAATTTTGTATTTTTTTATTTTCCACCCAATGTTTAGCCATATAAGTGGATATAAAAAGTCAAACAAGTGATACAGAACACTCAATATATGTTTATTTTTTTATTTTTTTAACCTCGTTCTTCCCCACTTGTTAATAAATGTTCATCTCCGCATCGTTGTGTGCTAATTAATGAGAGCACATGAAATCGCCACCCACATGAATTATTGAATTTTCTTAAGGGTTTGTTATACATTTTATATCGATAACTTTGTTCACTATTGTTAACTGTGTTGTTTTTATTTGTCTTATTTTTATAAAAAAAAGGTCTATTTTGGTTAAATTTTCGGCAAACTTCTGTTACTGCTCCCTAAAACTGATCTTTAAGCGTGTGTGCATGCTAGCCATCATAAAACATTGAGAAGTGACAAATGGAATGTTGTCTGACTTTATAATATAATTTCAAACAAATGACTTCAGGAACTTTCAAGAAGACTTACAGTCACTGCACTGAAGCTCTGCTTGCCATGTCGTACAAATGGACCTTCACGTGGTTTTCTTTGTTGGCGCAGTTTTTTGGTTGTGTCCAGTTTGTCAGCGTAGACAATCTTCAGGCACTCAGCACTCACACTGTTTCTGTCAGATCATGAAATAATATCAGTCATCTTTATTGTTGCAAGCCACTACTTATGTCTGTGTTTTAGATTTGTTATAGACGTCTCCTTTATGTTACCTCTTTAACATGCTTTCTTCACAAATGTTTGCACAGACATCCCAGGCTCGCAGGGTTCCATCAGCCGACACCGATATAAGAGCCCCTGGAGGTAATGCTCCACCAAGGGCAGCCTCTTCTGGATCTGAATCCAAGACTGCAGGGTATGTTGTAAGTCCCCATACACAACCACGATGGTACATTGATGAATGTCTTGAACATAAGAAAAAATGCCATGTCAATATTTTATCACTTGAGTGATGATGTGAAAATCACATTAATTTTAATAGATAAAACAATTATTAATATTTCCAGATGATGTTATTTAGGATTTATATTTGGAAATGAGATCAGTTGTTCTCATTTTTCTGAAAATTGAGGAATCTAATTTAGAGAAAACAAGGTCAAGAACTCTTAACAATGTCAATCAAAACCTTTCAGCTTCCTGTAGAGCATAGGCCTTCAACAAATACATGCCAAGTTCTCCTGTTCGGGACCATCTGATGCAGATCTGTTCACATCTTCTCTGTTTCCTTTGTTTGTCTCGCTCTTTCTTCTCCATGTGTGTTTTGGTCTGTCTCTACTTAACTTGACTTCGGGATTTCAAAACAGAGACTCTCTTGTAATGCTATAACTGGTTTCCTAAATTTATGTAATATCCAATTCCAACACCTTTTCCTCACACCCTGTTCCACTGTCATCTGTCTGGTTCTTTCCAACAGCTCCTCATTAGTGTTCTTATCATACAATATTTTTCTCTCTATTCTGCGCTGGCACCACTAATTTATAAAAATTAGTACTTTTTCCGTTGTTATGTTTGTTATCTCCATGTTTCAGAGCATTACAATAGAATGGACTTTTCATTGGAGTTCTCAAATGCAATGAAAGCTCTTTTCAACTTTTATATTCTTATTGATTCTCATCAAGCATAATTATTTTATTTTACATCTGATTGCGGTTAAAAGACAGAAGAGTCAGTCATTAGCCAGATATCAAGTTGTTTTGTCAAATTCAAGTTAATTCCATTTTTGTCGGTTGATGTTGTGAGACATGGACAGTTACAGCTGACCATCAATGAAGGATACAAGCCTAGGAGATGAGATGTTTCAGAAGAATTTTAAATGTCACGTACAAAGATCGAGTTACAAATGAGGAAATACGAGATAGAATTACAACAGCAATAGGGCCTTTTGAAGACTTCTTTCCAACTGTCAAAAGAAGGAAACTCGCTTGGTACGGTCACATATCGAGATAAAATGGTCTTGCAAATACCATCCTCCACGGAAAGGTGCAAGGCAGACGACGAAGAGGCCGTCCCAAAAAGAGATGGGAGGACAACATAAAAGAATGGACCAATCTCCGACCAGAAGAGTCACAGGCAGCGGCCGCTGACAGAGAAGTGTGGCGTGGTGTTGTGAGGATGTCTTCATGCGTGCTCCAACGACCTCACAGGTTACCCGGGATGACCTGACTTGATGTTGTCTTCATAATTCGTCTGTCAATTGTTAGCAAAACAAGAAATTTTGATAAGAGAGATCCTTGTCACACATTTGTTCTTATCTCAAAGGGCTGAGAATGCTGACCCTCATGTTGAAATCTATGTTTCACATCTTCATATGTTTTCTTAATTATGTTAGTCAATTTCAGGGGTACTCCATAGCACCTGAACAACTTCCAGACTGATTCTCTGCCTAAGCTGTCTAATGCCTTGTCATAGTCTATGAGTCTGATATGAAGTGATGAATTCCATTCCACACTTTGTTCAACTACTATTTTCAGTGCAGCTATCTTTTATACTGGTTTAGAAGACTCTGTTGAGTCTGTATACAACCAGTTTCTTGGAGGGTGGTTTTACCAATGATCAAGTAAATCTTAATAGATTCAAACACTAGAGCTAAGTAGACCCGCAGCCAGTTAGGCGCCATCTATAGCTGCTCTTAACAAACCATCTGGGGGAAGGTACAAATAACTTGGGTAGATTTTTAATTTGAATTTTGTCCGGGCAGTGACCATTAAGTCTACTCTTTTCGATTTCCGACTCCCAATGAATTTTTTACGTGCTCAACACTGAACACAAGAGTCCGATCTCACTACCCAGAGATCACAGAAATTTTTACCAGATGATCCACGTGAAAAAAATCCCGGTCTTCACCGTGATTTGAACCCGTGCCACCAGAACCCGAGGTGGGCACCTTATCTCAAGACCACTGATGGTGGTTCTCTTTTCCACAGAACTTCTCCACTAGTCTCATTCAATTTGATTTTGATATGTTGCCAGTGCTCTTTGTATTCTCTATTTCTTCTATTGCTGTAACACATGAAACATATTTGATATTGGGGTTTACAATGTTCTTGTTTCTGAGCAATTCCACATTGAGCTGTTGTCTGTGGTTACGTGTTGCTGTACACCTTTTAAGATTCATCTTTATTTTGGTTATCAGAAGATGAGCGTCTGATCTTGCATTTACTCCTCTACATAATTTTACATCGTGTAATGATGATCTGAACTTCTTATTTATACATATATGGTCAATCTGTTTCTCTTTCCTGCGCTCTGGCGAGACCCGTGTATTTTTGTATGTGGTAACATGCTGTTATCCCCAGTTGATTTAAGGTACAGAAGTTCACAAATAACTCACCATTTTTACTTTTAGTCTTTTCTTCTTCTTCATTTATTCTCAATCTCCCGCACCAAGCCCTGAAAAAGCTGTGCAAGTAGCAGGATGTAGTCCAGAGAACGGAATGCATTGTGTCGCTAGTTTATAGCTTGACTATGATATTTGCACCTTTCGGCCGGACACATCCGTCTTCTGAGGCACTTTGAGTCTCAATTCCATATCTATCCATTATCTCTTCATAACCAATATTAACTTTCCTAAACCTTACCATTTAGGTCTCTCATCATAACTGTAATGTCGTTCTTTCTCCTTTTTTCCATAATATTTTAAGGTCTGATGTAAAGTTCTTCTTTCACTGGGTCATCTTTGTAATCTGTTAGTACATACCATTGGATAATGCTTATATTTATCTTCTTTGTATCAGTTTTGTAAGTAGCTAGTATCATTCTTAGACTTACTGCCTCCCATTCTATACATGCCTTTTGTACCTATTTTGATAGCATTATGGCCACACCTTCACTATGGTCATTTCTCATGTGCTCAGCTTCATCCTCTCAACACCTTTCCATCTTGTTTCAGTCAGTCCCAGCAGATCAATTTTGTATTTTGACCTCTCTTCTGCCCCTTTCCCCTGTTTGTACATTGAATAAACTTTCCAGCTACCAAATCTGATGGTTTTTATAAACAAAAACAGGTCAGCAAGGCAAATGCCTTGTAGCTGTCTCTCTTTTGCATCCTTCGCTATCTTCCCAAAGGACCATCTTCTGTCTTGAATGGTTAAGTTGTATATTTCTGCCTAGCTGACGTGTCTATATTTGTTTAAGTTTATGTGAATTAATATTTCTGTTGCCATGAGGTAGTCATCCCATGCTTAATTAACCCTCCCTTCTTCTTCTTCTTCTGCGTCTGTTCTCAATCTCCTGCTACAAAGTCCTGAACAGGGCTTTGCAAGTAGCAGGATGTAGTCCGGAGAACGGATTGCGTTGTGTCGCTAGTTTACAGTGACTGTGATATTTGCACCTTTCGGTCGGACACATTCGTTTTCGGCAGGAACCCTCCCTTAACTACCTATTACAACATGCTGGGCAGTTTTTAATTCTCTTTATGTCCTGTGGCCCATGAGGTTTCTACCAGGACTTTCCATGCCTTTCTGTCTTTGGTAACCTTTCATGGAGTGCCCCATCTCAGAGATGTGCACCACAGTTCATCCTCCATTGTGCGTCTCCATTTAGTTCTTGGTCTACCTTTCATTCTCTTACTCTCTGGTGCTATTTTTTTGGAGACATCCAAACTCATTCTCATGACATACCCCTGCCATCTCCATCTTCTTTTTCTTATAATGCTATCCATTTCTTCTTGGTTGGTGTCCTGCAAGAGTTTGTCATTTGATATTTTGTCTCACCAAAACACTCCAATAATTCTTTGAAGGCATGTATGGTGAAAGGTTTTTAATCTCTGAGTATCTCTCTTCATCCTCCTCCAGTATTCCAAACTATATAGAAGTACTGGTAAGATACTACTATTATATAGACCAAGTTTAGTTGTCCTGCTATATATACTGAATTTTCAAATTGGTTTCATCACGGTTAAAAACAGTTCTAGTCTTGTTTAAGTGGAATTTGATATCCTCTTTCATCCCTCCTTGGAGTGATACCACACTTCTGAATTAAGTAAACTATTCTGGGCAGTTTACAGTGCTAATATTTTTTGTTGCCCATGCAACACTCAGGTGCCTTAGCAATGTAAAAAGTAAAAATCCTGTCATGCCAATCGGCACATAGGAAATATGGTGTTAGGCCCATATTATTTTATAACCCACGACACTTAGTGGATGATGTGGTCAGCATCACACCAGCCGCCTTTACTTCCTGGACTGAACCAGTACCCATTTAAGGCTGGGTCGACCCGAGAGCCATTGCAGTCTGAAAAAAAATTTACACTACAACTGTGGAAGACCACTCAGATGCGAAGCCAGCTCGCTAACGACTGTGCTACATGGCTCCCTTAGCAATGTACAGGCAGAAGAATAATGTGAAAATATAAGAAGAGACAACCTATCAGTTACTTTTTGCTGAAATAATACACGTCACTGCCACTCAAGTCTTGTTTACACCTGCTCCATATATAAATGCTGCGATCACCATAGACAACAGTTAGAATTTCATGGCAGGAATCGTACGTAATGGCTCTTGTAGTAGGGTACTGGTTGGAGGATTCCTTGTCTTTGGTATCTTGTTCTAATGCTGACATCGACATATCGTCAGAGATGTCTTCAACGTACGGTGCAGTTACCTAGTTTGAGGCATTCAAAGAAAGGGACACACACAATGATAAGACACATGCCATAAGAAAAGTAGAATGCTTGTGGTATATTGAGGAATATGCACAAAATTATTATTGACATGAATCATTGGATTTTTCTTGAGTATTTGCCATATATTCTATACTGATATGTATATCACTTACTGAACAGTTTTTTTGCATTGTCATTTGTCGAGTTTTTTATAAAGTCCTATTTAGGTCAAAAATTTGGTCAATGTCTGCTACTGTTCTCATGGGGTCATGGTTTTTAACCTTGACCCCAGTTTACTTGGAATACAGGGTGATAGGGTCACATGGATCCCAAACCAAAGGGCCATTGAAAGCAAATTGAAACTATCTTTATTCTGATTCTTCTTCTTCTTCTTTCGTTCACTTGGAGTATGTCTACATCTGCAAAGTTGTCTCTTGTATGAACCTTACTGTCTTCTGCAGTTCACATATAGGTCCATATAGTTTCCCTTCCAGTGTTGTTTCTCTTCTGATTCAAATATGTCCCTGCCAAACCAGGCAGGTAGAAAGCAAAGATATGAGCAAGAAACAATGATTAACCAAGAATTCAGAAAAAGTTTAACTGTATTTCAGTCATTCTGAACAAAGGCTGACCTTGTTCGTAATGTGAATTTTCATTGTCCAAAATCAGGTCAAGGGAAAGTTGACTAGGCAACAGACAGAAATTACTTACTTTTATTATCCAATTACGATGCAAAGTTTATTACGGCTGTTCTAAATGATAGACACGTGAACCTCGGATTTTAAACTTGGTAATTATTCCAAAACTTATAGCTGAAATGGAGGGTAGGGTATGAGTTTTTTTTTCAAAAGAATGGGGAGATATTAAAACCAGACCTGGTGGTACTCAGGCTGCAAAAGAATGACCATACGTTTAAGTACGTCTTAGCTGGAGGATAACACGTGAACATGGCATGTTAACTTAAGGCCTGTTCAATCAGACTGCGATCAAAAGTCACTCCGAGGTATTTCAACCTGTCGCACCTGTCAATGGTGCAACCATCAAAAATTATGCCCGGGAGTTCAGCCTTTACTATGGAATTATTCAAAGAGCACCACATCATGCAGGCCTTGTTCGGATTGATCTTGGAGCTTGAGTCGCCGCATCACTGTGAGATTGCTTGCAAGGTTTCCTGGATGTCTTTGACCAACTCTGGCCTGTCTGAGCCAGTCCTGAACGTTAGGATGTCATTGGCAAATGTCAACTTTCGCCCTGTCCCTATGGGTTGAATATTGGCCACTTTTACTGTGTAAATGTTGAACAGCACCGGTGAGAGCGGAGATCCTTGAGGCAGACCTGGACATATTCGCCTCGGTTCTGATGTCCACGATCCCACGCGTAGCGCAACTGTTCTTTCCATCAGGGCAGCTGATATCCAACTAACCAGCCACGGGTTTAAACCATCCTGCTGCAGCCAAGTAATTAAGGTCCCAAAATCGACATGGTTATTTGCATCTTCGAGGTCGAGTGCCACCGTGACTGTTTCTTGCTTTGACTGAAACCCCTCGTGCACATCATACGCGAAAGTTCCAGCGTTAGCCCAGGTCTCCTTCGCTGTTCTATAGCTGGCCCAGCGTGTCGGGAAGAATCTGCTCCCATTCAAGGTAGGCCATTATTTTCCTGGCCACTATCGTCTCGAGCAATTTTCCATATTCATTTTGTATGGTGATTATTTGATAGCTGCTAACTCAGGGAATATTAGTATGAACTAGGTGGAATCCCTGAAACTATAAAACCCAGTTCTGTAGTCTAATCTAATACACATGAAATTCTATACAAATTGTGTCCTGTCTTCGTTCTCTCTTTCAATACCACAGATCAGAATAATCAATGTAGAGACTACAGATATGTTCTCTATTACCACCGTATGCGTACCATTCTCTCTTATCTCTCGTCCCCACAGATCAGAGAAAACAATGTAGAGACTACAGATATGTTCTTTCTTCGATCATAAAAACTGCCACCATTTTACTCCAAAGGACACAAGAGCGATCCCTCCAGGAGTATAGTGAGTCAGCCTTCTAGATCTGTTCTCGCAAACAAATCCTCTAAATCTAATCTGCTCTATCCTTTTATAGACAAATTTTTGCCCACTCAAACTCACGAGGCCTGCTGAGCCGATCGGACATCTGTCAATCATCTTTGGCTCCTTCCCTCCCTGTCCAAGTCTAACTGTGATGACCCAGCTTACTATTTTTGGACGCTTAAATATGAAGGGGACGTTCACTAGTAACCAAGCTGTCTCCCCTTGACTGGGGTTGTTTTAATCCTAGTTTTCCCAAACTTTGTGGGAATAAACTGTTGATTCTACCATTTATCTTTTCCTGGTCGGTAGTCCTATTATACACTTCCTGATACATAACACTGTTACATTTGGAAGGAAAGGTGGAATCCAGAAATCGAGCTCTGAAGCATTAGTGGTCAGACTGTAAAAATTGTCCACACAGTAGGAAAATTTAGGATCACATGATTAGCTCTCATAAGCAGTCATGAAAGGTGAGCGGAGCTTAGAAAGCAGATAAAAAGTGATATTTCAGAGATTGAAGATCAGATTTGGCAGGAAGACAGACCCAAAGTGCTTGTAGAGTTTGCTGCATTAACTCTATGAGTGGTCATTTTGGAAAGCCTGACAGAACTTTCAGTGAGATCAGAACATCAGTGAAACTGAAGTTTGCACCCAATTGTCACTGACACTGATTGACTGACTCTAGTAGGTATCTGTTTAGCGTCAGTGTGTCTCGATGTAGGTCAAAAGGTAAATTGTCAAACCCATTTACAGCTCAAACTGGGGTCAGACAGAGTTGCCTACTATCTCCAACAATCTTTCTCATGGTCATGGACTGGGTGATGGGGACCCAGCGGTCTCGAGGTAAGGTGTTCACCTCGGGTGCTGGAGGTCGTGGGTTCAAATCCCGGTGGAGACACCAAGATTTTTTCACATGGATCATCCAGTAAATATTTCCCCTGATCTCTGAGTAGTGAGATCAGATACCCGAGTGCAGTGACGCGATATCTGTACCTTTTGGCCCAGAATATCCCATTTTAGCGGGCTTTTTTTGTATTTTTTACTTTATTACTTTCCACTGTGACGCTTATTCTATTAGCCAGACTGCACTAGCACAGCCTGTTTCCAGAGCCATCACTTGGAGACAGAATAGGGTCTTGGTCAACTCTGTTTCATTGACCCTGATATAAGCAGTCAGCTGTGAGTCACTGGCTGCTGTCAGATCACTCACCTTGTTGCATCTTCAGCCACATGCATACAGTCATTTTGTGGATAACTACAATGGAGCACAATGGAAACAGGAATGTTGTACTAATGACCATCTTTACTTGGTTTCTCTTCATAGGCACAGGACATTCCTGTGTGGTCGTGATTACAGTCTGATTATTTCGGATCTGCTTGCTATTATTGGATCATGTCTGATAGATTACTTGACCTAATTACCTGAGAAATGTCAAGACCAAGAATGTGGGGCCGTGGCAAAGTTGTAATAATCTGCAAGTCAAGGGCACGGAATATCCTGACCACGCCCTGACTTCCGCCCACAAAGATGCAGTTCTCATCAGCCGTCAAACAGCATGCGTTTACCATATTCACATTAACCCATCTCTCCAGATATCGATCTCTGTTGATCTAGATGTATTGGAAGTTAGTGTCTGGTCAAGTTTGTCTCAAATGTTTTCTTTAAGCCTTATACAATGTGTATTTATAGAACAATTTGTGTTCAGAACTTTAAGATGCCAACTTCAGAACAGACAAAACAGGACATCAGATTTGCCACACACTCTTTTCACCCAATCTGAAAATCTGTAGTTTTCACAAGGGAAATAAAATGAGGCTATTTATTCATCTAATCAGCTTTAGCAATCCCGAGATGTCAAGGTGGATCAGACTAGTTGCATCTGTTATGTATGACTTCCAACGTTTATGGAGTAACAGAAAGATCTCTCTTAAAATAAAAATTCACATTTTCATGCGTGGTTCCAGTCCTCCTCTGTGATGCCGAAACCTGGACATTACTCAAATTTGATACATGAAGACTAGAGGCCCTTCATATGCGTTAACCATTGGTACATCCTGAGCGTCCGATGGCATGACTGCGTTTGCAATGTAGAGGTCTCTGCTAAATAGGCCTTTTATGAAATTCTGGACCCTGTTGTGTCATGTCATGCAGCTGGACGAGGAAAACCAGGCCGCCAAGACACTTCACAAATCATTCCTCAGCACCAAAAGACTTCCTCTGACCAGTTGGAGGTGCAGAAGAGGTTGTCCCCGCACAGCATGACCTTGACAGATAGCAGCTACCCCCCCCCCCCCCCCCACTGCTCTGGATGAAGCCTGGAACCATGCCCTAACAGTTGGCCATGGATGTGACTAATCAACACAACAGGTCTTAGATGCCAAAGCAAACTTAATAAAACAAAGTAAAAATCTTATCAAACCACATAACTCCATTGGCTTAATCCATCTGGTTCCCCTTGCTCTTCATCTATTTCTGTTTTGTGCTGTTTTCTTGAAGGCCGTAGTATTGTCTTCCGCCATCCTTTCCAAATTTTCGTTGCCCTTCCCCGCCAGTCTCTTTTTCTATGGTTTCCAATTCAGTCATGTCTGGTGATTTTGCCAGGATTCTTACTAAGGTGTGTCCAATCAATCTCTACATTCTCTCCACATCGCCAGCTGTACCAGTTATTGTTGTATTTGCCCCACTTCCATTTTATTTCTTTGTCTATTTAATATAAAGTATTCAACAGAGTCATCTGTAGGTGAAAATCAGCAGTCTGGGTGTCATACTTTTATAACTACATTGTTTGACAAAAATAAATGACATATTAGCAAGAACATCATGTTCAAAATTCACCGATGGATGCTCTTGTTACATATCTTAGTGCCCCCGAAATACGAACACCCACTTTACACGCATCTGCTCATACAAACATCTCCAATTACAACCAGAACATTTGCATACAAATGCAAGTTCACGATTACAGATATTTTTCTTGCAGAATTTTTAAACCAACCAGTTGGTCCATTTCAAAATTGACTGTGTGTCATGTTTTCCTTCAGTTTAATTTCAAAAGTTATACATAACACAGTTCTTTGATATTGTGTACGTACATCTGTTGTATTTGTGTCTAGAATAATTTTTAATGGATCCACGTGTAGTGATAACAATACCAATTTTTTTTAAAGTGCAAAATTCAATTCAATGCTACAAAACTCAATATCCAGAGTAGTGATTCTGGAAAGGAAATAGATCTCAGTGCAGCAAACTACATTGCATTCTTTTTTCAAGAAACAATCTCGATATCTACTTACAGTCACTCCTAACACTACAGATCCAGCGCCATCATCATTAGCCCCTGTAAGATCACTATCAAGTATCGTTTGAGATAGAGAGTGGTGAATGATTGGAATGCATTGCCACAGGAAATTGTGGAGGCAGGGTCAATTAATGCATTCAAGAATAGATTGGATGTGCATGGTTTTTAGATCAAGTGAAATAAAAGAAACTGATTATATACAAACTCTGCAGATTCTTCTAAACCAGTATAAAGACTTTAAGTCAAGTTAAGTTTCCCGTTCTCCAAACAAGAAAACAAATTGACAATCATTAAACTTTCTTCTGAGACTGAGACTGAACTTAAAGCTGACAACTTCATTCAAGACACATAAATCACCTTTATTCTTCTTCTTTCTTTTTCTTCATCGTTCATCCTAAAAAGGATGTTTGTGAAATTGTGTCATAGCTTACAGCGAGGTTGCGATATCTGCGGCTTTCGAACTGGTACACGCAATTTCAGCATGGCATTTTTGAGACCTAGTTTGTCTTCCCTCTTCAATTCTAAATCTTGTAGCCAGATTGCAGTCTGTTTCCAGATCAGTCACATAGAGGCAGAATAGAGTTATGGTTCACTGATCCTGATGCAAGCAGTCAGCTATGAGTTTCTGGCTGATGTTAGCTCATTCCTTGCTGTATCTTCAGCCCCACCATCATTCTATACGTTCATCTTCCGCTCTAAAATCTGATTCAGATGTCTCACATACATCGCTTTCATTTTCTATGTCATTTAAAATAATTTCCCTATCACCATATTTTATAATGCGGAGTATGGTGGACTATGCTTTGCGTCGTATGACTCAGTGCATCCGATTTATAACATGCATATTTTTAATGAGTTCACTTACCACAGCAGTGTTACCTTTATGATTCACGAGTCTGAATACATGCAAGTTTGTTTTGTGAGCTGTCCCACTAATCACTTTGCTATGCACCCTCAATCCCCCCCCCCCCCCCCCCAAATAATTGATAAGGTTGAAAGATGTGACATGTCTCAATAATTGACCAAAATTGTAGCGCAAGGTGTACTGTTTTCAGATTGGTATTCCTGTCAACTATGCCAGTAGTCTGCACCAAAAACAGTAGTGGTACAGTGGGGTCCATCCCACTGTAACATTCAAGGCGATGAGGAGGCAGAAATACTGGCAAAAGAAGGTGCAAGGTTACCACAACCAGATTCTAGTGTGACCTACGAAGAGTCCAAAAAGTTTATTAGGGCCAGATACATGGCCAAATGGGAAACAGAGCATACTGGCTACACAAAAAATGATGCCTATTACTAGTTGAACAGAAGAGAGCAGGTCGTGGTCTTCAGACTCCGCACAGGCCACAACAGACTGAGGTACCATCTATTCAATAAACTGAAGATAGGTGGTACTGACGAATGCACCTGTGGTACAGGGAAAATGACCGCTGAACATCTGCTGCAAAACTGCCTGACATACGAGGACCAGAGAAAGCACATGTGGCCATCACCAGTGCCAACACTAGACAAGCTCTATGGCAGTGTCGACAGCCTCAGGATGACAGCTGCTTTCTTCGAACAAATTCAAGTTGACGTCTGACAGCGTACAAAGAAGAAGAAGATTGGTATTCTAAACTTATATAATCTCAACAAATGTTGAGCGTTCACAAACCAACAGAACAGATATCAATTATCATCAGAATATGTCTGTTCCATCCTGTTGACACAAAGAACATTGATAGAATGGTCGAAAGTCAAGTTATTTTTAGGTATTTACACAAGCAGGATCACATGACTTTCGCTGATCTGGCCGTCAGCACCAATTAACACTGCACTAATAACAGCAAGGTATACGGGAACTTAGTTAATGTCAACATACACACCCATGATGGCAAGGGGATCCCGGAGTTGGTGCTTTGTACGATGCTCTTGGTAGGCGGCATACTATTCTGTGAAGAGAGACTGAGCCATGTGGGGAGACCTCTCTCTCCAGCTTCATCTCTCTCTTTTTCCTCCTCTCTCCTCTCACCCTATTTTTTTATCCCTCTCTCAACTCTCCCACTTCCCCCTCCCCTCTGTTTCTCTCTCTCTCTACCTGACACAAGATTCCTGACATTGCAACAACAAAAATGTACAAGCTGCTGCTGCCACGCCCACAAACCACATCACAGAAGCAGTTTTCTTTGAGATTGTCCAAGATGCCACAACGAGTAGGTAAGGGAACAGGACAGGTGCTGTTAATGTGGCTGGAAAAAAAAACAAAGTATCAGGCTCAACTTTCTTTCTGTTGTCTCTTAACTTAAAACCTAGGTCTTATTTAACATCTTTATACTGGTTTAGAAGACTCTGCACAGTCTGTATACAACCAGTTTCTTTGACATTTCCTTGATATAAAAACTATGTGCAACCAATCTTTTCTTGAAAGCTTTAATTTTCTTGTCTCAACTGTTTTCTGTGGCAATGCATTCCAAGCATTCACCACTATCTGATTAAAAAAAGCATTTCCCAATATCCAATCTGGACCTTTATTTAATTAACTTGTAGCTTAACTTAACTTATTTAACATTTGTATACTGGTTTAGAAGACTCTGCAGTCTATATACAACCAGTTTCATTATCATTTACTTGCTCTAAAAGTTATGCGCATCTAATCTATTCTTAAATGCATTAATTGTCCCTGCCTCCACTATTTCCAGTGGCAATGCATTCCAAGCGTTCACCACTCTCTGACTAAAAAATATTTCCTAATATCCAATCTGGATCTTTCTTTAATTAATTTGTAGCTGTGCGCTCTTGTTCTTGTAGGCCATTGTATTTTGAAGAACATGTTAAAGTCTAATTATCCTTTCCGTTGATTATCTTATAAACCTGTATTAAATCACCTGGAATTCTTGTCTAACTGTTGCACCATATAAACATTATAGCCACTGCTGCAGATGTCAGGTGTTCTCCTTTACAGGTGTCAGGTGTTCTCCTTTACAGGTGTCAGGTGTTCTCCTTTACAGGTGTCAGGTGTTCTCCTTTACAGGTGTCAGGTGTTCTCCTTTACAGGTGTCATGTATCAAAGTAAGTAACTGGGATCTTGCGTGAGCGGCTTCTGCAGCAATTTATATAACATGATGGGTTTGCTAGCTCTTCGCACTGTCTAAAATCTTTAAATCATGTATTCAATCAGGTGCATGTGTGTGATGCCAGGTAGCCAAATGTTGCCTTGGTGCACAATGTTGGTCCCAGAACCTCCTCCAGGTCACCTCAACCTCTCCTCTTTTTTCCATGATCTTGCCCTGTGTCATCTGCTGTATAAGACTTTCGTGTCACATATTGTGTCCCAGCCAACTCAATCTTTGTTTGAGTATCATTTTCAATATTTGTCTTTGTGCATCTACCTCAGTGAGGACACTATCGTTGGATCTTCTGTCTGTCCAACTCACTCATTCCATTCTACGATAGCCCTACATTTCTTTTTCTTCTTCGTACGCTGTCAGACGTCAACTTGTATTTGTTCTAAGAAAGCAGCTGTCATCCTGAGGCTGTCGACACTGCCATAAAGCTTGTCTAGTGTTGCCACTGGTGATGGCCACATCTGCTTTCTCTGGACCTTGTATGTCGTTCAATTTTGCAGCAGATGTTCAGCGGTCATTTTCCCTGTACCACAGGTGCATTCGTCAGTGCCACCTATCTTCAGTTTATTGAATAGATGGTACCTCAGTCTGTTGTGTCCTGTGTGGAGTCTGAAGACCACGACCTGCTCTCTTCTGTTCAACTGGTAATAGGCATCATTTTTTGTGTAGCCAGTATGTTCTGTTTCCTATTTGGCCATGTATCTGGCCCTAAAAAACCTTTTGGACTCTTTGTAGGTCACACTAGAATCTGGTTGTGGTAATCTTGCACCCTCTTTTGCCAGTCTGTCTGCCTCCTCATTGCCTTGAATGTTACAGTGGGATGGAACCCACTGTACCACTACTCTTTTTGGTGCAGACTGCTGGCATAGTTGACAGAGTACTGCTCTTAAATCATTAAGTTCTGTATTTTTCTGGCTTTTTAGTGCTGTAACCACAGACAGGGCATCTGTAAACAGGACTATCTGGCTTTCATTGCTTTCGCCTGTCACCATTGCTTCTACTGCAGCCTTCAGTGCCTCTGCCTCCGCTCTGAAATTGCTTGAGAATTTTCCAGTTGCCACTGCCAGTGTTATTTTTCTGCCATTTGTTAGGCTCAGGAATACCCCTCCCCCTCCATTCTGTGTTGTGTTTGTTATAGAACCGTCGGTGTATGCATGGGTCCAGTCCATGCTTGGGTAGTTTTTCGCTATGTATCTCAGGGTTATGTCTCTTCTTTCTTTTTTAGTCTGGCTGTTCTTGTTTCCAATACCTAGTATATTTTCTACCACCTCTGGAATGATATGCTGCTTCCAGGTGGGTTTGCGTACTGTAGGGATGTAGCCATACATTTCAAACGCTTCCAAACTTTTTTCATCCTTCCATGTTAGAGTCCATGTTTCAGCCCCATACTGTGCAATTAGTCATACATGAGTAGTGATTTTTATTTTCCTCAGTTCTATCCCAATAATAATTGAGGTTAGCAATTTATGTTCTTCTATGAAGGTCTTTTTTGCCAATGAAATCCATGTCCTAATTTCTGTCTCTCTATTAAATCTCTAAAATAAAATCTCTATTAACTTATTATAAACCCAAAATACATCTAAAAATGTTATAATATGAAAAATATCAAACAAGTAGACAAACTGACAAAACAAAAGAGGCAGACATTTGTTGGCAAATGGTTCTTGAAGTTCTCAGGTTTAGCATATCTGTTTACTTGTACATCTGTACATAGGTGTTGGTGGTAAGGTTAATGTCAGGTTTAGCATGTCTGTTTACGTGTATATCTGTACATAGGTGTTGGTGGTAAGGCTAATGTCAGGTTTAGCATGTCTGTTTACTTGTACATCTGTACATGGGTATATATGTGTTGGTGGTGAGGCTAATGTCAGGTTTAGCTTGTCTGTTTACTTGTACATCTGTACATGGGTATATGTGTGTTGGTGGTAAGGCTAATGTCAGATTTAGCTTGTCTGTTTACTTGTACATCAGTACATGGGTGTTGGTGGTGAGGCTATTGTCAGGTTTAGCATGTCTGTTTACTTGTACATCTGTACATGGGTATATATGTGTTGGTGGTGAGGCTAATGTCAGGTTTAGCTTGGCTGTTTACTTGTACATCTGTACATGGGTACATGTGTGTTGATAGTGAGGCTAATATCAGGTTTAGCTTGTCTGTTTACTTGTACATCTGTACATGGGTATATGTGTGTTGGAGGTGAAGCTAATGTCAGGTTTAGCTTGTCTGTTTACTTGTAATCTGTACATGGGTACATGTGTATTGGTGGTAAGGCTAATGTCAGGTTTAGCTTGTCTATTTACTTGTACATCTGTACATGGGTATATGTGTGTTGGTGGTAAAGCTAATGTCAGGTTTAGCATGTCTGTTTACTTGTACATCTGTACATGGGTATATATGTGTTGGTGGTGAGGCTAATGTCAGGTTTAGCTTGTCTGTTTACTTGTACATCTGTACATGGGTATATGTGTGTTGGTGGTAAGGCTAATGTCAGATTTAGCTTGTCTGTTTACTTGTACATCAGTACATGGGTGTTGGTGGTGAAGCTAATGTCAGGTTTAGCTTGTCTGTTTACTTGTACATCAGTACATGTGTGTTGGTGGTGAAGCTAATGTCAGGTTTAGTTTGTCTGTTTACTTGTACATCTGTACATGGGTATATGTGTGTTGGTGGTAAAGCTAATGTCAGGTTTAGCTTGTCTGTTTACTTGTACATCTGTACATGTGTGTTGGTGGTGAAGCTAATGTCAGGTTTAGCTTGTCTGTTTACTTGTACATCTGTACATGTGTGTTGGTGGTGAGGCTAATGTCAGGTTTAGCTTGTCTGTTTACTTGTACATCTGTACATGTGTGTTGGTGGTGAGGCTAATGTCAGGTTTAGCTTGTCTGTTTACTTGTACATCTGTACATGTGTGTTGGTGGTGAGGCTAATGTCAGGTTTAGCTTGTCTGTTTACTTGTACATCTGTACATGTGTGTTGGTGGTGAGGCTAATGTCAGGTTTAGCTTGTCTGTTTACTTGTACATCTGTACATGTGTGTTGGTGGTGAGGCTAATGTCAGGTTTAGCTTGTCTGTTTACTTGTACATCTGTACATGTGTGTTGGTGGTGAGGCTAATGTCAGGTTCAGATTTAATTTACTGACCTTGAACTCCCACCTTATTTTCTCTCCCAACACCTGGAAACACCTGGCTGTATTATACCAGCATGGTCAACAACGTGGGGATCGACACTGTAATCCCCACAGTGGTGAGCCTGCTGAGAAGCCCTGTATTGCACAAAGAACCTAGGTCAACTTTCTTCGGTCCTCCCCTGGAAGGGTTACTACACAGGTGAGGAGCGATCGTACTGCTGTACTTGTAACAGTGGTTCAAACCTAGGTCCTAGCAGACAAGCCTAGTCCGTGGCTTTCAGATGTTATATATAGTAGTAACAACCAGCCCCCATAAACCAGTCTCAACCAAATAGTCAAACTCTGCTGTGTGAGAGTCAGGGGTCCCAAGGAGGTTTAAGTAAAAGTGATGAGTAATAGGTCTCAAAGGTCAGAAGAGGATCCCTCTAACCCCCGTTTGAGAGTACTAGGACTAATAACTTTAGAATCCTGCGCAGGACTAAAGTAAAGTGCAACCGTCTTTGTTAGGAATCAAGGACATTAGAACATTAAAGTTTATAAATATATTTACCATTCACTACTACCTCCTCCTCCTCCACTACAAAACCAAGCAAACACTACAAAACCAACCAAGCAGAAATACACTACAAAACCAACCAAGCATACACTACAAAACCAACCAAGCAGACATACACTACAAAACCAAGCAAAGCAGACAAACACTACAAAATCAAACAGCAGACATACACTTCAAAACCAAGCAAGCAGACATACACTACAAAATCAAACAAGCAGACATACACTACAAAACCAAGCAAGCAGACATAGACTACAAAACGAAACAATCAGACATACACTACAAAACGAAACAATCAGACATACACTACAAAACTAAACAAGCAGACATACACTACAAAACCAAACAATCAGACATACACTACAAAACGAAACAATCAGACATACACTACAAAACTAAACAAGCAGACATACACTACAAAACCAAACAATCAGACATACACTACAAAACCAAACAATCAGACATACACTACAAAACTAAACAAGCAGACATACACTACAAAACCAAATAATCAGACATACACTACAAAACCAAACAATCAGACATACACTACAAAACCAAACAATCAGACATACACTACAAAACAAAACAATCAGACATACACTACAAAACGAAACAATCAGACATACACTACAAAACTAAACAAGCAGACATACACTACAAAACCAAACAATCAGACATACACTACAAAACCAAACAATCAGACATACACTACAAAACAAAACAATCAGACATACACTACAAAATGAAACAATCAGACATACACTACAAAACTAAACAAACAGACATACACTACAAAACCAAACAATCAGACATACACTACAAAACCAAACAATCAGACATACACTACAAAACCAAACAATCAGACATACACTACAAAACAAAACAATCAGACATACACTACAAAATGAAACAATCAGACATACACTACAAAACTAAACAAGCAGACATACACTACAAAACCAAACAAGCAGACATACACTACAAAACAAAACAATCAGACATACACTACAAAACGAAACAATCAGACATACACTACAAAACAAAACAAGCAGACATACGATGGTAAAGTGCGCATATTATCCAAGTAGTAAAATTTGACATGTCTGTTGCCGACTGTGGTGAAAAAACTGCTGTCTTCCGCTACATCCATGGCATAGATTTCATCTGAAGACAAAACCATTTTAAGCTCACAGTAAAATATATCAGAAATATATTAACTTCCACAAATATCAAGGCAGACTTTAGTTATAAGCCTAATTTTTTTTAAAGCCAGGATTCAATGTTTAGATGATTGTCAGCTGCACATATCTTTCTTCTTCTGACAATCCCTGGGAATACGAGTTATTCACTCTTTTATTCCTATAACATATTTTGACAATTGTTTCTAGAATTTTCTTTAAAACACAGAAGTACATGGGAATGGTGATGAACTGTCATTCTTGAAGATTCTCTATGCAACCTGGCGCCACAAAGCTATAACAAATGACTGTGAGACCTGTAGCTCGCTGGTTGTATTACACCCCTGCTCCACTTTCTCACATGCTATCCCTGTTTGACTAATGTTTGATTTTAAGCTCCAGCAGTTCGAAGATAGCTGATTCATTTATTGTAGTGTCATCGTCTAACAGGTGGTCACTGATTTATTTCTGCATGTCCCCGCAATGTATGGTTTCAAAACTAGCTATTTCGTTGTCATGAACCCCACCCCGTCCCTACCATACATGGTCCCAAAACCAGCACTTTCGTTGTCATGAACCCCACCTCGTCCCTACCATACATGGTCCCAAAACCAGCACTTTCGTTGTCATGAACTCCACTCCGTCCCTACCATACATAGTCCAAAGACCAGCACTTTCGTTGTCATGAACTCCACCCCGTCCCTACCATGCATGGTCCCAAAACCAGCACTTTCATTGTCATGAACCCCACCCCATCCCCACCATTCATGGTCATAAAACCAGCTCTTTCATTGCAATGAGGCCCAGTCCATCTTCACCATGTATGGTTAAAAAAACCAGCTCTTTCATTGTCATGAACCCTACCCAGCATTTTGACAGTTAATATGGTGATAGTAGTGATGATGATAGTGGTGGTTGTGGAAGTGGTGATAATGATAACAGCAGTGATTTAATAGTGATGGTGGTGATGACGGTGATGATGATTATGGTGATGGTGGTGATGACGGTGATGATGAGTATGGTGATGGTGGTGATGACGGTAATGATGATTATAGTGATGGTGGTGATGATGGTGATGATGATTATGGTGATGGTGGTGATGACGGTAATGATGATTATGGTGATGGTGGTGATGACGGTGACGATGATTATGGTGATGGTGGTGATGACGGTGATGATGCTTATGGTGATGGTGGTGATGACGGTGATGATGATTATGGTGATGTGGTGATGACGGTGATGATGATTATGGTGATGGTGGTGATGACGGTGATGATGATTATGGTGATGGTGGTGATGATGATTATGGTGATGGTGGTGATGATGGTGATGATGATTATGGTGATGGTGGTGATGATGACAGTGAATGATCAGATGATGACGATGAAATGTTATATACCAGCAAATTTGTTGAGCGTCTTCATGATCTTGCTTGGCCATGCCCACACACTTATCATCATATCTTGGGCATCCCCGACAACAATGATTTCACGCATGCGTGGCGAGAATGAAACACTAATTATTCCAACGTTGTGTCCTCTCAATGTGGCTACTTCAGTCCTGATACAGAAAATTATATAAACATGTATATGAGATACAGTCTCACCTAAAAGTAGATCTATATCATTACATCAATATAGACCCAAATGCTGTCAGTCAGGAGTGGAGTAAGGGTAAGTTCTGAAGTCTAATTTAATGCTCCAAGTTATGCTCAATACATCATTTCTGACAGGAAAAACTGGGAGCCAAGGTCAACATCATGGTCAGGTGCAACGTACTGACCAAGACCTCGCCCCACTTCCACGGAGTGCTCTTGGAAACAGGCTGTACTGCTGGCCAACGAGGTGTAAAGTGGCCAACGAAGTGGAAAGTGATACAGTGGTCCCAATTTAGTAGTTAGCCTACTGAGACGTCTTGCATAGCACCACAGCCAGGACAACTCCCCCTTGTCAGTATGTCTTGGGATATCAGAAGGATATCATATCGTGAGTTAACGAAAGATCTTCCAAGACCAGGTTAGGCGCATATTGTTGCGTTAACTCACGTCCTTCTTTAAACATCGTTGTCCAGTTCTTCACTGTTGTCTTCGACACACTTTCTCTCTTCTTCTCTAATTCTCGGGGAGAAAGACTAACGTCTGGTCAGACAAAACATACTGATCAGACATGATAGGATCAGGAAAAACATACAGGCCAAGACCCTCACCTCGGCTTCCTAGTAGCCCTCCCTGGAAATGGGCTGTTCTCATGGCAGCCTGGCTAACAGGGTGAAGGATCGACATGACCACTGTGGTGGTGAGTGACACACAGATGAAGCCAAGCATGGCAGTCGCCTGGGAGGCCATGGTCCACCTTCGTCGGCACACTCAGGATGTGAGGAAAGCTACTGCAACCCATCACTTAACGTCCTTTTCAGGGCGCACAAAAGAGTAACCTACTAAGTGGGCATTTGCAAACAACAACAACTCTCTAATTCTCTCTCTCTCTCTCACACACACACACACACACACACACACACACACTCACACACACACACACACACACACACATATATATATATATATACACACACATACTGAAAAGGTAAAAATGAAGTCCAACATAAAAACAAAACAGAATACTAGATCCTAAACATCAGATAACATAACTTACATGCTGCTTAGTTCCCATACTCTTACTGCAGGGTGCAGGCCTGATTCTCCAGTCAACACATACCGACTATCAGGGGAAAATTTTGCCGCTGTAATACTCCTTCTGGGAGTATGAAGAGTACCTAATTGTCTGTTTGCAGGGTAAATTTAACATACATTAACTCTTACCTCATTAATCATCTGAAATTGTGAAATTTAAATGTACGTGATACGGGATGATTATAAATAAGTAAAATAAACGTGTGCAATGAGGAACTAAACTGATACTTAGGGTAATTAACTTCCAACAGATTATTTATAAACTTCCTTTCTTGAAAAAAGCCACTTGTCAGGTGAACAAGAAACACAGAGAATCTTTCATCAAGACAAAAGATGGCTGAAATATTCAAGTAAAGAAAGATTTCTGATGTTTATGTTTTGCTTTACGAACTCATTTACTCACACACATTTTGGACCTCTGGACACATTTTGGACCTCTGGACACATTTTGAGCTTCTGGACACATTTTGGCCTTCTGGACACATTTTGGACCTATGGACACATTTTGGACCTCTGGACACATTTTGGACCTCTGAACACATTTTGGACTTCTGGACACATTTTGGACCTCTGGACACATTTTGGAAAGTATCATCAACAAGGAAGGAGAAAAGATGAGGATGTAAAACAAGGATACAAAAAGAAAAAGTTGCATTCAGAATGTTGAAACCCATATGGAACTCCAAGGAAATGAGAAGAAAGATGACAAAAAAATGACAAACTTCAGAAACTATACGCCACAAGAAAAAGACAAACTTAAAAGTATTTTTTAACAAAAATGAACAAGAAAGAAGAAAAATTATACTTGTCAAAGAAATAATGAGTGTATAATGGATAACTGAAAAATGTATAGTTAGTTCAATGACATACTTATACTTAACACAGTCAAGCAATACAAGGACACAGCCAGCAGGGTAGGCCACCAGACCAGTCATTGGGTCAGACGTCAAGGCTGAATTTGAGAAAACAGTCAGACCCAGAACATGTTCAAGTTCAAGGGTCTTGGCATTCTCCAGCTCTTGTATTTTGTCAGCCTCAATCTGCAATGGCTTTCTAAGTTGGTTCTTTTTTCTTCCTGTCCTAATCTTGCTAGAACTGATATGACCCATTTCTGTTTCACAAGAATAATAGACAAATAATACCTGTTAGAACGCATTCATTGAAATGGTAAATTCATAGAGTTCTTCTTCTTATGTGCTCTGCAAAAATAGCCAAAATGATTCTTTCTAAATTATTTTATTCACTAAGTCACACTTGTTTTTCTGGATTGATGAATTTCAAATTATGATAACACATTTATCACGTGTGTGTGTGTATGTAGGCATGTGTGTACATCTATGTATGCGCTTGTACGTGCATATGTGTCTGTATGTTAAGATGGATGGGGAGAAATAAATATAGAATCACTGAAACAATGTGTAAGAACAATGGAACCTGGTTATCAAGACAATCAATAAGCAAATCAGATCAATTGATATCACCTCATCTAAGGTCAGAGAAAATGGATCTCTATTGCCATCTGTATCTTAGTGGTGCAATCTGATGCTTTTCTCTACTTATCACTTAATGTTATCCTTCTCTTTTACTTTCAATCTTTCATTTCCTTTCACTAATGCTTTCAACAAGATGTTATGTCTTGTTTTATTATATGGCGAAAATATCTTTACTGATTTTGTTCATTAATTCTACATTTACCACAAACATTTCCAAGACCCTCGCTAATCAGCTTCCATGACATGCACATGTACAGAGGTACAGTGATCCTTTCCTTTCCTCCCCTATAAGGGGAATTGGATCCACACAGTTTCTTAGGCTAAACAGATATAATTAAATAATTTATTATTTTGACAAAATTACTATTTGTTTACATCATTAATAATGTTTTTCCATATAATATATAGCAATAATATAGCAAGCATGTTTGTATCCATTCTTGTTGCATGTATGTATGCCTGGCTTTTGCGGTTGACCAGTATTGTTTGTTTTTTCTTCTACATAAACACAACTACAAGAAAAACGGTTATTCTAACAGACTCCAGGAATGTACTCCAAGCCATCTCAAACCCCAAACAAGAGAGACTTGCACAAAATAAAGTATAACATTGGGTTGCTATCCAAAAAAACAGATCTAAATCTACAGTGGACTCCAGCACATTATGGGATCCTTGGAATGCGAGAAAGCAGATGAGCTTGCAAAAGCCAGAAGTGGTGGCATGTAGACTTCCCATCCACAGAGCTCTAAAGAAGCAAAGGAACTCATGAAGCGATCAATGAGAACAGAATGGAGAGACCAGCACAAAGAATACAAGCAAGAAAATGACATCATAGACAAACTTGGCACAAAGATCTTCAGATTTTGAACGGAGCATTGTAGACTTAAGACCCACCTCCACAGAATGGGTCTTAGAGATACTGACAAATGCAATTGCTGAGCACAAAAGCAAACACCAGAACATATTTTGCAGGGCTGCCCCACTTATGCAGACCAAAGAAAGGTTAGTCTGGCCCAGGGAAGCGACCATGCCATGCTCAAAAAGTTGTGAGGGACCGACGAAGACCTGAAACACACTGTCTCCTTCATGAACCACAGCGGGCTAAAAGCTTAGCATCAGTTTATCAAAAAAGAATAATAATTTACAAAACGTTACAGGCTTCAAAGTGTGAGACTGGCTACCTCACCCTTAAGCCATCAGAACCTCAACAGATATGGACCAGTCCAGTAATATGAGACTAACATTTTTTTCTTGCTCAGATGGCTCATTATAGGAAGACTTGGCGAGTATTTGTTGTGGACCTATGCTCCACAGAGAGCTAACATGTCTTTGATTGATTTATTGATTGATTTTATTGATTAAATGATGCATTCCTAACTAACCCGGTACTCAAAAAATGATTGCTGAAGTCGGATGTGCTGGCCCGAAAGGTGCAAATATCGCAGTCAAGCTGTAAACTACGACACAACGCATTCCGTTCTCTGGACTACATTCTGCTACTCAGGGTCGTGTCAGGGTTTGGTAGCGGGAGATTGAGAACGAACGAAGCCAAGCCAAGCCAAATGATGTATTCATCATAATTCATAACAGAGTAGCTTACTTTGTTTTATTATTAAAGTAAGGAAAGCTTTTGTTTTAAACCACCATCTGCCTCACTTAACAACAACGGGCTCACTCACAAACCACCTGTCACAGTCACTCTCTTGTATGCAATACATACTTGCATGATGAAGTATATGTTGGTTTTCATCCATCTTTCAAAGCTCTGCTTCTCTGTCTAGCAAATTCGGTGGACTCTTGAATGCCATAGCCGCCGCGAATGGAAAGCACACAACTCCGAGCACACGTAACCATCTATGATGTTTCAAGTACATCAGTTTAGTGACAGTAATAGTCGTTTTCGAACTGACATCTCACGGAATGTGTTTGATCTGTTTACAAATGATCCCAGATGTTCTTTGCTATTTAGAATGATGGTTCATTTTTGTTTCATATCCCTGAAGAGCACATTTATTTCCCATTTTCCGGGAGTGCTGTTTGGTGTGCTTGCAAATAAATGTCAAATGTTATGTTCTTTTTCTTGTTAACTTAACGTTTTTATACTGGTTTAGAAGACTCATTAGAGTCTGTAGACAACCAGTCACATTTGCATTACCCTGCTTTAAAAGCTATGCACATCCAATCTAATCTTAGATGCATTAACTGTCTCTGCTTCCACCACGTCCTGGGGTAATACATTTCAAGCATTCACCACTCTCTGACTAAACAAATATTTCCTATATCCAATCTGGGCCTTTCTTTAGTTAATTTGTATAGGTGCCCTTTCGTTCTCGTTGGTGGTTGTATTTTGAATACATTTGTTGTAGTCTAATTTAACCTTTCCTGTGATTATCTTATAAGCCTGTATTAATTCCAAATTCTTCTCTTTTCTAGACACTGTTGGCCGGTTTTTCTGAGTCTTTCCTCGTAACTGTAATTCTGGAATCCCACTATCAGTTTTACCGCTCTTCTTTGTATCCTTTCCAGCATGTTTATATCTCCTCTACGATAAGACCTCCACACCTGTACACATTACTCTAATCTAGGTCTAACTAATGCGTTATACAGTTTTACGATCACCTCCTTACTCCTATGTTTAATATTTCTTTTTATCATACCTAACATTGCATTTGCCTTTTTCACTGCTACCTGAACTTACTCATTCATTTTTCCTGTATGCTCTATTATAACCCCTATGTCCTTTTCCTTATCTTTCATTCTAATATTGTTCTCTTCCATTCTGTAATTGTGTTCCATATTGGGTCTATCCATGTGGATGACTGTACATTTATATATATTAAACTCCATTTGCCATTTCACAGAACAGTCTCGAATCTTATCCCGAAAAAACCTCATGCAACAGAATTATTCATACTTTAGAACAATAAGTCTAATGGGTCACACAATTACAGATAATATTGCTGAAGATAATACAAGAGATAATAAAAGGTAAAGTAGCAAAATGGCACCATTCTTATCTCGGATGCATCCCCTACTCTGGGTTACCTGTGTCTTGTTATCGTGTTATTAGCAGCCGGAAGAATTACGGCAGAAATCCAACAAAGATGCAATAAGGCAAATCAGATCATTTGACAATTAACTCCAGAACTTGATTGCAAGCGCGTGATAATAACTACCAAAAGAGCTTTTTGCAACACGATTTTCGTTCCGACACTTTGCTATCAATGTCAAAACTGATCCTGGATAACAGGCTGCAACAGAGTAGACTGGCAAGGAGAAGGGATCGAAGAGGGAAGGCTAACTCGGTACTCAAAAAATGCTTGCTGAAGTCGGATGTGTTGAGCCGAAAGGTGCAAATATCGCAGTCAATCTGTAAACTACGACACAACGCATTTTGTTCCCTGGACTACATTCTGCTACTTAGGCCCGTGTCAGGGTTTGGTAACGGGAGATTGAGAATAAACGAAGCCAAGCCAAGCCAAAACTGAACACTAATATCAAATGAAAAACGCTACATCGTAAAACAGAAATGAAATACCTATGTAAAATATTGAGCGTAACAAGGAGAGACATGATCAGAAACGATGACATCAGGAGACTACTGGTAACAACACCAGTATTGAACTGCATTAAAAGACAGCAACTAAAATGGTTTGGCCACGTAACAAGACTGCCACCACACAGCACACACCCCCCCCCCTCCCAGCAATGCTATTTAAATACAATGGAGCCAAGGGCAGACCACGAAAAAAGTTGCGTACATAAATATTTGAGGCAGTAAATGCTATTGTGAATGAGGCACACAGACGGGCTCGTTCCAGAAATGTGTTCATAACCGGACTCTGAAAGAAGAAAGACAAAGAGTAGAGAGGGAAGTTTCAGAAGAACAGAAGCCATTGTCAGATCTTGTCAAGTTTAGGAAGTAGGCACAGATCATTGGGAAGCCATTCTCAGACCTTGCTAAGTTTAGGAAGTAGGCAGAGATCACTGGGAAGCCAATCTCAGACCTTGCCAAGTTTAGGAAGTAGGCAGAGATCACTGGGAAGCCATTCTCAGATCTTGTCAAGTTTAGAAAGTAGGCAGAGATCATTGGGAAGCCATTCTCAGACCTTGCCAAGTTTAGGAAGTAGGCAGAGATCATTGGGAAGCCATTCTCAGACCTTGCCAAGTTTATGAAGTAGGCAGAGATCACTGGGAAGCCATTCTCAGACCTTGCCAAGTTTAGGAAGTAGGCAGAGATCACTGAGAATCCATTCTCATGCACTGCTGCATTCTTGATAAATCAATTAATCAAAGCCCTATCGGTGCATAGGCCATTGACAACATCTTGCCAGTATATGTTGTTGTTGAATGCCCATTATGAGTAGGATTACTCTTTAGTGGGCCCTGAAAAGGACGTTGAGTGGCGGGTTGCCGAAGTTTTCCTCACATCTCGAGCGTGCTGATGAAGGGGAACCTCCAAGCGGCTGTGTTTTACTTAGCTTCATCTGCGTGTCCATCACTCAGCTCGTTAGCCAGGCTGCCATGAAAACAGCTCGTTTCCAGGAAGGCCGATGGGATGAGGGTCTTGCGCTTTACTTGGATTATAGTGAGGAAGAAACTGCGCTGGTCAGCAACCTCATTTTCTGTTCTCGAACTACCTTGGGCAGTGGCAAGGCATAAGTCAAGACGACTGGAGGTCATTCAGGATGAAGGCAATCTGGTCCCATCTCCTTTGAGGCCATTAGTCGCTTGAAACCCGTGGCACTCGAACCCACGCCGCTTCCGTTCATTGCGTTGAGAACGACTGCCTTACCTCTCGACCACAGCAACCCTCTGTTAGCAAGTTTGGGGGTCAGTATACACGGTCGTGTGATGCACTGTCTCTGCAGGTGTCATCATGTTATTTGAGCTCCTTCTCAAATTCTCTTCCACGTGTATTTTTGGTTTACCTTTCTTTCTCTCCCCTTGAGGATTCCATGTAAGAACCTGTCTGGCTATGTTGGACGCAGTAGCAATGCGTTAGAATAGAAAGGATAAGCTGAGCTATCCCAAAAGGTTTTGAAGACTTAGAGAAGACACCCTTTGTATAAAACAGATATGAAATAAATAAGAAATTGAAATGGTCAATTTTGTTTATGCGTAGTGATATGTTAGCATTGCTTTGGCACAGCATCTAAATTTTATCTCCTTTACAAAAAGGACTCCCTACCTGTCCACTGTACTCTAATCTAGGTCTAATTAATTCGTTAAACGGTTTGACTATCACTTCTATGCTTCTATGTTTAATATTTCTTTTTATCAAACCAAACATTGCATTTGTCTTTTTTACTGCTACCCGGACTTGCTTATTCACCCTACCTGTATGCTCTATTAAAAACCATTGACTTTTCCAGCCTCTATTTATTTTTTCAAAGCTTTATTCTTAGCTCTTCTACAACTAACTACGGATCGAGTTATCCATTTTTTTTCGCTTGGGGTTAAACTTCCTACATGGAACAAATTCCTCTTTCAGGTATTCCAGAATAGATTTCAACTTAGCCCATTTCTCTTCAACATTTCCGCCAGTGAAAATATCTGTCCAGATTACGTGGCTAGCTGATTATATCGTCTTCTGTACATCTGTTCTAGAGTTGTCGTATGTTAGTGGACACTTTATATCCCCTTTCATAGCTTCAAGATCCCAACAGAAAATATGATGGTCACTCGAACCAAATAGTTCACCAACGGTAACATTATTTTTTTTATGTTGAAAAAAATAGATGAAGTGTGTTTCTGCCTCTGGTACAGTCCTCCACATGTTAAAACAAAAAATTGTCAATTATGCACTGAACAAAAGGATGGAATTCGGCATGTGCTTCCAAAATCTGCCAATTAATGTCTGGAAAGTTAAAATCTCCCATTAATAATAATTTCTCTGCACTGGACAATGTTATAGCTCAAAAACATATCCTTATCGTCTTCTTTACTACTCCATGGGCACCGGTAGCATACTACAACCAACGTTTCTTTCTTCCCCGCTTACGATTTCGTCCCATACACTTTCAATTTTGATGCCGAAAGATATATCATCTCTGATAGTTATAGTAACTGATTTATTACAGTACAACCCCCCCCCCCCCCTTTCCCCTAGTCTTGTCTCCCACACCCTATCTTTCTTTAAGATTGTACATCCCTCTGTTTCTAGTTCCTATCTGAAATGTCCTCATATGTCCATGTTTCTGTTAAACCTATTAGATCTGGTCTTTCTTCCTCTACATATACTTCCAATTCTCGTCATAAAAACATTTGAGATGGATGTGTTGTTTTTTCTCCAGCTCCTCATTACGATGAATTACTGTCATGCCGCTACTACTGTCACTTGTTTCTGATCCTAGTTCCATACGGTGTCCATTTTGCTTACTAATACTAATACATCCTCTCGTCCCCTAGGGTGTTTACATTTTCTTATTTGTCCTCTTCTTGCTCTGTTCAGCACGACACCCTGCCATCACAGAATACGGAGGTGTGCAAGCCTACTCTTGACCTCCCATGTTACAGGATCCATATTGGATCTTTCCACGTGGATGACTGTATTTGCCAGCTTTCAGACCCTTCCCAAATGTTGTCTACATTCGACTCAATATATCCATTTCAGCTTTAGATGAGGCACTTCTGCATATTTTTGTGTCATCAGGGAATTTTGCAACCATGGATCCGATATCAATGTCCAAATCGTTTATATATATCAAGAACAAAATTGGTCCCAAAACCGAGCCATGTGGCACTTTCCGTTTGACCTCAACCACCTAATAGACCAACCTACATTTTAAAAATGTGCTTCTTCGTCTTTATTTTGTTCGTATGCTAGCTCTCTCATTTAAAGATGTTTCTTGCTGCAAGACAATCATTTATTTTCTTAGTATTTTTCACCTCCCGTTAAATTCATATTCCAGTGTTCACTTATCTGATCACCTGTACGTTGTCTCCTCAATTTGTTCTTGGTAGTCTTTTTCCATAAGATTTTTGTCTCTCTACTGTCTTCACTTTATTACTATTATTAAACTATTTGGATTTTGTGGATATTTTAAAGTGGGGATCTCGTTGGACTTTTCATATATCTCTTAAGGTTTATTTTCAGGGCAGGTCAAATTTTAAGAGCAGATTTTTCTTTGACATTTCCGGTTGTTCTTTTAGACAACATGGCGGACGAAGAGGCTGACAATCTCGAAAACTGGGAAGAACAAGCCGATAGTGGCGTAAGTATTAAATCATGGATATTTAAATATTGGTTAGTAGCGATAAAGGCTGTGATTAGGAAACGAAATGTATTTACATGTTTAATTTGGCTTAAAAAATTGATTGGCAATTATTCGTATCGCAAATCAAATTATAATTATTAGTATATTTATTTAACTAAAAAATGAAATTTGAAAGTAGATCAGATCTTAGAATGAATATAATTAGATCTAGACTAGTCTAGTCTCTATGACTATAGTCTATAGTCTCACTATAGTAGTCTATTGAATATACTATTGGTCATAAATTAAAGTGAGGACAAAAATGAGTAGATCTAACACATTATTTTAGGTAACTTAAATGATCTTCCAGTACTTAAGAGTACTACTGAGTACACAAAGTGACAAGACAAGTGACGAGATTCACACTGACTGACTATCATAGTCACTATGATATTAAATATTATTAATTATTATTATAGTAGCAGTATTAATAATCTGTAGACTGTAAATAGAATGAGTGTAATTTAAATAAATATGTCGATTAATAAATATAGTCTAAATAAAAAATGTTTATTTCACATTAGACTATACTATTAAAAAATAATTATCCCTATACTATACTAGTTACTATTAGTATTACTATACTAGTCTAATTATATTATAAATTAATTATTTAGCCAAAGCTATCAATGATAGTATCATCATCATGATATGCAAATTCAGTGGATTGTAACTAGTACTTAGTAGTAACTATAAATATTTGATGTTTTTCTAAATATGCTAATAATATCTATCAATGTAGCACGCATAATTAATAATGTATTTCCAAACATTTGGTCAATCATAATAATACTAACTAGTCTATCTATCATTATTGACTATTGCATAAATTGTATTTCTCTGTGATTAGGTCTATTAGTATTAGGTATATTATATTTTCTCTTCCAACAAACCATTTTAACAATTAGTACAGTATATTATTTTTACATTTGTTTATTGTTAGCAAGTAGACCGTATACATTTTTACAGGCAACAGAATCGTTGTAAAATTTTAGAATATACTATAATAATAATACACTCAGGTAGATCCCCACATTTGGTGTTCCAAACTTTTAAGCTAAAGAGGTTAAAGGTGAGGGCTAGACTTCATCGCCGTGGGTTTCCCCATATGGCTCAGTCTCTCTCTCAGCAGAAAAGTATCCTGCCTGCCGAGAGCATTGCACAAGGCACGAACTTCGTAGCTCCAGTGATCTCCAGAAAATTGTCATCGTGAACAGAGGCGTCGCAGCTCGAAATCAAACCCCAACCGTCTGAACACGAGTCAAACAGCTTGACCACTTCGCCACAGAGAACCCACTTATATACTGTTTCACATTAATGCTGTTTTGTAATTAATAATTTCCTTTGTTCATTAGAGCCATATTTTCTTAATTGTGCCTACACAGGCCTAAAAAAGCAACTATTGTATAGAATCTCAATCTGGTAAGGAGCGTTCATATGCGTATTAGACCAAGCGGTGACAAATTTGTTTAGAATCGAGGATTTACGCAATAAGGAAAATTGTGTAAGTGTGAGTAAATTGGACACTGATTCTGGAATGATAGTTGCTTCAGTACAATTTACAAGTGTCACAGCAAAATGTCTTGGTGATTTGTGTCCTGAATTTATCATGCTCTGTATTAGACCTTAAACTTAATACCTCTATTGTTTTGGCCAGTATGAATAATGTTTGGAAGATAGCAGTCACAGACAGGAATTATTAATGCTTGTGTTTCTAGAAAGCTTATTTAGAGAGTACGATAATGAAGAAGTTAAGTGCTATGTAGAGATGATATGAACCAAATTAACATTTACAAGACTAGGACCTTCTTCACATAAATTTATCAAGAATTGAGGATGAGGCTTATTTTCTCAGTTAAAGAACCTGACCAGAATTTACAATGTAAACAGTAGCTCTTTCTGGACCTATAGCCACTATAATGGCTCTTTAACGAAACCCTACAGCACCTTTAGCTACTATAATGAAAAATAAATCTCTTTGTTTTTTAGCAGAACGGTGATTCAGGTTTTTATGTGACTGTATACTATACTGCTAAGACCAGAATAGTTCTTAAATGTGTTTGTTTTTACAACCTATTTATTCTGTCAAATAATCAAATATCAACAATTTACTGATATGTTCATTTTTTTTAACCATTTACCTTCCCAGTGATATATAATGTTAATATGTTAATCTATATTATTGTGCGAAGTAGTAATATAAAACAGGCATGCAGTAATTTTTTTTCAAAACTAAAAACTAATTTGGTCCAAACCTAAAAATAATCAGGTCCTTAAAGAGTTAAAGCCCCACTTCAATATACTAGAAGAGACAACGTGATTCGGGCAAGCAGCCGTTATTACTACAGTTCTTATCTAAATTCAATACAATAAAGTCTGTAACATTTCATTGCTGACAGATGTCTTTGCTATGAGACTCTTGAATTTTTAAATGTTGATGTCTGCATTAACAGGGCTAAAAAAGAAGCAAAGAATAGTATTAGTGTAATCTACCAGGCATGCCATGAGAAACACATCAGATGCTAAGATGCAGCAGTGCATGAGCTGCCAACAGCCAGCAATTTATAGCTGGCTGCTTGCAACAGGGTAAACGAACCATAGCTGACAAAGCCTCTATTTCGCCTTCACATAGCAGCTCTGCAAACGTGCTGTACTAGACACGAATGTAGTCTAGCCAAGGGATAGGGATTGCAGTGAGAAGGCAAACCCGGTTCTCAAAAAAGTTAGCTGAAATCGGATATGTTGGGCCGAAAGTCCTAAAAACACAACACAACGTCCTTTTCAGGACAAATGCAGAAAAAGAAAATACACTTAGTATGTTGGGCATGGGGCTGGCTTCTCTATATTGTTGAAACTATGGGCCACAGATACTCCAAGAGATATAGACAAACTACATGTAAAATAATGGTGAAACCGACCTGTATTTGTTGAAGATCTGTTCTCCACTGGAAGGTTTTGATTGATTTATATGCTGATATGACTTGCAGATTTATTAGTAGAAAATTTATTTACAAGTGTATAAATAACATGCAAAATTAGCATGAATTGATGTTTAAATTAACCCCTCTGGAATTATTTGTCAATTTAGTTAATTTATAAAAGGTTTATTGTCTCAATTTCATGTAGATGCTGGACAAAAGGTTAGAAGAAATGGCCCTGGACCTGCAAACTAAAGAAGAAGAAAGAAAGAAACAGTAAGCAGACTGATTTGTTCTAAGTCTTTATGTCTCTAAACTGTTATCAATGTTTCTTCTCCTTCTTTTGTCTTCAAACTTTGACTTAACTAACAAAGGCAGCAGTCAACTCAAGACACTGTACACTTCCATACAGTTTTTCACTGAAGGACATTGGTTGTTGTCATGTCCTTTCTCTTTCAGTAGTGTATGATGGGCAGGACTGCAATAGGTTATCCACTGTCAAGGGGGCTGTGCCAAAGGTACACGTCCGTAGTGCCAATCTTGAATTTATTATAAAGATGGCATCTCAGTCTGTTGTTTCCTGTGTGAAGCCAGAAGATGATCACCAGATCTCGTCTGAAGAGTTGGTGGTAGACGTTCTCTATTTGACCAGGGTGGTCACTTTCCATTTTGATCTGTACATGACCGTGATAATTGCTTTTGTCTCGTCATATGTTGTTGCTGTCGTCACTTTGTTGCAGTATTTCTCGCTCTTTGGCAGAGTATTCTGTTTCTTCATTGTCTGGAATGTTGCAGTGGGTTGGTATCCACTGTATTACACTTCTTTTGTAGCACTGTATTAAGCATTCGAGTGAGTCTGCTAGTCAATTTTGTGTTCATTTTTTTTTAGGAATGGCAACTGTGAAAACCACTTGTTTTTCTCTCAGATCCTTGTAGTTTATGAGGGTTTCAGCTGCCTGCCTCAGGGCTCTAGCTTTGACATTGAAGTTGTTGCAGTATCTCCTTGTAGAATTGACCATGTTTTTAGAATGATGGGGATGTCTCCTTCCCCCATCTTCTACTGCATCTTTTGCTGAGCCTTCTGTATATGCATGGGTCCTGGATTTTGGTGGACATTTATGGTTGATGAATTTGGTGGTTATTTGTTTTCTTTGTTATTCTGACAATGACTTTTTGTTTTCGATGTTTGGAACGTTGCATGTTTGAGGTGTGTTCAAAAAGTTTCTGACCTTTGGGTCAGAAAAATACAATTACTCACCTGGAGGTTTGAAACCCTAATCCCCTTCAAAGTACTTTCCTTGGGACTCCGCACATTTTTCCCATCAGTCCTGCCGTTGTTGAAAGCATTTGAGGAAGGCTTTTTTGGGAAAATTAGTACAACTGGGTTGTCGCATTCCACATAATATCTTCTCGACTCAATTCGGGTCCCTTTCAGCGGAATTTTCAGCTTGGGGAACAGTAAAAAATTGCAAGGAGCCTTGTCTGTAAAAGATTGTTTGCACAACCCAGCATGTCACTTGTGAGACTTCCAGATAGAGTTGCTTCTGCTCCAATGTGAGGCCTTTCAGCACAAATTTCGCGGACACTCTCCGCATTGCCAAAACCTTGCTCAAAATGTAGTGTACAGAACCAATGCTAAACCTCACCTCTTCCTCAAGTTCTTTGATTGGGGGCGCAACGATTCTGTAAGACCAAGGTCCGTACTTGGTCAATGACTTCATCATTTCAGCTTGTTGATAACCTACCTGAACGTGACCAGTTCTTCACTGATGTGCGACAATCTTTGAAGTGATTGTACCACTCCTTAATTTGTGTGATGCTCATGTCATTGTCACCGAAAGCCTGTTGTATTTTCTTAATGGTTTCCACTGGGTAACACCTAGCTTTAGGCAAAATTTGATACAACACCGCTGCTCATTGCTTTCATCATTTCGTGGTGAATAAAAATGTGACGGATGCTCACTGCACTGAAAGGCTGACTGCCAGAGACTGACACAATCTGCTGGCAGGAACAAACTTGCGCATGGTGGTCCTATACCTCCCCGTCGAAGGATACCACTTATGCTTCATTTGTTTCTGCTGAACAAATTTAGGTCGAATACTTTTTGGTCATACCTTATAAGTTTAGAAAGAGTTTTCAAGAATGTATGAAAATATCATGCTGTCATTGATTTTATGGTTGTGTCTACGAAAGTAGCATATTTTCTTTTTTGTCTGTACTGCAAAGTTACTTTGCTTTAGCCTGCCTCTCCCCAGCCCATTTAGTCTTTGGTACATAGGGTAGTCCATGAGTCTTTTGAATTTGTCGACAACTGGGTAACTGAACAATCTAGAAAGTAAACGTGGCTGGTATGATGCTGAAGACATCAACCCTAGCCTGCCGGTCAAGATAATATCAGCCTCTCACCATATTCCCAATATGCCACACTGGGATGTAAACAGGATCTTTCTTTCTATCCCTGAGTGAAATTTTGGACCCCTTACTTGGATGAAAATAATAAGACCACCCACCTCCATAAATGTCTTAAAAGTCTACCTAAAAAAGTTGTACATCCTCATCATGCAAAACAAATTGCTACAAAAACCACCACTACAGGAGCACAAAGTCCTTTGGCGCAGGCATCCTAAAGGAGGCCAACTGTAGTGGTGGCCCTATGCTCTAGCTAGAGTGAAAAAGGACAAGAAAAAGAAGAAAACATCAACCTAACACCTGGGTATTGCAGGTGCCCTAAAGGGGAACAAAGAATGGTAACATTCCAGCCATGTCATATGAGGCAATTAATGAGAGTTGGACTGAAACTATTATTACTGTCTTTATTCTCGTTGCTTGGAGGCCGCATGGGACTTAGGAATAAAGGCTGCTTGTCTCAACAACGATCATGCAGTGTACATGTTATGTTTTTTATTTTATCCTCGATGGAGAAAAAAAACCACGGCCATACTGAGGTTTTGAATTTTTGCTTCATTAGTCATGAGGCCACTTGGTCAACTGCTTATCATATAAACTATGAGCCACAAGAAAAAGAAGACCTTTACACCATATGGTAGAAAAGAGCAACTAAGTCATTTTTTAACATTTAATTTTCAGTCATTTTATCCTTCTACTGCTCAAGCTCAGCCTGCTAATCAGAAGAATGCACTCGGCTACTACCAACTTGCACAAGGACTAACACCCTTGTATATGTCCTTGGTCGACTAAGACTAACTCATATTCATTAGTTGAACTGGAATCACATTCTGAGTTGGAATCTTCCTTCATTGTTTCATCCTCGTATCCATCCATGTTATTATCAACACAGTAATAAAAAAAAGCTTTTACAATGAATTAAACACTAATTATTGACTAGACTGGTTGTCCACTGGGCCAATAGCTGCATGCTTGGTCTCCCTTTCTTCTTCTTCTTTGCATTCAGGATCTTCTGGTCATGCTATATCTGCAGGCCAGTCGCCATGATGAAGTCTGTAGTCTTCACCAGGTCAGAGCGGCTGCCCCACAGCTTTTATTTCAGCTCCACACCCTCTGGCCAGGTCTGGCATCTCATTTCCCTATAGATTGGGCATTCCTCTAGAATATGCTCAGGGTTCTGGCATCCTGTTCCACATGGGCACTCATCAGTGTGTGGTCTCTCTCTTAATTTGTCTGAGTTTATTATTAGATGTGCGAAGTGATTGATGCTAGGCAGCAGAGTTCCAGAAATCTGCCATTCTTTATATGAACAAATGTTATGCTGCACCTTCTTTGTTTGTTCTCAATCTCCTGCTACCAAGTCCTGAACATGGCTTTGCAAGTAGCAGGATGTAGTCCAGAGAGAATAAAATGTGGTGTATCGATAATTTACATCTTGACTGCAATATGTGTAGCTTACGATCCGACACATTCGTCTTCGGCAGCATCTATGGGTACATTTTCAGTAGGCAATTTCTAATGACCAAATTGTATTCAGTCCAATTCTTCTTCTTCGTACGCTGTCAGACGTCAACTTGAGTTTATTCGAAGAAAGCAGCTGTCATCCTGAGGCTGTCAACACTGTCATAGAGCTTGTCTAGTGTTGCCTCGTCCAATTCTTTTCTTCTTCTTCTTCTTCGTACGCTGGTTACAGCGATATACGTTGCACTGTGTTACTTTGTTAAGCCTGTGGCCCAGTACATCCGATTTCAACAGGCGTTTCTATAGGGATGCCCTCCTTAGCCTTTGGCTGTCCCCAGCCTATCTGCAAGGCAGCAGTTGTTTTTGGTCAGAGTTGTCTCTCTTAGGGAAATTGTCTTGCAGGACTATCAAGTCTTCCCCACTCGTGTCTTTAGGGTGTGGCAATGATATGAAATGATATAATGGACTGTATGTACTAGTTTTTCAAGTATCTCGGAAGAGAGGCAGTCCAGTGTGTCTGTGTCCCAGGATCGTCACGTCCTGCCGGAGACGTAGCATATGCACATGAGTGGGGTATCTCTTTGCTCCTTTTATTTTCTCGGCTCATCTGCAGTGATGGTACGCCTAGCATTCCCCGCCACCTGGGAGGTTGTCACAATAGAGCAGAGGTGCAATGTCCGCTGGCCTGCATCTCTTATGTGTCCATTGGGATGACTGATAGCAGACAGAGGTAAAGAGCGAGGCAGGAGTGCATTTAACCAAGGAACAAGTCTGGTCATAGCACGGAGGTGTTGTTCGTCTGGTGTGCGGACATATCTCATGATCAAGGGCTGAGTCTCAACAGTTCGCAGTGAGGTGGCTGCTCTACTGCTTACGACACCCCAACCGAGAACTAAGTCTTCTACTAATGGTTTCACACCTCAACGCCGTATGGGGTGAATATCGAGCAGCTTCCCGCCCGCTTTGATCGGCGGACGGCAGAGACCTTTCTGCGGCTCGATCTGGTCGGGCTGAGGCGCAAGCCCCAGGTCCCAACCATATCGTAGCCTCCCATCGCAGTGGTGCTGAGATTTAGGGCGGGATTCCGGCTTAGAAGCGTTCCGCCGTAATCCCTCAGATGGTAGCCTCGCACCATTGGCTAACCAGTCAAGCAGGTGGACCAAATGTCTGAGACCTGCGATTCCTCTTGAATTAAGCAGGATTACCGTAGCAACGCCCTGTCATTAATAGGGTAAAACTGACCTGTCTTCCGAGGGTCTAATACCAGCACCCGTTCCCTATTAGACCCAACGAATCAAGAGAGAGCTTTTTAGTCAGTCAATTACCAAGTGTCTGAAACCTGCGATTCCTCTAGGGTTGAGCAGGATTACCGTAGCAACGCTCTTTCATTAAGAGGGTAAAACTGGCCTGTCTTCCGTGGGTCTAATTCCAGCACACGTTCCCTATTAGACCCAGCGAAATTGCTCCTGGCCTGTCAGTCATTACAGTTTTGGCGTGTTGAGTCAAATTAAGCCGTAGGCTCCACTCCTGGTGGCGCCCTTCCGTCAATTGTCCAATTCAAATATGTGGTTTTCTCATTGAATTTAGTCATATCCCTTGCTGCGCGCCTAATTATTAGATGAACATTTTAAATAATTAGTAACATCTAACAAGCCTAGTGAATTCTGATTTTAGGGCTACTAAATCAAATTCAGCACCAGACAGTATGATCTTATCAGAAGATAGTGGCAGAACACAGTATCAGCCTCAAGTTCGAATCCTCCGCCGAGAAGCCAATGGCCCTTACAGTTCATCCCAGAAACATACAAACATTTCAGGGTCAGTGTATATTTGTCATCTCTGTTGTATGTTCAGTTCACTTGACAATTAAAAAAGGAATCAAATCTACAAAATATTGACATGTTTTGAATGGTCTTCCCACGAATTACTTGGTAACATTTGACATGTTTTGTATAGTCTTCCCACGAATGACTTGAAGTGTAACATTTGACATGTTTTGTATAGTCTTCCCACGAATGACTTGAAGGACAACATTTGACATGTTTTGTATAGTCTTCCTAAATAGATTTGGAAATTGGAAACTAAAGCTGAGAAACTTTGCAGAAATAGCCAAAGCAAAGATGAGCGAAGACCATATGAACACTGTAAGAATACCAAAGCCCATCCCTGCTGTACGCAAACCTACCTTGAAGCAGCATATCATTCCGGAGGTGATAGAAAATATACCAGTTATTGGAAACAAGAACAGCCAGACTGAAAAAGAAAGAAGAGACATAACTCTGAGGTACATAACGGAAAACTACTCAAGCATGGACTGGACCCATGCATACACCGACGGTTCTGTAACAAAGACAACACAGAACGGAGAGGTAGGGGTATTCCTGAGCCTACCAAATGGTAGAAAAATAACACTGTCAGCGGCAACTGGAAAATACTCAAACAATTTCAGAGCAGAGGTAGAGGCACTGAGGGCTTGCGGTAGAAGCAATGCTGACAGGTGAAAGCAATGAAAGCCAGATAGTCCTGTTTACAGATGCCCTGGCCGTAGTCACAGCACTAAAAAGCCAGAAAAATACTGAGATAATGATTTAAGAGCAGTACTCTGTCGACTATGCCAGCAGTCCGTAGGAAAAAGAGTAGTGGTACAGTGGGTTCCATCCCACTAACATCCAAGGCAACGAGGAGGCAGACAGACTGGCAAAAGAAGGTGCAAGATTACCTCAACCAGATTCTAGTGTGACCGATGAAGAGTCGAAAAGGCTTATTAGGGTCAGATACATGGCCAAATGTGAAACAGAACATACTGGCTACACAAAAAACGATGCCTTTTACCAGTTGAACAGAAGAGAGCAGGTCGTGGTCTTCAGACACCGCACATGCCACAACAGACTGAGGTATCACCTATTCAATAAACTGAAGATAGGTGGCACTGACGAATGCACTTGTGGTACCGGGAAAATGACCGCTGAACATCTGCAAAATTGCTCGACATACGAGGACCAGAGAAAGCAAATGTGGCCATCGCAAGTGGCAACACTAGACAAGCTCTATGGCAGTGTCGACAGCCTCAGGATGACCGCTGCTTTCTTAAAAAAATACAGGTTGATGTTTGACAGCGTACGAAGAATTAGAAGTATAGTCTTCCCACGAATGACTTGAAGGGCAACTTTTGACATGTTTTGTATAGTCTTCCCATGAATGACTTGAAGGGCAACATTTGATATGTTTTGTATAGTCTTCCCACAAATGACTTGAAGGGCACCATTTGACATATTTTGTAGTCTTCCCACGAATGACTTGAAGGGCAACATTTGACATGTAGGTTCTAGCTTCAGTTGTGTCGGTTCATGGGGCGTTCTTCGTCATTCGTTCTCAAACTCCCTCTACCAAACCCTGAAATTGGCTTTGCAAGCAGCAGGATGTTGTCTGGAATGTGTTGTGGCGTAATTTACAGCTTGGCTGCAATATTTGCATGTTTCGGTCCAACACATCTCTCTTCAGCTGGGGGATCAATATGCTGAGCAGTGCATGAGCTTCATGGCCAGCGAACCAGAGCTGTCAAGACCCTTCTACGCCACTACCCAGTGATCCTGGATAACATGCTGCAACGGAGCATACTGGCTAAGTAGAAGGGATAGAAGAGGGAAGGCTACCCCTGTACTAAAAAATATGTGCTGAAGTCTAATGTGTCAGACCGAAAAGGTGCAAATATTGCAGCCAAGCTGTAAATTACAACACAACGCATTCCGTTCTCCGGACTAGATTCTGCTACTTGCAACGCCCTTTTTAGGGTTGGTAGCTGGATATTGAAAATGAAGAAGCTGGCATTTTTTGGGTACACTTCACTTTAGCCAGTCTGCCCTGTTGCAGCCTGTTATCCAGGATCACCACATAGATGTGTAGAAGGGTCTTGGCAGCTGACTGATGCAGCTCATGCACTGTTCGTAGTCTTGATACATGAGACATTCAGTTTAGCACTTCCTTCAAATGTTGTTGGTTGATTTCACTAAAAAGCGTGGAAGAGAGAACCATTTGGAATTTGCATGAATTCATTGCATGTGTGTTTTGTAATTGTTTCTTCTTCCTTGGCGTTCGTCCTGAAAATGACCGTATGACGTGTATGGTTTACAGAGAGGCTGTGATATCTATGCCTTTTGGCCTAACACATACGATTTCTGCTGCATTTTGGAACTATGTTTGCGTTCCTCTACGTTACCTGTTACCTTTAGCCAGACTGCACTTGTGCATCCTGTTTGCACAGAAACCACTATGAGTCACTGGCTGCTGTCAGCTCATTTGCTGTGCTACATCTTCAAACCCCTTTTAATTGTTTCATTTTTAAAAGCAAATCTGTGTTGTAAATGTAACACTTTTAGTTGGAGACCTGTTTTATGAAAGCCTTTTAGCTGAGTGAAGCATAGTGGCCCTCATCAGATATCTACAGGCATTTTTGTTACAGGCAGTCTGATTCAGGTCACTCCATGTTTTATGAATGTTATCTGGCAAAGATGGCGCCATAACTGGCTGCGAGTCTACATTTCTCTACTGTTTTGGATCATTATGGATGCCGCTAGACCACGGATTTGCCTGGAATTCACACTAGTCGACGACTTACACTTGTGTTCACTGAAACGTGGTGTTGTTTTCCGCCTGGACTTGTTATTTCGTTCTTTTTTTTGTGATTTCTTCCATCCGTTTATCCCGGTCTGGACGCTGGCTGAATGGCACTTCGCTTATACCTGTGACGTATTTCACGGGTTAGTTCTGCCGGTTCACCTTCGCGAATTTGGCGTGTGGGAATTTTAGATGCTACTATGATGAGTTCAATACAGCTGGGGAGAGATGCCAGACCCACTCACACGCTGAGTGTTGTCCATACGACCTCTTGTGGTTATCGAAAAGGCACGACAAACTGCGTTAGATGCCATCCCACCTTTCTACCCTGCGGGTTACATGTTTACGGAAAGGCTTCGGTGGTAACCCTGAGGCAAAATCTGCATCCTATGCTATCTCCAGTCGTCTCGATGAATAATCTTGCCACTGGCAAAAGGTAGCTTAGGCTCTGTGAGTGAGGTTGACAAAAGGCGCAGTTTCTTCCTCACTTTAATCCAAATCACCGCGCAAGTCACCCATTTCAGCGGACACAGCAAGAGATACGACTGTCCACACGGCTGAACAAAGAGAGTGGTCTTCATCACTTGTGATGGACAAACTATCAACACAGCAAGAGATATGACTGTCCACACGGCTGAACAAAGAGAGTGGTCTTCATCACTTGTGATGGACAAACTATCAACACAGCAAGAGATACGACTGTCCACACGGCTGAACAAAGAGCGTGGTCTTCATCACTTGTGATGGACAAACTATCAACACAGCAAGAGATACGACTGTCCACACGGCTGAACAAAGAGAGTGGTCTTCATCACTTGTGATGGACAAACTATCAACACAGCAAGAGATACGACTGTCCACACGGCTGAACAAAGAGCGTGGTCTTCATCACTTGTGATGGACAACTATTAACACAGCAAGAGATACGACTGTCCACACGGCTGAACAAAGAGCGTGGTCTTCATCACTTGTGATGGACAACTATTAACACAGCAAGAGATACGACTGTCCACACGGCTGAACAAAGAGAGTGGTCTTCATCACTTGTGATGGACAAACTATCAACACAGCAAGAGATACGGCTGAACAAAGAGCGTGGTCTTCATCACTTGTGATGGACAACTATTAACACAGCAAGAGATACGACTGTCCACACGGCTGAACAAAGAGAGTGGTCTTCATCACTTGTGATGGACAAACTATCAACACAGCAAGAGATACGACTGTCCACACGGCTGAACAAAGAGCGTGGTCTTTATCACTTGTGATGGACAACTATTAACACAGCAAGAGATACGACTGTCCACACGGCTGAACAAAGAGAGTGGTCTTCATCACTTGTGATGGACAAACTATCAACACAGCAAGAGATACGGCTGAACAAAGAGCGTGGTCTTCATCACTTGTGATGGACAACTATTAACACAGCAAGAGATACGACTGTCCACACGGCTGAACAAAGAGAGTGGTCTTCATCACTTGTGATGGACAACTATCTGTAGCACACATGTTTTGTGACATTCCTTTTTCTCCTTCTTTTAAACCTTTACTATTACAGATCAAATATGATCGCATCCTTTATTGTCTATTGAAAGTAAGTTTTGAAGTTTTGTTTTTCTCAACAGAGCCACCAGTATACAATCTTCAAAACATAGCAAGTCTCTACAGCAGCGGGAAGTAGAATATGCACAAGCAAGGCTTAGGATATTTGGTTCTCTACCCCCAGATGATGATGATGGAGATGATGATGTTGAAACAAGCGATGAAATCTTGAAAGTCTGTAACAATAATATACAGAATGAGAGGTGAGAAGGATTCATTTTTTGTAAAATAATAAGACAAAAATTGCAGTGCTTCCTCGTCTCTTTAGAACTGATCAATTAATTTTAATTGTGTCTGAGTCGCAGATCAGTAAATCTAAGCGAGGTTTGTCAAAGTGCAGTCTTGTGGGTACTAGGCTGAGAAGTAGTTTTCTGGGTTTGAGGAATCTAAGCGAGGTTTGTCAAAGTGCAGTCTTGTGGGTACTAGGCTGAGAAGTAGTTTTCTGGGTTTGAGGAATCTAAGCGAGGTTTGTCAAAGTGCAGTCTTGTGGGTACTAGGCTGAGAAGTAGTTTTCTGGGTTTGAGGAATCTAAGCGAGGTTTGTCAAAGTGCAGTCTTGTGGGTACTAGGCTGAGAAGTAGTTTTCTGGGTTTGAGGAATCTAAGCGAGGTTTATCAAAGTGCAGTCTTGTGGGTACTAGACTTGAGTAGTAGTAGTAGTCTTCTGGGTTTGAAAGAAAGTCTAAGAAAGAATTTCATATACATGCTATAATGAAATGAATGAACACGTTTTCCTGGAGATCTGAAGGAGAATCCAATATCTATCAATCATTCCCATCTCTCATTGACTAGTTTTGTATTTTGCAACATCTTTGAACTTTCCTCTTCTTAAAATCTGCATAGTGAAGGCTCACTTCTTTCAAATCTTTGCAGCACATTTCCTTTGTGTTGTTTTTAGACCTTTTAACTGTAAATTATTTTATAAAACAATTCTTCTATACTATTTATAACAACAACAAATTGTTATTGCACAGTTAGTTTCCATTGCTGAGGTAAAGTGGGTGGGTTTATTTGTAATCTGTAATCCTGATATTCAATCAGGCATGTCTGATGTCAGGTAGTCAAATGTTATTTAAACTCATTTCAGTCTTTTGCATTGGGGTCCCATTTTGGACCAACGGCTTTAGTCAGGTCATCTCTAATCTCATTGGCGGATGTCCGAGTGGACACTTAAAGTTTTAGGCCCACTAGGAGATTACTTTTTGTGTCCAACCGCTCGTCTGCATTTTCTTAACATTTTAGTATCTACAGCTTCATTGAAGTAGGTTTGACACTTTTAAAAAAAGTTTTCTTTTTACATTCGGCTAATTTCTCTATTCCCCAAGGCAGCGTGCGTTACACTGTGGTTTTTATTTTGCGCCTGTCGACCCAGTGTATCTTACTTCAGCATGCATTTTATGTAAGGGTCTGCTTCCTCCTGCATTTTCTAAGGGTTTTCTTCCCCGGGGTAAAGGCTGGTGCTGTGATGGGGATCGAACCCAGCACCTTCTGGTTGTGAGCTGTGTCACTTAACCACTAGCCCACGCCGTCCCCGGCATAAAGCTTATTTACATCTATTATTTGCGTGTAGGTATGTTCCACACCTCACAGCCATACACCATGGCTGAAATAACCATGCTTTTGAAGGTTTGAGCTCGTGCCTGGTTTTTCTTCTCTGCTGAAATCAGAGCTGCACACTATTGAAGGTTTGAGCTCGTGCCTGGTTTTTCGTCTCTGCTGAAATCAGAGCTGCACAGCATTGAAGGTTTGAGCTCGTGCCTGGTTTTTCATCTCTGCTGAAATCAGAGCTGCACACTATTGAAGGTGTGAGCTCGTGCCTGGTTTTTTCTTCTCTGCTGAAATCAGAGCTGCACACTGTTGAAGCTGAGCTGCTATCTTTCATAAAATCTCGCAATTTATTTTGTTTGTAATTTCAAGGACTGTAACTCTTTCTTTGCTGTGCTCATTCAGACTTTTTTTCCTGCTTCTTTGACGTTGGGGCTGAAGATGACAATCTCATCAACGAACCTGAGAGGAATAAGCATTTCTCCATGTTTATATCTATATCGACACAACACGGCATCCGTCAGAGTGATATAATCTCTCCAGAACTCTTTGTACCGGCCATAGAGGAGGTGTTTAGTTCCTACAAAATGTGATTCGTTGGATGTTTTTGTTTGTTATTTGTCCCAGACGAAGACCTCTTGTGGTCGTAGCGTAGATTTAATTTTCTTTGTCCAAATGCGATAACTGGTCCACATCTATTTATGGTATCAACTTATTTATACTAACTGTTGTATATTATTTACTGTAACAGTTTCTACCATTGACCAGCTGTTTTTGTTATTAATTGTTCACAAATTTTCTCACACTAGAATAATTCAGCACTTATGCTTCTGATTCTTGTATTTTGTTTGTTTTAGCCCTCCCCATATTATTGCGCCTGACCCTTCATTGCCACATATGACCGTTTTAAGACAACCCAAAGGACCTGATGGAACAAATGGCTTCACAAAGTCTTACCCGACCTAGCATTGACATTATGGTATTTAGTATTCTATTTTTGTGTAGGGCTGATTGACTGGCTTAGCTTATGATTTTTCAGTACGATTCTTGGCAAAGCTAAGTCCAAGCACACTTAAGGCATATTGGAAACATTTTTGTTTGCTCAAGGCTACCAAAAAAAATGGAAAATGGAGTAATTTAAATCTTACTTTTTAGATAACAGAACATTGTACAACAAACAAGCAACTTTGCTTCAAGATATTGTCAATTATTTCTGTCATGCGTGACTGAGTAGATAAGCCCCTTTCAACGGCTCAAAGTCACGCTTCAGATATCTTCATAATTAATGTCATGAACAAATGTTTCTTTTTTATGGAGTGTATTAATCATAATAGTAGCTAACATTAATGACTGGAAATATATTCTCAATGGAAATGGTTAATATGGTTGTACTAATGGTGCTTAGTAGAGGTTTTAGGTTGGATGTCTGTGTGTGTTGTGTAAGGAAAATGGCTATACTGTTCACATTTTACATTTTTGTGTTGAGAAATAATTTTTACTGAGGATATTGTGAAAGTATGTGCTCCAGTGCTGTAAGAAAATAACTATTTGAGTGCTTGGAAAGCAAAGGAATGTGAATTATTGAAGAGTAACTTTTTATGGGAGCAGAGTAGTGCAGTGGTTAACGCGCTTGCTTCGCATCTGAGTGGTCCTGGGTTCATTCCCCAGTTGAGGCGGAAATGGTTTTTCAGACCGCAATGGCTCCCGGGTCGACCCAGCCTTAAATGGATACCGGGGGACGGCGTGGGTTAGTGGTTAAGTGACACGGCTCACAACTAAAGGTGCTGGGTTCGATCCCCGGGGAAGCAAACCCTTAGAAAATGCAGGAGGAAGCAGACATAAAATGCATGCTGAAGTCGGATGCATTGGGCCGACAGGCGCAAAATAAAAACCACATCATCCACTAAGTGTCGTGGGTTACAAAATAATATGGGCCTAACACCATATTTCCTATACGCTGCACGGTAGGACGAGATCTTTACTTTTTCCTTTCAACTGTTGGGGGGGGGGGTGGGGGGGGCTGGTGAGACCATAATAATTAGGGAAGAATGTATATATTCTGGTTTTAAAATGAAAGATTAGCACTGAGTCATCATTACTCTCAACGGGGAATTCCGAGTTGTGCAATAGAGAAAATGGAGTGATACTAGATAATATTTGAGAGGATGCTGCTGATTGATCAGAATGGGGGGGGGGGGGGGGGGGGGGGGTGCCACTTCTGCTAGAGCAAGAAGTAAGGTTGTTGCTGAGTTGAGTGGGGCGTACATGGCAACAACATCCAGTATGAAAATTGAGATTGAAACAGTCCTTTTAGTTACTTTCTGATACTATCATTATACATGGTGGCCATCTTGGCTGTTTTTTTCTGGCATTGTCCTGAAATAGGTGTTGTGTCGCAGATTGCAGTGAGGATACAATATTTGTGACACCTAGCCAACATACCCAGTTTCAGAACATCATTTTGGGGGCCGGGTTTACATTCCCTCTTTGATCACCATTCTCTTAACTGGACTACATGAGTGCAGCCTGTTTTCAGGGCTACCACTTGGAGGCGGAATAGGGGTCTTGGTAAGCTATGGATCCTTGTCCCTGACAAAAGCAGATTGAGTCACTGGCTGCTGTCGGCTGATTCACTGCTGCATCTTAGGCTCCACTCATCTGCCTGACTGTCAATTCTTGGTTTGGAGGGTGCAGTAAAGATGACTGTGCCATGAAGTGATAACAAAAATAGAGCTACGGCCTTGATAAGTTTGTATGAATCTACTGTCCTGGTCATGTTGAAGGTGGCAGCAATAAAAGAGTTGACATTCAGATTTTGAAAGCAATATATGGATGAAAAGGATATGCTTTGGCAATCCACAAATTTTGATTGCGGTAGTTAGAAATCAAACATCAGTAGAATAGGGAGTTGTTGCCCTGGAGAGGGTGGAGTAGAATGTCTATAATCTTCGAACAATAGGAATTATATCAGTATTCTTACCCCTTGCCATTTGCAGAGACGGACCAATCACCTGTAATCAACTGCCCTGAGTGCAGTAATGTTGTTCATGTTTAACTTAACTGTTGATGGTGAAAGCAGGAGTGATGTACATTGTTGGGACGTAGCTGTTAATGGTGAAAGGAGGAGTGATGTACATTGTTGGGACGTAGCTGTTGGTGGTGAAAGGAGGAGTGATGTACATTGTTGGGACGTAGCTGTTAATGGTGAAAGGAGGAGTGATGTACATTGTTGGGACGTAGCTGTTAATGGTGAAAGGAGGAGTGATGTACATTGTTGGGACGTAGCTGTTGGTGGTGAAAGGAGGAGTGATGTACATTGTTGGGACGTAGCTGTTAATGGTGAAAGGAGGAGTGATGTACATTGTTGGGACGTAGCTGTTGGTGGTGAAAGGAGGAGTGATGTACATTGTTGGGACGTAGCTGTTAATGGTGAAAGGAGGAGTGATGTACATTGTTGGGACGTAGCTGTTAATGGTGAAAGGAGGAGTGATGTACATTGTTGGGACGTAGCTGTTGGTGGTGAAAGGAGGAATGATGTACATTGTGGAGAAGTAACTGTTGATGATGAAGAATAAAAATATGTATTTCTACTCTGTTAACAATAAAATGTACTCATTAACCTAATTTCCTCTTTAAGAAGAATGTACTAAAAGTAAGAAGGTTTTTGCTGTGAATTTAGGAATAACTTTGAATGGTAATCTTGTCTGACAGCGTACGAAGAAGAAGAATGGTAATCTTGTCTGACAGCGTACGAAGAAGAAGAAGAAGAATGGTAATCTTGTCTGACAGCGTACGAAGAAGAAGAAGAAGAGTGGTAATGTTGTAATAGGCGTGATTCACGTTTCTGTCAAATTTTGTAAGTTACTTGTATTAATACATAGTGAATGATTGGTTACAGGAGAATAAATGAATCACCGTATTCTTCTAGAATGGACTAAGAAGTTTTCCAGAAATGGCAGGGCAAATACATGTTCTTCCATATTAAGAATTGATTGATTGTGAGGTTATCTGTTCCAAGATGGTGTTAGGTGTACAAAGTGCTGTGGGTGTCAACTTTGTGCATATGGTTCACTGAGTCTTGTTAGTTTATATAATAATGAAAACATAGACCCCAGTATATTGTTTAGAAGTGGTATGAAACATTGAGAATCTAGACCCTAACATATTGTTTAGAAGTGGTATGAAACATTGGTAATGTAGACCTCACCCAACATATTGTTTAGAGATGTGGTGTGAAACATTGGGAATGTAGACCCTAACATATTGATTAGAAGAGGTATGAAACATTGGGAATGTAGAACCTTTGTAGATGGTTTGGAAATGCTGTGTAGATTAATATTGTAAAAATTCATTTATTTACTTTGAAGTATTTATACAAATTTAGTAGTTGACCTCATATACAGGTAGTCCCAATTTATGTTGCACTTTCTCTGGGTGGTTAGGTGAAGTGGCATCAATGCAGGAAGAATTGTCATGTATTTATTTATTTGAGATAGATTCATTAACTACAAAAATTGAACTATGAGTCTTAATATGAGTGATTTTTATGTCAAATGTTTATTTTTATAATTATGAAATATAAATAATATTTGCAGGTAAAATATGACTATCTTCTTACTTAGTCGTGCCTCTTCTGCCTTGTGGTGTAGAGTTTAGAGCACCATACAATTCTATCCACTATCTTTTTCTTGGCCTGGTTCCAGTCTAGTCTACAGTCAATTGTAGACCCTTTCGTTGTCATCCCAGCAGACTTTGGGTCATCCTCTAGATTTGGATTCTTGGCTCTTTGCTTCCCATAACTGTTGTGGTAGTCAATCAACTTTCATTCTGCAAACATGGCCAAACCACATACACTGAGATTGTTTCACTCGAGTCAATCAACTTTCATTCTGCAAACATGGCCAAACCACATACATTGAGATTGCTTCACTCGAGTCAATCAACTTTCATTCTGCAAACATGGCCAAACCACATACACTGAGATTGCTTCACTCGAGTCAATCAACTTTCATTCTGCAAACATGGCCAAACCACATACATTGAGATTGCTTCACTCGAGTCAATCAACTTTCATTCTGCAAACATGGCCAAACTTCATACACTGAGATTGCTTCACTCGAGTCAATCAACTTTCATTCTGCAAACATGGCCAAACTACATACACTGAGATTGCTTCACTCGAGTCAATCAACTTTCATTCTGCAAACATGGCCAAACTTCATACACTGAGATTGCTTCACTCGAGTCAATCAACTTTCATTCTGCAAACATGGCCAAACCACATACATTGAGATTGCTTCACTCGAGTCAATCAACTTTCATTCTGCAAACATGGCCAAACTTCATACATTGAGATTGCTTCACTCGAGTCAATCAACTTTCATTCTGCAAACATGGCCAAACTACATACACTGAGATTGCTTCACTCGAGTCAATCAACTTTCATTCTGCAAACATGGCCAAACTTCATACACTGAGATTGCTTCACTCGAGTCAATCAACTTTCATTCTGCAAACATGGCCATACTACATTAATTGAGATTGCTTCACTCGAGTCAATCAACTTTCATTCTGCAAACATGGCCAAACTACATACACTGAGATTGCTTCACTCGAGTCAATCAACTTTCATTCTACAAACATGGCCAAACTACATACACTGAGATTGCTTCACTCGAGTCAATCAACTTTCATTTTGCAAACATGGCCAAACTTCATACACTGAGATTGCTTCACTCGAGTCAATCAACTTTCATTCTGCAAACATGGCCAAACCACATACATTGAGATTGCTTCACTCGAGTCAATCAACTTTCATTCTGCAAACATGGCCAAACTTCATACATTGAGATTGCTTCACTCGAGTCAATCAACTTTCATTCTGCAAACATGGCCAAACTACATACACTGAGATTGCTTCACTCGAGTCAATCAACTTTCATTCTGCAAACATGGCCAAACTTCATACACTGAGATTGCTTCACTCGAGTCAATCAACTTTCATTCTGCAAACATGGCCATACTACATTAATTGAGATTGCTTCACTCGAGTCAATCAACTTTCATTCTGCAAACATGGCCAAACTACATACACTGAGATTGCTTCACTCGAGTCAATCAACTTTCATTCTACAAACATGGCCAAACTACATACACTGAGATTGCTTCACTCGAGTCAATCAACTTTCATTCTGCAAACATGGCCAAACTACATACACTGAGATTGCTTCACTCGAGTCAATCAACTTTCATTCTGCAAACATGGCCAAACTACATACACTGAGATTGCTTCACTCGAGTCTGCAAAGGCTCGGCTTTTTGATCTTATATTGTCTGATTGTGGACTTGGTCTCCTGTTGTTATTTTGGACCACCTTCCTTTAGATATCTCATTTCTGACAACTTGAAGCTGGCTTTTCTGTGTTGTTATCATTGCCCATGACTCACAGTCATAAGCCAAACTGGTACATAGGTGAAGCAGTTAAATATAGCTATAAATATTATAATGTAACCTAGTATTTTGGTTGTGTAGGGAGAATCATGGAGTTTGTAGTAACCTCACTAGTCAGCCCTCCCCCCACCCCTCCTTATTGATGTTCTTTGGCAGCGCATTAATGGGAGGATTGTCCAGTACTGCGGGTTCGTTGGCCTTATAAAAATGCTTCAGTAATGACATTTCGTGAGTCTTTCTCACTTTTGAGATTTTGTAGCACGGGTTCAATTGTTAGCAAGAACTCACTGGGTAAAAGAGCAGTTTGCCATTCTGGGACATTATCACATAGGGTTTTACAACCTGCTTTTATTCAAACTGATTCTCTTCATGCTATACTTCCACTGGAGTTTTCAAATTTTCTTTCTTTTTCTTTTAAATAGAAATATGTATATATTCATGGGGGAGGGGGGAACGAAGACTGGATATAATTCTGATATCTCATATAACTGTGAGAACAATTACAAACATTTGCTGCATATTTATGATTTGAAAGTATTGCATAGGTTTGAGAAAAAAAACTTATTTATGATTTGAAAGTATTGCATAGGTTTGAGAAAAAAAACTTATTTATGATTTGAAATAATTGCATAGGTTTGAGAAAAAAAACTTATTTATGATTTGAAAGTATTGCATAGGTTTGAGAAAAAAAACTTATTTATGATTTGAAAGTATTGCATAGGTTTAAGAAAAAAACAACTTATTTATGATCCAAATGTCTTATCATTGTATAAAATACTAAGATTTTAGACCTAATATATTTATCGATATATGGTTTTGAAGAATATAAGCTCGGCATGCATTGTTAAAAATTCACAGCATGTTTGAAGCAATGACAGCTTAAGCTGTCTAAATATGTATTTTCAAACATGTCTTGGATACATCAAATATCAATTCTTCCATTGGGATTCAGAAGGCTTGTCAGGGCAATATTGTTTTTAAAAAATTCTATGACTGACCCTTTTTTCCAATCATTGATGTAATTCACAAGGAGAATTGATAGACTTATATGTACAGCATGGGCTAGTCAGTCATCACAGCCTAGAGAATGGGGCTTTCTTTAATGAACAATAGGCAAAAAATGTGATCTGTCTTGATAGAGTTTAAGACATACCATCAATTAGTTGTCATCCAGTCCACATGTCACTGGTATAGGATATTAGACACAATCAGGGCTGACAGTTGTACAAAATATGAACATATTGTATGGATAACTTGTGTGAATTGTAAGTATTCGTAGTATTGTGTGCTTTCATGTGCATGTCAAATACAGGTTGTCATAAAATGATCATTTCAGCTTTAATAATATATTCAATACATACTAAACACACATATAATAACTGGTCAAGGGAGTTTAGGCCCAGGAAATTCAACAATTTAAAAATAATATAAAAGTGACACATTGACAAACATTCAATAAGATCTTCATTGCTGATTTACAAACCACCCAAGTGATAATCCAAATAGCTGCCTTGTTCACTTTAACAAGGCTTTTCAAGCACTCAATGCTTTCTTCACACATTTGAGTCAACCTTGCTCCTTTTTTATTTTCCACACTTCCAGTTTCTACAAACTTATTTGATGGGAATGATTTGTTGTAACAAGCTGTAAACCTTCATCAGTGGATGTATTTATCAGATTTTGTTTGAATAAATGACCAACACACTGAGTTTTATCCTGGGGTGGATTCATTGTGACTGGAGCGGGGACTGAAAAATACAAAAGTTAAGAAAATATGTTTAATTATTTGAAAAACGATGACTGAATTTTTCTTGCAAATTTGACAACCCAAGTGTTTCTAGACTAGATGATGATACATTTGTTTAATATTTAGGCATCAGGGCAAACAATGTAGAACCAGGACGTAATGCTGGACAAAGAGTTCCTTGTTTGGTTGTGCCCGGTGTTGGAATCAATCTAATCTAAATAAACTATAGCTTAGGACAATCTGCAGTTTAATGATAAATAAGTAGTCAATAAGGCACACCAGCAAACGTTTTAAAACTTTGTGAGACCTGGTGTAACATTTTAACAAGGGGCCTCCAAGGTTTATATGGCTTAGGACCTTAGCAGCTCTACACTCGGCACTGGTTGGGTAACATGCTGGAGTGGTCGGATGAATTATTCTTGAAAATCTGAATTCTAAATGTACAAATCTAAGTTCATTTTCAAAGTAATACTGATCTATTTCTGCTGTTTCTTATTTGTGTTATGTCTTAGCTGCTGTGTAATGCGACTTCAGCAGTCTGACCTTGAATGTTGGCGGCAGAAGAGGAAGTAATTATATTTTATGTTCCTCAAAACTAGGTAGGGATTGTACACGATGGGAGAAACTGTGTGCGTAAATACAACGCTAGTTCAGAAATGTTTCCACCGCGGCTACATTTCTAGATGCTATGATGCCCTGTTCTACACGTAGACTTTTTTTATATTGGATACAATTTGTAAAGATAATTTTCAGGCATCCTGAATGTGTATATGTATGTTTGTGGATCAGGAGAAGATGGTCTGACATCTAAACTTGCCACTGGCAAAGTCTTATTCATTGTACATGTTTGTTGCATGATTTATCTTGAACACATTAGTGTGCTATAGGTTAAGATCTTTTGATTTTCTTAAGTTTTCCTGTGTGGGATAGAATGCAGGAACTGGTCAGAGAAGTTGCTGATCTGATCACTGACATTGATGGGTGAGCTAGTTCTGGTCTGGACAGAATTGTTTTCTACTTGAATGACAATATGGCTTACCTGAATGTGACACAATTATTAGGACATGATGTGGGTTAACCCAGAGACCATCTGCTTTTGGGGAACAAATAAAATCTGATATCAACTGCGTGGCATGACATAACACTGGCCATGGTTAGATGGTTTGTTTAGAGTAGCATAGATGGCGCCTAACAGGCCGTGGGTCTACTTTGTTCTAGTGTTTGAGTCTATTAAGATGGACATGGACTTGCACATCGGTTAACCCCCCTCCGTAAGCGCTTGTCCCAAAAACGCAGCGGAGTATTAAGCTGCTCGAGCCTAGCCCACTAAGCAGCTAACCCTTCTGCGGCTACATCCAGCTCATACCACAGCTGGGACCTGCACAGGGGCATGTGCTCCTGTAGAAGTACAGGTCGACTAAGAATCAGTGGCTCGCTACAATTGAGTTGTGAAGGATTTATTCTTCTGCTTCACTCTCTCCTTCTTTTTGTTGCTGTCTGACACATTGTGCCTCATTTGATAGTTTGACTGTGCTGTTCTTCACCTTTCATCCTGACACCCTTCACCTTTCATCCTGACACCCTTCACCTTTCATCCTGACACACTTCGTCTTTCAGCCTGACACACTTCACCTTTCATCCTGACACACTTCACCTTTCATCCTGACACACTTCACCTTTCATCCTGACACACTTCACCTTTCATCCTGACACACTTCGTCTTTCAGCCTGACACACTTCACCTTTCATCCTGACACACTTCACTTTTCAGCCTAGACACACTTCACCTTTCATCCTGACACACTTCACATTTCATCCTGACACACTTCACCTTTCATCCTGACACACTTCGTCTTTCAGCCTGACACACTTCACCTTTCATCCTGACACACTTCACTTTTCAGCCTAGACACACTTCGTCTTTCAGCCTGACACACTTCACCTTTCAGCCTAGACACACTTCACTTTTCAGCCTGACACACTTCACCTTTTAGCCTGACACAGCTCTGTTCTGCAAGTATCTGGGTTAACTTTCTCTAGCTTTTGACTGTCACCAGTCTACCTGCTGAGCAGCATATTGTTTGAAGTCAGTTTACTTCTAGATGAATTACCATATATGGCATACATGTTTCATTTACATAGAGCATCCTAGTATTCGGGCTCTTGAGACTTGAACCTTGGCCCTTCTCCTGTCAATACAAACAGTCCAGCCAGGAGATGGACTTTTGCTGTTGAAGGCTTTGTGTTAGGTCTGCCTTTGGAGCATATTAGCTGAATTAAAAGCTCATTCATAATTCCACTCCCAGCAATGACATCTTTTTAGACCTGTTTCATTCTTATGGTTATAAAAAGTCGAGGAGAAGATGTCCGAGTGTTTAGTATGTCTGGTCTCCTGACTTATGGGACTCATGCTCAAGACCTCAAGTAGGCATATTTTTTTTTCCTATCAGAAGTAAATTAAAATCCTATCATGCACACTGCATAAATGAGTGTCCTTTATTCCTCAGCCCTATAAATCCCTCCGGGGGGAAATGGATGATGTATGTAAAGTTGTTTTGTTTAAATATGAGAAGAATCAATTTTTAAATACAAGAAGTTTTTTTCTGTGGTTTGTGGTGGGAAAGAGTTCTTCACAACTTCACCAAAACAAACAAAAATAGGCTCATTACATTGATGAAGTGTTTAGAGTGGTTAGAGAGCTGGCTTTGCATCTAAGTGGTCCTGGGCTCATTCCCCATTTGAGACGGAAATGTTTTTTTCAGAGCGCAACGGATCAGAGGTCGACCCAGCCTTAAATGGGCACCGGCTCAGTCCGGGAAGTAAAAGCAGTGAGGGAGAGGAGATGGTCACCGCCCTCATATAGCCGAGCCTTTGAAATGTGAGATCGCTAACACCTCACACCCCTAAGGCAGCATTGATAAGAGGAGAAAACTAATAAAATTAAGCTCCCTACATTGATGATAGGAGAAAACTAATAAAATTAAGCTCCCTACATTGACGAGAGGAGAAAACTAATAAAATTAAGCTCCCTACATTTATGATAGGAGAAAACTAATAAAATTAAGCTCCCTACATTGATGAGAGAGAAAAACTAATAAAATTAAGCTTCCTACATTGATGAGAGGAGAAAACTAATAAAATTAAGCTCCCTACATTGATGAGAAAGAAAAACTAATAAAATTAAGCTCCCTACATTGATGAGAGAGAAAAACTAATAAAATTAAGCTCCCTACATTGATGAGAGAGAAAAACTAATAAAATTAAGCTCCCTACATTGATGAGAGGAGAAAACTAATAAAATTAAGCTCCCTACATTGATGAGAGGAGAAAACTAATAAAATTAAGCTCCCTACATTGATGATAGGAGAAAACTAATAAAATTAAGCTCCCTACATTGATGAGAGAGAAAAACTAATAACCAGAATAAGAATATGTATGTTATTATCACCTGCAATATTTCTGCGCTGTTTAAGGAGGTTTGATAATGATGATTGTTTCCAAATTGTATGTGTGTGTTGTTTTGATGAATGTTAGCTGATGGAGAATTGGTTGTGAGTTTGAGAATGAAGCAGCTTGGCTTATTTCATTGAATCTATTAAAGGGAGAATGGAGATTTGAGTTTAAGCTCTGAGGTGGCTGTCTCAGACTTCATTGATCAGGGCAGTTTGATTCTCAATCCTTGCTTTGGGGAGTTGCCCATCTCGCATGAAGATGGCGAAAGCATCTGATTTGTGTGGGCAGATATGGCTGTGTGGGTCTGCATTTGGCCGTGCAGTCCTATCCTTGATTTGTACACTCGACTGCACGAGGGGCACACATGGATGACATTGGTAGCTGAGGCATCCTGCATGGTGAACCTTTTGGTGGCTTGTTCTCCCGCGCTGCACAAAAGATTACCTGCTGAGCCAGAAGAGTAACTTGTGTGATTGCAGAGCACTAAGCTGAGCGGTCCGGAGCTACTCCCAACAGTAACATCAATATGGAGACCTTTCAAGGAAGCCTTTAGCGAATCTATTATCCTTTCTTCTGACCACACGAGAAACACTTGCATGTCTTGAGTGGAGCCTAGAGAAGTATGGTGATGTCAGGCAAGAGAACAAGTGCCCAGAGGACTGAATCTGGGCACTCTGCGACAGGGTGTAAATGTGACGGAATTTTGCCCGTTGGAGCACTCTGTCCTACAAGAGGCACAGGAAAGATGGCCTCACATCTTCAGGGGCTTATGTAGTACTACTGTCCTGGTCATGTGGGGGTTTGAGGCAATGAAAGAGCTAACATTTTAACTTGTGAAGCTCCTGTAGTGAGAACATTCAATTTGTATGGGACGGGGGTGTCATATTGAAATAAATTAGCGACTGTCTTTTGAACGATGGCCACTACCTAGGATGATATTCACTGCCTCTTGGATGTTGGTCATTGCATTTGATGAATTTTGACAATCCACAGATTGTAGAAATTTGATATCAAATGTGAATCAAGCAGAGAGGGGTGTCTGAGAGAAATGTGTATAACTAGCAAGCTACAGGAACCATCTTTATACACACCCATCACCATTTGCTAACAGAAACTGAGCGCCTATGAGTGTGCTCAGAGTAACAGGATGTCGGTTTTGTATAACATTATTGAATCTTTTGGTCATTTGCCTAGATGAATAAAACTGCATGGTTGTAAAAGCTTTAACTCTGATAGTGGCTGCATTCATTTGTGTGTATATAAATATATCAATAAATATATATGTATGAATTTGTATGTTTTATATTTATTGTGAGAAATTTGGTTTCAATTATTTTAGTGAACAAGACTTCTGCTATAATTGTGTCTCTTTCTCATCTCTGATTTGATTGCAGCCAACAATTTCTTAATCAGCACGGATACAGTGTGGGTCTGCATGGCAGAACTGTTAGAGCTCTTGTCTCTCACTACAATGGGAAAGAGTTTGGTTTCAGATTTCAACACGAATTAATCTACCCAGATGTAAATGGGTACCAAATTTAGCTAGGGAAAATGGGGAAGGGAGCTCATCACATCACCTAAGAAAAAGCTGAGACATGGAAAAATTAAGTCTTTAACACTTGATCCCTGACAGCATTGTCTGCTATGGGGATACCTTGATCTGTTTTACTGTTTGAAAATAATAAAAAGCACCAGATTTTCTAATACAGGACAAGGAGCTAATGATCAGAAGAGGCCAGTTTGGTGGGCAGGGCAGAAAACAAGTGGAAGGTAGAGAAGTTTGGGCACCAGTCTTCTAGTCAGAAGGAAACAGGTTTAAACCGGGGTAAGGAAGAAGTAGAGGATCACCACTACAGTTGGGTCTCCTTTAAGGCCTGCACAAAGCACTCTGCATATTATTTGCAGTTGTGGTTTCTGTAGCAATGTTGCTAGTCCCATGCGCATCTCTCTTTAATCACCTTTCATGACATGTACGGAGATGGGAGTGCAGTGCCCCTATTCTGTCCTCCCCAGTATGGTGATTCACTAAGGGAAGCTCGGCCATTGTTATATTCATTTCTGAACCCTATTACACATCCCTCCCTCACGGCTCACAGCTATTGGAAAAAAGTTTCCTTGTTCTATTAAAATAATTGACAAAAAAACGGTTCAATTAATAGATCCTGTGGCATATTGGTAAAATGGTGTACGCCCATGCCTTTCTTGACCAACAGCGCACTCGGGGTTATGTAGTCAACATCACATCGACCACCTTAACATTTCCAGATTATCTTGATACACAATTTTTGAGGCTTGGTTGACCAAACGAGCTGTTTTGTGATAGAAAAAATTCACCACCAACTGGGGTTCCGAACCCTGATCACGCGACTGGGAAGTCAGTGCACTAACATATGCTCCGCAAGTGCAATTAGAGGTGACTAAAGAGAGTTGTGTTTAGAGCTAGCATTCATGTAAAACAATTGCTGGTACAACAGCTAGTACAAGTGATGTGTTACATGCTTTCTGTAAGGAGCCAACTGATGCTGTGGCCCCATGCTCCTTTGAGCAATGAAATGGGGATAGCAGACACGACATGCCAGCTACAATAAACCACTTCTCACACATCAAACACTGGTCGTCTCTAATGATGTTCATTGCATTTGTTTCCTTTTTTTTTATTCCCCCCTCAAATGTTCAGATAAAAATTGGGGAAATGAGTTTTTGTTGTTTTGTGTTTTTCTCCACCTGATTCTCTATGAGCAGAACTGACAGCTGTCGACCCAACTAAACTTTGCCACAACATCAGCCCTGCACTTGAATCACGAGGGCATTCCCCTGGCTCCCATGTAGAAATACCCCAACCCACCCTCCCATTACTTCCTTCCCTGGGTGGTCTGCCGGGGTCTTTGTCTATGACAACGACAGGAATAGCACCACTGCTTCACAGAGAGCATTGTAAGAAATAACTGTGTGACATGGCATAACACCGACTATGATTAGGTGGTTTGTTAAGAGCAGCATAGATGGCACCTAACAGGCTGTGGGTCTACTTTGTTCTAGTTGTTTGTCAATAATTAAGATGTACTCGCACATCGGTTAACCACCCTCCAAGAAACTTGTATATAGACCGCAGAGTCTTCTAAACCAGTATAAGGAAGTTAAGTTCAGTTTATGTGCCCTATATGTGTTTGCTTTGCTGTGAAAATAATTGACCACCGCTGGATTATTTTTATTTGTGCGTGTGTGATAACAGATGTAGCAGATGGCCTTTTACTGCGTATATTTTGTAGATACAAGAAGCCCTGCTCTTTCAAGTTATATTATGTCATGTTTAATGTGTGGACATCTCACGCAATGATTGTTCTATTGTTGATCTGACAAACATGTGAAAATATGTATTACAGTGTAGTCTCGTTGAAGCCAATGAGAACATGTGTATTGGCTATGTGGGCTGTCAATTTGAATAAACTGTGCAATTAACTGTGGGCGTGTTGGGGTCATTGAACTTGTCATTTATGCTTTTTAAAAACATTTGAGTGTTCCACACTTATTCAGATTGTTGGCACCATGAAGCCAGAAGTGATTTGCCACAATGTCCTGTACTTTTGCTTATATTAAAAACCTGCTATAATTAAGTAATTTTACAATCTAGATTTGGTTCCCCGATCCCCATAGGACTCATCGCCGATGCCAGGTTGTGGACCATTTGATAAAAACTTGAACAGGTATGTCTCAGTTACCACACTGCAACAGAAACATACACAAGACCTTCATAAAGAACAAATTATATGAATCATAACAAAAAGCATGGACTCGACTCGACATCAAATACAATGGACATCAAATACAATAAACATCAAATACAATGGACACTGAATACAATGGACATCAAATACAATGGACATCAAATACAATGGACATCAAATACAGTGCAACTTGGGTGACAGCCATTAGGCTGAAAGGGGCATGAAATGTATAAATTATGATATGCCAGAGTAGGCTAAACCAAAAATGGTGACACAAAAACACATATATTACAAAATGTGTACACATGTTTAAGTGCATAGTTAAAATACAAATATGTTTCCATACATAGAACTGTGAGTATGTGTACAAACACACACCCGTATTAGTTGCCCATCGCAAGCAATGATGGCCACACCAACAGACGTTTTTGTTTTGATGATGTAATTTGCACTGTGTTTGTATTATAATGAGTAAGAAACTGCGCTTGTCATCTACCTCACTGTCTGGTCCCCAGCTACCTTGAACCAGTGGCAAGATGACTGGAGGCAACTCAGGATGCAGACACTCTGGCCCCACCTCCCGTGAGACCAGGTGTTACTATGATACTTGTGGGATTCGAAAGTCTACCGGTTTCTGTTCATCGCTTTGGAAAGTGCCTGACCTCGCGACCTCAGAAGACTCCGCAGAATCTGTAGACAGCCAGTGTTGCATTCCAGTCGTGTATTTTGGCCCAAAAGGGATCAGCGGACGATTGGGATGTTATGCATCCTGCGCAGTCGTTCTGGCGTTGTAGGGGTCTGGGCTTATCATTGGCCAGCTCTTTCCTGATCAGAGAGCCAATACTGACCAGGGATGATGATTTCACTAGTTCCGCCCGGCTGCATTCCACTCCGACTGCCTCCACTCTGTGTTGTTTAATTGGAAATTCGCTGCTCCTTGGGATGTATATTATTGATGTTGCTCTGTGATTTTCATAGATTTAATAGATTTCCATCATGATATCTGCATGATAACGGGTTGTGTAGAGATAATGCTTGAAAAGTTGACATCAAGATGATAGTTGACTGGGTCTCAGTGGCTTACAGCAGTCAATGACTTAGGCCACAACAAAACCGGCTTGAATGGATGACGTAGAACGTTGAGCAGGAAGGAAAGCAAATATATTTATAAAACTGATATTGACACACCCATACACATACTTCTTCGTACTCTGTCAGACGTCAACTTGAATTTGTTTGAAGAAAGCAGCTGTCATCCTGAGGCTGTCGACACTGCCATAGAGGAGCTTGTCTAGTGTTGCCACTGGTGATGGCCACATGTGCTTTCTCTGGTCCTCGTATGTCGGGCAATTTTGTAGCATATGTTCAGCAGTCATTTTCCCTGTACCACAGGTGCATTCGTCAGTGCCACCTATCTTCAGTTTATTGAATAGGTGATACCTCAGTCTGTTGTGGCATGTGCGAAGTCTGAAGACCACGTCCTGCTCTCTTCTGTTCAACTGGTAATAGGCATCATATTTTGTGTAGCCAGTATGTTCTGTTTCCCATTTGGCCATGTATCTGGCCCTAATAAACCTTTTGGACTCTTTGTAGGTCACACTTGAATCTGGTTGTGGTAATCTTGCACCTTCTTTTGCCAGTCTGTCTGCCTCCTCGTTGCCTTGGATGGAACCCACTGTACCACTACTCTTTTTGGTGCGGACTGCTGGCATAGTTAGACAGAGTACTGCTCTTAAATCATTAAGTTCAGTATTTTTCTGGCTTTTTAGTGCCAGGGTATCTGTAAACAGGACTATCTGGCTTTCATTGCTTTCGCCTGTCAGCATTGCTTTTACTGCAGCCTTCAGTGCCTCTGCCTCCGTTCTGAAATTGCTTGAGAATTTTCCAGTTGCAACTGACAGTGTTATTTTTCTACCATTTGTTAGGCTCAGGAATATCCCTCCCCCTCTATTCTGTGTTGTCTTTGTTACAGAACCATCAGTATATGCATGGGTCCAGTCCATGCTTGGGTAGTTTTCCGCTATGTACCTCAGGGTTATGTCTCTTCTTTCTTTTTCAGTCTGGCTGTTCTTGTTTCCAATACCTGGTATATTTTCTACCACCTCTGGAATGATACACACATACAAAGAGATACATATACAGTACACACAAACGTACACACAAACATATATGCACATACAAATATACACAAAGATATGGAAATTAATTTATAAATATGGCTTGGCTTCGTTCGTTCTCAATCTCCTGCTACCAATCCCTGACACGAGCCTAAGTAGCAGAATGTAGTCCAGAGAACGGATTGTGTTGTGTCGTAGTTTACAGCTTGACTGTGATATTGGCACCTTCCGATCCAACACATCCGACTTCAGCAAGCCCCGTAATTGGAATGAGTACACTTTAAACCCTTTAACGAGGATCTATTGGAGGGCAAGTCTGGTGCCAGCAGCCGCGGTAATTCCAGCTCCAATAGCGTATATTAAAGTTGTTGCAGTTAAAAAGCTCGTAGTTGGATCTCAGGCGCAGGCGGGCGGTCCGGCTCGCGCCGGTTCACTGCCCGTTGTCTCCTGTCCTACCGTCTGCCGGCTCTCTCCCATGGGTGCTCTTCGCTGAGCGTCCTGGGTGGCCGGCGCGTTTACTTTGAAAAATTAGAGTGTTCAAAGCAGGAATCGGCTGCCTGAATAATGGTGCATGGAATAATGGAATAGGTCCTCGGTTCTATTTTGTTGGTTTTCGGAACTGGAGGTAATGATTAACAGGGACAAACGGGGGCATTCGTATTGCGGCGTTAGAGGTGAAATTCTTGGATCGCCGCAAGACGAGCTACTGCGAAAGCATTTGTCAAGAATGTTTTCATTAATCAAGAACGAAAGTCAGAGGCGCGAAGACGATCAGATGCCGTCGTAGTTCTGACCATAAACGATGCCGACTAGCGATCCGCAGGAGTTGCTTCGATGACTCTGCGGGCAGCTTCCGGGAAACCAAAGTGTTTGGGTTCCGGGGGAAATATGGTTGCAAAGCTGAAACTTAAAGGAATTGACGGAAGGGCACCACCAGGAGTGGAGCCTGCGGCTTAATTTGACTCAACACGGCCAACACTGAAATGACTGACATGCCGAGACCACTTTCCTTGGGTCTAATATGGAACTGGTGCTGGATTTAGACCCTCAGAAATCTGGGGTTATGCCCTCTGTGGCTCGGTTGGTCTGCATTCAGTGTTTGAAAAAGGAATTGACGGAAGAGCACTATCAGGAGTGGAGCCTGCGGCTAAATTTGACTCAAGACGCAAACACTGTAGAACGACTGACAAACCGAGAGCACTTTCGTTGGGTCTAATAGTGAACGTGTGCTAGTATTAGACCCACGGAAGACAGGTCAGCTCTCTAACCTTCTAATGAAGGATCGCTACGGAAACCGTGCCTTAACACCGCGGAAACCGCAGGCTCCAGATACCTGGTCACGGACAAACAAAAGCCCTCGATTAATTCGTCCTGGCCAAAAAATGAACGGGTGCTGGAAATAGATCATCGGAAGACAGGTCATTTTACCCTACAAATGACAGGGCGTTGCTACGGAAATCCTGCTCAACTCGAGAGGAACCGCAGACATTTGGTTCACGTACCAGGCTGATAAGAGAGGCTACCATGTGAGGGATAACGGCCGAACGCCTCTAAGCCAAAATCCCGCGCAAAAGCTCAGCACGATTGCAAGGGGAGGCCTCGACATGGTGGGTACCTGGGGCCCCACCCGGTCGAGCCGCAGAATGAGGACTCTGCCGTCCGCCGATCAAAGCGGGCGGGAAGCTGCTCGATATTCACCCCATACGGCGATGAGGTATGAAACCATTTGTATAAGACTTAGTTCTCGGTCGGGGTACCCTAAGCAGTAGATCAGCTACCTCATTGCGAACTGCTGAGACTTGACCATGAGATATGTCCGCACCAGGCGAACATCTCCGGGCAATGACCAGGCTTGTCCCCTGGGCAAATGCACTTTTTCGAGAGGAATCACAGGTCGCTGACATTTGGTCCACGTGCTTGGCTGATAAGCTACCATCTGAGGGACTACGGCCGAACGCCTCTAAGAATATCAATTGACGCACAGAACATAAATAATCAACGACATGCTGTTGATAGATTATAATGAAACCGACTTGCAGGAAATGGTAACCATGGTAGTTCAGCAAAGTAAAAACAAAGGCCTCAGCTTAAATAAAAAGAAATCTGAAGTGATGGTAGTGACGAAGACACCTGACTGTCCAAAATTCTGCGTCAAAACGAAGGGTGACCAAATTGAGACACATTCATCATCATGTAGAGCCTATGTTTGCATAACGTCGCTCTCATGACAGCCAGTCTGTAGGAAACTCAGTCTTCCGGCCTGCTCCAAGGTCAGATCCCGCGTCTCCTTGATGTCTTGAGTCCGTCATCCTCTCGGTCAGCCCCTGCCTCTCTTTCCAGTGGACCATGCCCTCCATAACCACTCTCGCAGTGCCCTATGTCGTTTGACGTGTCCAAAAAGCCTCAGTTTTCGGGTCATTTATGAGCCATTCCTCCTCTACATTCAGGTCTTGCCGGATGGATTTGTTTCTTTCTTTGTCCACGGGATTTCCAGGACTCTTCTGTAGCACTGTGTTTCAAAAGCACCGATCTTCGCTCTTATTGCTTTTGTAATCGTCCATGTTTCACATCCATAGGTTGCCACAGGAAACATGCATGTTCTTAGGATCTTTAGTTTTAGTTCTTTGTTTGTATTATGCCATAGGTTCTGTATACTCCTTATCTTCTGCATTGCCATAGTCAGTCGTCTTCTTACTTCCCTTGTACAGTCTCCATTGTTGTTCAGTATTGATCCCAGATATTCAAAATGTCAACATTTTCAATCTCTTCGCCAGCTATCTCGATTTTAGGTTGGAGTTTTGTCTTATCAGTTGTCATTATCTTTGTTATCTTTGTATTCAAGTAGAAATGCTGGGCTTTACTATGTTTCTGGGCTGATGTAATTATTAGTTCTAGGCTTATGACGCTGTTCGAGAGCATAACTATGTCGTCGACATATCAATAGGTTGGTCTCAGATACACTACCAGGAGCCCCCTGCATAGGCACCAACATGAGAGAGGACATGACATGAATTACCTGGATATTACATTTGAGAGAAGTCTCTCTTTCAATAAACATGTTGACAATGTGATTCTGAAAGCAAAGAGGGATATTAATGCAATCAAAGTCATGGCGGCCACAGACATGCACAGGCTGGTTTTGTCTGTCCTGGACTACGGTCTTGTATCACTCACGCTATCCCAGACACAGGTAGATAGATTGAAGAGAATTCAGAACGAGGCCATGAGAGCAGTTCTGAGATGCACTAGAGATACTCCCATTGCTGTCATTAGATTCCTGCTAGATTTGCCAAGCATCAAGTAGCGCAGGTAAAGGCGTACGCCAACGTTGCCAACAACGAACACCACCCTTTACGCCATGACTTGGATACACTCAAAAGCAGCAGACGCATTAAGCGAGGAAGATCATGGATGGCAGAGACAGAAGACTCCCTGATGAGGATATGTGCATTAGAAGAAGCGGGCAACGAGAGCCCCCTGACAAGGACGGGGATACAACTAAGCAGAGAGTAGGGCGGCACTAGGACAGACGCTTCAATACAGGAGCTGATCCAGCAACACTCAGGACCACAAGACCCAATTCTGTATACAGATGTCCACGCCGGCAGAGATGCAAAACAAGTTCGGTTGCGGTTTCGTCGGCTACCAAAATGGCAAGGAGGTGGTGGAGCGCTGCCTACTCCCCTGTCACATCGGGTATGAGGATGGAGATTGAGGCGGTAACAGCGGCCTTGACTTGGTTGGTGACGCAACCGGTGACACGCGCAGTGATACTGCCAGACTCGCAGGCCATGCTAAGAAGGGAGTGGGCTTCTCTTCTGAACAACTCTGGTGTACAAGGTGTCACATGGAACTACTGCCCGGGACTTGCAGGCGTCTAGGACAACGAAAGAGCTGATGCAGTGGTGGGGCGCGCTGTGGGGAACGACGCGGTGATGAGAAACAGGGTTGAGTTGATAAGCGCAGTCATGGACAGTCTACAGGATGATGAAGAGACAGGGTTGAGTTGATATGGACAGTCTACAGAATGATGAAGAGACAGGGTTGAGTTGATAAGGGCAGTCATGGACAGTCTACAGAATGATGAAGAGACAGGGTTGAGTTGATCAGGGCAGTCATGGACAGTCTACAGAATGATGAAGAGACAGGGTTGAGTTGATATGGACAGTCTACAGAATGATGAAGAGACAGGGTTGAGTTGATAAGGGCAGTCATGGATCGTCTACATAATTATGAAGAGACAGGGTTGAGTTGATAAGAGCAGTCATGGACAGTCTACAGAATGATGAAGAGACAGAGGATCGTGAAAATACATATGTGCAGAGGATGATTGATTTAGTAGTGATTAAGGGAGAAGGGAGAATGTGTGTTCTAGAATCAAGTTTTTTTCTTACAAATACAACCACCTGCAAGAACCAGAGGGTATAGATCCAAAGAAAAGTCCAGATTAGATATTAGAAAATATTTGTTTAGTCAGAGAGTGGTGAATGCTTGGAATGCATTGCCACAGAAAGTTGTGGAGGCAAAGGAAATTAATGCATTTAAGAATAGATTGGATGCGCATAGCTTTTAGAGCAAGGAAATATAAATGAAACTTGTATGCCGAGTCTTCTAAACCAGTATAAAGACGTTAAGTTGAGCAACGTAGGAAGCTTAAGTCATCTGTCCTGCTCCAAGCTGCGTCGGTCAAGGTGAGTCGCGCCACTGCACAATCACTCTAATGTCATCTATCCACCTTCCTCGGGGAACTGAGACACTAGTCCAGGCTCAATATACTGACCAGGACATCGCGTCGGGGTCAAGCACAACATTCTGGCCAGGACATCGCGTCGGGTCAAGCACAACATTCTGGCAAGGACATCGCGTCGCTGTCAGGCACAACATTCTGGCCAGGACATCGCGTCGGTGCCAGGCACAACATACTGACCAAGACCACAATCACTCTGTCATCAATCTACCTTCCTCGGGGAACTGAGACACTAGTCCAGTCAGGCACAACATACTGGCCAGGACATCGCGTCAGGGTCAGGCACAATTTACCGACCAAGACCACAATCTCTCTTCCATGCAACATTCCCTGGAAATAGGCTGTTTTCAAGGCAGGCTGGCTGACGAGATGTGGATCGATGTGATCCCCATAGTAGTGAGAAGCATGCAGATGATGCAAAGCATAGCACAACCGCCTGGAGGACCACAGTCTACCTTCATCAGCAAACTCAGGATGTAAGGAAAGCTACTATAACCATCCACTAAACGTCCTTTTCATGGCGCACAAAAAAGTACACTTACTCATTGTGAGCAACGACATCAACAACAACAACAACAACGACAACAACAACAACATTCACCTGTCTCGCGGCAGCCCTGTAGCCAGATTTGCCAGCGTTGTAAGCACAAGATGTTTTGCCGACCATACTACGAATGTCGTCGTTCCGCATTCTGTCTTTCCTGGCAACACTGATGACCTTTCTCAAACACTTCATTTCACACATCGAAGTTCTTATATAGAAGATAGAACAAATGATTATGTGAGAGGTCAAATAAATTCCCCGTTAGGTCAATAGGAACCACTTCTGTGTCTGAATGAAACATCAAGAACTGACATGGTGTGGGCATGTTAGCCAGACATGGCTCATCACAAAAATAATAATGCAGGAACAGTTAAAGGTAGAGAAAGCGAGGGGAACAAAGAAAGTCCTGGGTTGATAATATCAAAGAATGGTAAGGACATGATGTTTCATACTGGTTCGCTGATCAGAGGATAGAGAACCATGGATGACTTTTTGTGTGGTTTCAGCCATGTCAGTCCTACCACCCTAACGGTTTATTGATTGATTTGATCTGTCTGTGGTTGACATGGACACACCTTGCTGAAAGCTAGCAGGAACTCAACAAACTATGACATAACTTTGGTCACAAATTATTACCTACTATCAGTTTATGGAATTTAATTTTCTGCTACGTTCACTTTCAGTCAACTTTGGTGTATCCAAAGAAAAGGTTCTTGTGCGTTAATTCACCCATTCTGAAATTTCATACCATTCAATGACCACGTGGGTTTACGTACAAAAATAATTATAAGTGTCTAGCTATCAGGGTGCAGTTTTTTTTTGTGGGCCATAAAAAGGACCTTGATGCTGGTTTGTGGGTTTTGTGGGCCCTGAAAAGGGCCGTGAGGGGAACAGATTACAAAAGATCGCTGAAGCTATGCACATATCAGGACATACACATGTTGTTCGTTCGTAGCTGCACAATTTAAAGAGGAGGCTAAAATTATGGGATGTCCTGCAGAATATTGTCGAACGGGTCTAACTGACGGACTTTATTCCGATATCGCCACAGAAACTCACACATGTAGGAATCTGTGTGTTCCGTTTTGGTTCGGGTTAGGGTTAGGTGCTCTCTAACCATTTGCCAGAACAAACAGGAATGTCCTGCTGACATGTGCGACAATTCTAACGATCTTTGCGAGCTGTGAGAGATAAAGTCATAACATTATTTTTATCATACAGTCGGACGATGTGTATAATTCGTCTTTCCTGCAAAAACTGCACACAATTTACTTTCTTGCGTGTCAAGTGTGACAACTGCAATAAATCCATCTTCCACGTACGGTGTTAGATCTGAGAATGACATGGGCATAGGTTTACCGCGCGAATTAAAGACGCGCGAATTGAAAAGTATGGTGCTTCGTGTGGCTACATTCTACTAAATTTGACCTGTTATAATCCGTGGGTGAATTAACACACAAGTACCGTTCTTGTGATGGTCATCTGGGCCTTATCTGTTCAGCATGCATTATATTAGTGTCACATACACATTCATCTGTATGCCCTTATCATTAGCTTCTTGAATAGATGGCATCTCTGTCTGTACGGTAGCGACCTGTGCGGAGTCTAAATATTACCGCCTGTTCATCTATGCTAAGCTGGTTGTTGAAAGAATGCCCACAATGGGTAGATTTACCCTTTGTGGCTATATTTACCCTTTTGTTGGTAGATTTACCCTTGTGTGGGTAGATTTACCCTTTTGTGGACATATTTACCTTTCTGTAGATAGATTTACCCTTATGTGGGTAGATTTACCCTTTTGTGGGTAGATTTACCCTTTTGGGCATAGATTTACCCTTGTGTGGGTAGATTTACCCTTTTGTGCACCCTAAAATGAACTGGTGGCGGTTTATCGTCGTGACATTCTTGTTAGCCAGGCTACCATAAAAACAGCCCATTCCAGGAAGGGCTGCGAGGAAGCCAAGGTGAGGGTCTTATCCAGTATATTTTACCTGACCCTGACTAACATGTCTGATATTTTGCCTGATAAGGCGTTAGTCTTCCTTCCCGCTAAGCTGGTAATATGTGTCATTTGGTTATTTACTAGGATTTTTGTTACCCATTGTCTCTTTATCTACACCTGACCTGATAAACCTCTTGCACTCTTCATAAGTTATACATATATCAGCTTCATGGAGCTTTCTACCTTTCATTGACAGCATGTCAGCCCACTGTATCATGGCTCTCTTGAAATGGTGATTAAGTTTATAGAGCATACCTTGAGCTTCAGATCAAATTTGTTGGTTTTGCAGTAGGTCAACCACAGACAGCATGTCCATTAACCTTTACAGTCCCGCTTATTTGATTAGATATGTTTCTTAAGACACGGATCTGATTCATTAGGTCAGGGTGTAAAGGGTAAGCCACGAGGACTATAAATGGATAAGACACGAATCTGATACATTAGGTGGAGTGTAAAGGGTTAAGCTACGAGGACTATAAATGGATAAGACACGAATCTGATACATTAGGTGGAGTGTAAAGGGTTAAGCTACGAGGACTATGAAGGGATAAGACACGAATCTAATCAATAATATTTTTATTTACGTGTTTGCATGACTAGTTTCTATTGGCTGAGGCGCGTCTATTTCACCCCAGATCGTAGTCAATTGCGCGATATTAAGACGCACAAACCAGTGCTTGGATGTATGTGTGCGTCTGTATGTACCTATGCTAGGTTTGTGCAATTACACCGGACTGTAAAAAGTTAAGAGCATTTCCCATCTCTCTGTGCTTCAAGGACTTCTGCTAGTTTTCAAGGCTCCATATCTCCGCTAGTTTTCAAGGCTCCCTATCTCCGCTAGTTTTCAAGGCTCCCTATCTCCGCTAGTTTTCAAGGCCCCTACCTCCGCTAGTTTTCAAGGCCCCTACCTCCGCTAGTTTTCAAGGTCCCTACCTCCGCTCTGAAGCTACTTGATAATGTCCTGGTTACCGTACTTCTGATAACCTTCTATGTACCGGTACTACTTCTAATAACCCTCTATGTACCGGTACTACTTATGATAACCTTCTATGTACCGGTACTATTTTTTAGGTTCCTGAAGATTCCTCCACCTCCATTATCAGTTGCATTTGTTGACGACTTATCTCTCAGGTCAGGTCAGGTCATCCCGTAACCGGTGAGGTCGTTGGGGCACACATGAAGACATCCTCCATACCACGCCACCCGTCTCTGTCAGCGGCCGCTGCCTGTGCCTCTTTTGGTCGGAGATTGCTCCATTCTTTTATGCTGTCCTCCCATCTCTTTTTGGGACGTCCTCTTGGTCGTCTGCCTTGCACCTTTCTGCGGAGGATCGTATTTGCAAGACCATTTGATCTCGATATGTGACTGTCCCAAGCGAGTTTCCTTCTTTTGACAGTTGCCAAGAGGTCTTCAAACGGCCCTATTGCTGTTGTAATTATATCTCGTATTTCCTCATTTATAACTCGATCTTTGTGCGTGACGTTTAATAGTCTTCGGAAACATCTCATCTCTAAGGCATGCATCCTTCGCTGAAGGCCAGCTATAACTGTCCATGTCTCATAAGTATAGAAGAATATTGACAGGACCAGTGTACACATTAATCTGATTTTCGTGCGTGGTGCTAACCGTTTATCTTGCCAGATTTTGTTAAGCCGTGCAAGCGCCGCTATTGTCTGTGCTATTCTGGCCAACATCTCACATTTTGATCCTTCATCACTGACAATCGACCCTAGATATTTCAAACGGTCAACCACTTCGAGTTCCTGACCATTAGCTTTTAAACCTGCTGTTGAAGTCCTCGGCGTTGTTGGTCATTAATTAACTTATCTCGACATAGCTGGAAATCTTTTCTATCAGTTCTGTTTCCTCCAGATAGAAAGAAGAATAGTCGATTTTATTTGTGCTGTCTGTGACATGATCTGCTTCCCACTTTGTTCTTACCAACTTAATAGCTTTGCTTTGTTTCTGATTGTTGTATTGTTTGTTGCTCGTGGAAGTAAGAAGCAGGTGAGTAAGAAGTGTGGAGACCAGGGTTCTGAGGTGTGCTTTCAAAACTCCTAGTACAGCCTCCACGCTGTGGTGATTACAGGTGTAAGTAACTTTTATTTCCTGGCCATTTAAAGTTTCAGGGCAGACTCCATAAATGGGAATAAATGCAACGATAGTTATTGTGTTTATCTCCTGTAAGTGTTTAGTGTTTTCTGATTATTTGATTTAAAGGTAAATATGAATGTCACTTCTCTGTCGTGTTTTCTTGAATGTGTTTGTAGCATGTCCGTACAGTATTCGATTTCATTTGTTTGTGTTGTTAGTCAAAAGTGAAGTCGCTGGTTCATCTATAAACATCTTGAGGATTTGAGTTGGGTTGTCTGTGAATATCTTGAGGATTTGGACTTGGCTTGGCTTCGTTCGTTATCAATCTCCCGCTACCAAACCTTGAAAGGGCTTAAGTAGCAGAATGTAGTCCAGAGAACGAAATTTGCTGTGTCGTAGTTTACAGCTTGACTGTGATATTGGCACCTTTCGATCCAACACATCCGACTTCAGCAAGTATTTTTTGAGTACCTGGTTAGCATTCCCTCTTCGATCCCTTCTCCTTAGCCAGTCTGCTCTGTTGCAGCCTGTTATCCAGGATCACAGCGTGGAAGTGTAGAAGGGTCTTGGCAGCTGTGGTTCGCTGGCCCTGACGCTAGCAATCAGCTATGAGTCGCTGACCACTGCAGCTCATGCGCTGCTCAGCATCTTGATCCCTCATTTGGTTTGTCTGAATATCTTGAGAATTTGAGGAAACTCATCTGTGAACTTCTTCACAATTTCGGCTTGTACTTCTGTTAACTTAACTTAACTTAACGTCTTTATACTGGTTTAGAAGACTGCAGAGTCTGTATACAACCAGTTTCATTTACATCACCTAGCTTTAAAAGCTATGCGCATCAAATTTATTATTACATGCATTAACTGTCCCTGCTTCCATTACCTACCGTGGCAATGCATTCCAAGCATTCACTAATGACTCTGACTAAAAAAGTATTTCCTAATATCTAATCTGGACCTCTCTTTAGTCAATTTGTAGCTATGCCCTCTTGTTCTTGTGGGTTGCTGTATTTTAAAATAAAAACTTGTTATAGTCTAATTTATTCATTCCTCTGATCATCTTATAAACCTGTATTGTCACCAAGAATTCTTCTCTCTTCTAGACACTGTAGGCCGGTTTTTCTGATTCTTTATTTCATAACTATAATTCTGGAATCCCACTAACAGCTTTGTCGCTCTTCTTTGTATTCTTTCCAGCATGCTTATATCCCCTCTATGATTTTGTAGCGGTGTACCAAAGAGTCTAGGTCATTGGTTAGTCAATCTCGACATCGCATAGGTGGGCCACACCGTGGACATGTATGGGCCATATGGCCACCAAAACGCTGTTCTATGTGCCCATCTGTTGTCAGGCATGCATACCGCATGTCCGGAGCACCGATGTTTGCGTGATGTCGTTGTTTCCATAACGTCCCGAGACAGAGTTTGAAGTCGAATTCCGTGCATTATATATTATTATAATATGGGTCGTCTCTCTTCGTTGAATGTGCTTCTGCGGGTCCAATTCGTGTCCAACGATCTATTTCCTAAACAATGGAGGTGCAGTATATTACAAGCTTGTCTTTTAGCGTATCGTGGATGTTGTAGTGGAGTGAATGGTAGACTGACCATGCGTTGAAATCTATGCCGCGGTCTCTTTCCACTGCAAGAGTACTATCTTGTTGTCGATGTACCTCAACATTCATCATTTCTTCAGAGTATATGATCTCTCCCCTGTTTTGCGTACTTACTTGCCATTTTCCGTGTCGCGGGCACTACGGTAGACATCTTGTTTCCAATGTTCGGCCATGTGGATTGCCCCTTAACTTAACGTCTTTATACAAGGTTTAGAAGGCCCTGCAGAGTCTGTGTACAACCAGTTACATTTACATCACCATGCTCTAAAAGCTATGCGCATCCAGTTTATTCTTAAATGCATTAACTGTCCCTGCCTCCCCTGGCAATGCATTCCAAGCAGACACCACTCTCTGACTAAAAACATATTTCCTAATATCTAACCTGGACCTCTCTTTAGTCAGCTTGTAGCTATGCCCTCTTGTTATTGTGTGTGGCTGTATTTAAAAAAAACAACTTGTTATAGTCTAATTTATCCATTCCTCTGATCATCTTATAAACCTGTATTAAGTCACCATGAATTCTTCTCTCTTCTAGACACTGTAGGCCGGTTTTTCTGAGTCTTTCCTTATAACTGTAATTCTGGAATCCCACTATCATCTTCGTCGCTCTTTTTTGTATTCTTTGCAGCATGTTTATATCCCCTCTATGATAAGGACTCCACACCTGTACACAGTACTCCAATCTAGGTCTAACTAATGCTTTATACAGTTTGACTATCACTTCCTTGCTCCTATGTTTAATATTTCTTTTTATCACACCTAACATTGCATTTGCCTTTTTCACTGCTACCTTAACTTGCTCACTCACCTTTCCTGTATGATCTATTATAACCTCTAGGTCCCTTTCCTTATCTATCTTTCTAATATTGTTCTCTCCCATTCTGTAATTATGTTCCATATTGGATCTACCCATGTGGATGACTGTACATTTATCTACATTAAAGTCCATTTGCCAGCTTACAGACCATTCTCGAATTTTATCTAAATCCGACCTCAATATATCCACTTGTACTTTAAATGAGACACTACTGCATACTTTGTTTTTCTCAGACCAGAATACAGGTAGGAAAGTGTAATGTGCCTGCGCACATTGAAGTCAATTCATGGTCTTACCACAGATAGTGCTGCTCGAGTTGTCCGTTTAAATAACATCTGTGTGCGACACGTGTTACAAACCAGATGGAGAAAGAAACTGTGGAGAACATTCACAAACGTTTGAGGGGTGTGTATGGAAGTTGTGCTGTCCATGAGAGCACTACTGGGTGCTGGGTTCAGCAAGTTAAAGCTTCAGGAATTGGAGAGACGAAGCTGCATGATTGGCCATTGTCTGGGCATCCTTCCACAGCCACCAGCCAGATATATTGCAGCGCACTGATGTCGTTATTAACAAGGATCATTACACCACAAGTTGGACATTGGCCCTGCAGCAATGGAAGTGTGATGGCAACTTTCTACGTTTTGGATATTTGAAAGCTTGCGCAAGATGACTTCCTTGAAGTCTCACAACTGACCACAGATGGTAAGGAAACATAGCTACATGAACAGGAAATGGACTGTTACAGGAAAGACATACATGCCTTTGTTTCACACTGACCACAGATGGTAAGGAAACATAGCTACATGAACAGGAAATGGACTGTTACAGGAAAGACATACATGCCTTTGTTTCACACTGACCACAGATGGTAAGGAAACATAGCTACATGAACAGGAAATGGACTGTTACAGGAAAGACATACATGCCTTTGTTTCACACTGACCACAGATGGTAAGGAAACATAGCTACATGAACAGGAAATGGACTGTTACAGGAAAGACATACATGCCTTTGTTTCACACTGACCACAGAAGGTAAGGACACATAGCTACATGAACAGGAAATGGACTGTTACAGGAAAGACATACATGCCTTTGTTTCACACTGACCACAGAAGGTAAGGACACATAGCTACATGAACAGGAAATGGACTGTTACAGGAAAGACATACATGCCTTTGTTTCACACTGACCACAGAAGGTAAGGCAACATAGCTACATGATCAAGAAATGGACTGTTACAGGAAAGACATACATTCCTTTGTTTCACACTGGCGTAAGGCCGTAGATGTAAACGGAGATTATATGGACAAATAGCTAGTGTTAAGGAAACGTTCAGTTATACTGTACAGAAATTTAATACATTTTGAATACAGTTTCAGAAAACAAATAGCAGGGTATTATTTTTTGAGCAACCATCGTATTTTATTTGACAAGAACCGCAGAGCTGTTTACTCCATCACAGTCCATGCTAAGTTGATCCATCACATCAATGCTAAGTTGATACATCACAGTCCATGCTAAGTTGATCCATCACATCAATGCTAAGTTGATCCATTACAGTCCATGCTAAGTTGATCCATCACAGTCCGTGCTAAGTTGACCCATCACAGTTCATGATAAGTTGATCCATCACAGTCCATGCTAAGTTGATCCATCACACCAATGCTAAGTTGATCCATCACACCAATGCTAAGTTGATCCATCACAGTCCATGCTAAGTTGATCCATCACAGTCCATGCTAAGTTGATCCATCACAGTCAATGCTAAGTTGATCCATCACAGTCAATGCTAAGTTGATCCATCACATTCCATGCTAAGTTGATCCATCACATCAATGCTAAGTTGATCCATCACAGTCCATGCTAAGTTGATCCATCACAGTCAATGCTAAGTTGATCCATCACATTCCATGCTAAGTTGATCCATCACATCAATGCTAAGTTGATCCATCACAGTCCACGCTAAGTTGATCCATCACAATCAATGCTAAGTTGATAGGTTGAACATGTTTTTCATGGTTGATGACAAGTGATATCATTGTTGTTGAACTAAAAGTGCTGCATTATTCACTTGTAACAGATGTTTGTATTCTTGTTTCTGTCTGTTGCAAGTCCTGGGAATGAAGCAGGTTGTATTGTATTATTCTGTAAGTAAGGGTCTAACTTTTCTCTCGTGTTTTAGTCCCCTATGGATGCCACCAGACCACAGATTTGACTGGAATTTACATTAGTCGACGACTTTCACTTGTGTCCACAGAAACGTGTTGTTGTTTTCCATTTGGATTAGTTAGTTTGTTCATGTTGTCGTGTTTTTCCCTCCGATTGTCTTGGCATGGTCATCGGCTATATGTACTAGTATTTTGGTTACTCTGTCGTATTTCATGGTCTAGTGCACATGGCTAAACTTCATGAGATTGCTGCTCTTCTTCCTATTTGAAGACAGTGTCAGTTTTGGTTTGGCTGTGAAATATAGTCATGGGACAATAATGGACTAAAACACATCACCAAGGAGAAATTTGGCCCTGCCCGGTTAGCAAGATGCCCACGACACATAAGTCATATGCTGAGTGATGCCCCTATGTCCTCTTGCGGTTACGGGAAAGACACGACAATGGTGCAGTTATTGCATTTCAAGTATTTGTGTTCTATCCTAGTTGGAAGATTTAGCTTGCATCTTAATCTTTATGTCTGAATGTTAAACATTTCCCTCTTTATATCTGAATGGTAAACATTCCCTATTTTAGGTCTGAACGGCAAACTACTTCTTCCTATATCTGAACCAAAAACTCTCCATATTTAAAACCGGAATGGTAAACATTTCCTATTTTATGTCTGAATTATAAACTCTTGCCACTTTGTCTTCTGTTGACCATGTCTGTTCCTAGTTCAAGATTTTCAACTAGAAATGTTACTTATTGACATCCAAGGCAACGAGGAGGCAGACAGACTGGCAAAAGAAGGTGCAAGACTACCACAACCAGATTCAAGTGTGACCTACGGAAGAGTCCAAAAGGTTTATTACGGCCAGATACATGGCCAAATGGGAAACAGAACATACTGGCGACACAAAAAATGATGCCTATTACCAGTTGAACAGAAGAGAGCAGGTCGTGGTCTTCAGACTCCACACAGGACACAACAGACTGAGGTACTACCTATTCAATAAACTGAAGATAGGTGGAACTGACGAATGCACCTGTGGTACAGGGAAAATGACCGCTGAACATCTGCTGCAAAATTGCCCGACATACGAGGACCAGAGAAAGCACATGTGGCCATCACCAGTGGCAACACTAGACAAGCTCTATGGCAGTGTCGACAGCTTCATGATGACAGCTGCTTTCTTCGAACAAATTCAAGTTGACGTCTGACAGCGTACGAAGAAGAAGAACTAATTAGTTCATTTCTCCACACATATCTCATTTGGGTAGAAAAAAATATGACAATTACACCTTCAAGCATGTTGTAACTAAAAATAGTTATACATGTAAAACACATGAAAACTGCACAGCAAGTGCAATGAAAGTGCCTTCATAGAGGCTTCCAGCCTGGTGGTTCTATGCTCCATAACAGAAACAATGAAGTAGAAGAAAAATTAGTCAATATTTTTGGACGTTCTTTGTTGAACATTATGTTTAGATATCAAGATGCTGATCAGCGCATGAACTGCAGGGAGTCAGACACAGACATACTAGGAAAGCAGACACAAACATTGGTTCAACACACACTCTTCATGGCCCTCATCCCGAGGCTGCGGAATACTGGGCTCCATCTGGGGAGTCTAGGGATTTAGGTCGACACACTACGCATGAGCAATCCTCAGTAGTTGGACTTGGTAGTGGTTGATCGTCGCAACGGGCCTTTGACGCCTAAGTGAACATTATTATTATTATTATTTCTTGAACCAATTACATTACATTTAGACAAGTTCTTTGTTGAGTTGATTATGTTTGGACAAGTTCTTTGTTGAGTTGATTATGTTTAGACAAGTTTTTTGTTGAGCTCATTATGTTTGGACAAGTTCTTTGTTGAGCTGATTATGTTTAGACAAGTTCTTTGTTCAGCTGAATATGTTTGGACAAATTCTTTGTTCAGCTGAATATGTTTGGACAAGTTCTTTGTTGAGCTAAATATGTTTGGACAAGTTCTTTGTTGAGTTGATTATGTTTAGACAAGTTCTTTGTTAAGTTGATTATCTTTGGACAAGTTCTTTGTTGAGCTGAATATGTTTGGACACGTTCTTTGTTGAGCTGATTACGTTAATTTATTGATGAGTTATCTACTCATGGAATGTGTTCCTACTTTTGAGTAGGAATGACTGGGTAGTGCAGCAAGATATTTTCTCAATAGAGATACCTTTAATATCAAACAATCGCTACCTTGCAGGTAGGCTGTACAGTCAAAAGCTAGGGAAGTAGTCTCAAATAAATGCACTGATGGATGCACTGGAGAAACAGGTGCAGAACACAGTGCAATGCAACCTGTCTTATGAAGATAAAACAGACATTTGTTTGTTAGAGCCATTGATGTTGGTGTCTGTCTGATGTAGGTATCTGTCTGATGTAGGTGTCTGACGGTGACCAAGGAAAAAGGAGATAATGACACAAAGCTGAACAATCCATGCCTCAATGACTACATATGCCATACCTCAATCACTAAATACTTCAATCATTACATGCTCCATGCTTCAATCACTACATACTCCATGCTGTGCTAATTACTTAATTCTATAAATGATATAAGTGCTTGCTTTAGCTAAATTAGTTATGGGCCAGAAATGTCTGTAAGAGCATGTGCTACATAGATTTATAAAGCTGTTGAATAAATGTGACTTGTCCTTGCAGTGTGCAGGTTAGGTTTTAATTCACCACAAACAAGAAAAATATTGTCTTGCCGGGACTTTGAACATTTGACCTTTGGTCAAGAGACCCAGGTAGCTTAGCCACCTGCTTCTGAACTAGTTAATATGAAAATAGGTCGACAGTAGGTCGATTAACATAGACATACAAGTACAACAGACAACCATAAAACTGTCATTCAGACTATTACATTATTATTTATCATTGATATTCGAGCAGTTTGGGTGGTGGTCTTCTGATCACAAGAATATACGTTCAAAATCTAGGATAGGTCTCACTTTTTTTCTATCGAAGATAAAAGAAAAACCTAGCCTTTACAGTGTGTGGTGACTGTAGGGGAAAGTCTATCATCCACTCGCACATTAGCCAGCCCTTCTCAATAAGATTCTCGCTGAACCTCATGTCTATGGCAATATCCGTCTGCTAACCACAGACATAGACTATTAATAATAATAATAATGTTCGCTTCGGCGTCTGAGGCCTGTTGCGTCGGTCGGCCACACCATGACCCACAGCTGTGGCATTGTTCCAGACCTCGTCCAGGACGGAGGAGGTTGCTACTTGCTGGAGCCATACTGTTCGGGGATGGCTTCTTCTGCACCTCCAGCCGGTCGGGGGAAGGCTTTTGGCGCTGAGGAACGACTTGTGTAATATCTTGTGGGCAGGGAACAAAGAAACTCGGCACCTGTCAAGTGTTTCTGAGATTGGGTGGAGGCCTGTTTTAGAAGAGACCTCCACATTGCGGATGTAGTCATGCCATCAGATGCCCAGGATACGCACAAACCAGTGCTTGGATGTATGTGTGCGTCTGTATGTACCTATGCTAGGTTTGTGCAATTACACCGGACTGTAAAAAGTTAAGAGCATTTCCCATCTCTCTGTGCTTCAAGAACTTCTGCTAGTTTTCAAGGCTCCCTATCTCCGCTAGTTTTCAAGGCTCCCTATCTCCGCTAGTTTTCAAGACCCCTACCTCCGCTAGTTTTCAAGGCCCCTACCTCCGCTAGTTTTCAAGGTCCCTACCTCCGCTCTGAAGCTACTTGATAATGTCCTGGTTACCGTACTTCTGATAACCTTCTATGTACCGGTACTACTTCTGATAACCTTCTATGTACCGGTACTACTTATGATAACCTTCTATGTACCGGTACTATTTTTTAGGTTCCTGAAGATTCCTCCACCTCCATTATCAGTTGCATTTGTTGACGACTTATCTCTCAGGTCAGGTCAGGTCATCCCGTAACCGGTGAGGTCGTTGGGGCACACATGAAGACATCCTCCATACCACGCCACCCGTCTCTGTCAGCGGCCGCTGCCTGTGCCTCTTTTGGTCGGAGATTGCTCCATCTTTTATGCTGTCCTCCCATCTCTTTTTGGGACGTCCTCTTGGTCATCTGCCTTGCACCTTTCTGCGGAGGATCGTATTTGCAAGACCATTTGATCTCGATATGTGACTGTCCCAAGCGAGTTTCCTTCTTTTGACAGTTGCCAAGAGGTCTTCAAACGGCCCTATTGCTGTTGTAATTATATCTCGTATTTCCTCATTTATAACTCGATCTTTGTGCGTGACGTTTAATAGTCTTCGGAAACATCTCATCTCTAAGGCATGCATCCTTCGCTGAAGGCCAGCTATAACTGTCCATGTCTCATAAGTATAGAAGAATATTGACAGGACCAGTGTACACATTAATCTGATTTTCGTGCGTGGTGCTAACCGTTTATCTTGCCAGATTTTGTTAAGCCGTGCAAGCGCCGCTATTGTCTGTGCTAATCTGGCCAACATCTCACATTTTGATCCTTCATCACTGACAATCGACCCTAGATATTGTAACAGTTCCCGCCGGAGCAAGGGGAGTTTAGGATGCCTGAACATGTTAAAGCTTAAAGCTACATGAATGCATGTCAAGGTCACTCACTGTCTCAGCAAAGGAGAACAGAGTTGGGTTAAGGAATGTGGACAGGTAGAAACTGACCACTGGCCTTCCGATTTTGGTAGGGGGAGATTGATTGACAGACGAAATTGGCAACGGGGCTTGCTGCGAGAGAATGAGTGACAGGTGTGCAAAGTGTTTCGTTCCAATTGGAATTGAAGATGACCATACCTGAGATCGATTGGTCAAGCTCTGGTCTTGCTTGAGGATATATAACTCGAGACAAAGTTTAGCTCGAGAGGCTGGATGAGAGATGGAGAGGCTGGAGAGAGAGAGAGGCTGTATGGGAGAGAGAGAGACTGAATGTGGATAGTATGTTTAACTCACCGACTTAGATAGAGGAGCGATTGATTGACGGTTGGACGAATGTTTGGTGATAGAACAGGGGCGCTCAAATAGGTGTGTGATTTTTGCATTAATAGATAATCTGAAAGTGTGTTTGTAAGCAAGGACACATTGTGAACGAGTTATGTCGAGATCGCCCGCCTGAGGGGATTTCAGTGAGGAAGAGTATCTGATAAGGTGTGTTGAAGACGCAGTTAAGGCGATGTGCGTGTGATGCAATTGCAAGGCAATAGAACTGGGTTTTTAGATAGTTGGGAATTCCATCAATAGCTAATGCTTACAATTCCCGTTTTAGTAGAATGTTTAGTTAAGATATGTATTATATTGTGTTTGTAATTTCTCTACTCATTGTATGATATGAGTATGATATAATAAATATGCCACCTGCTGTTTGATATGTCATTTACTGAGTATGGTCATGATGATGTGGATGAGTGTGAGAATGTTCTAAGTTAGATCACGGCCAAGGCAAACAGTGGGATCTGCTACACGTTATTATTATTTTGGTGCCTGTTGACCACGGATAGTCGTGGTAGATTTATAAATATAGTGCGTGTGCAGCTATAGATCTTGATTCGCATGTTTAACACAAGTGTCGCAGTTATATATAACTTGTGTGTGTAGTTAGGAATAGAGGAGTAGCTAGTGGTTAGAGTGTTAGTACCATAGACAGCTTTTCCAATCATCTGACTGGTAAGTGTGACATTTTTCTTCCACCCATTGTTGTATTATTGACAAGACTTTGTGCGTACTTGACAGTCTTATAAATTTTTGTGGTGGGCCAGACGGGTTTATTCAATATGTCGAGGTTGGACAATGTTAAACAATGTTATCATTGTCTAGCTTTTGGACATTTGTCTATCGGATGCCCTAATATTCTTCGGAATATTAACAGTTCCTGGAGAAGAGGAGGACTGTTTGTCAAAAACAAGCCTTTCATGGCACGAGCTACAGTCAGCGATAAGTGGGAGGACAAAAGTCAACTACAAAACCAGCTAAGAGAACTAACAGGCAGAGTTATTCGGCTGGAAAGACAGGAAAAAGATCTCCAATGGAAGCTGCGACAGCTGTTGCAACAGCTTGAAAACGGAGCTTTCAAACCAGCTAGGAAGGAGAGAAGAAATCAGGAAATCACAGAAGTAAACACGGCCCAGTATTTTGGAAGGGGACAGAGTGGTAGGAAAGTGAGTAGGAAGCCCGTCCAACTTCGACATTCCGATCTGTGGAGGGACAGAGGTGGAAATCTCAGGACGGACGTGTGTGAACGACTGGAAAGAGTTGGCGAAAAGGGGAGTTTGACCCAGGTGGAGAGGCCAAGTCAAGTGAGGGGAGGAGGAATGGTTGGGCAGAAGTTTGAATCGGGCAGATTCTTAGCCCACAAGAGACCTTTTGCACGGTTACAGATGGAGAGGCAGGACAGGAGCTATCAAAGAGACTTTGAGCACGAGGCGGATGGACGGAAAGAAAGAGATACAGGTTTTGTGTATCCAGAAAAGTTAGGAACGGAGGGCAGGTTACGCAATGCAAACGAGACAAACGTTCGCTCAGAGGTCCAGATAAAATGTTACCGCATCGGACAGTGTAGGCCGAGAATTCAGGAAGAAGGTATTACGTCGATTAACATGGTCGGGCGTGCTGAAAGGGGCCAAGTTTACCAGGAACTTGTGGTCAAGCCTGGTAGAACATTAGTTAAAGTCGACGAAGAATCGAACAAGGAAATAGTCGGAGATTCGCCAGATAAAGAGGAAAGGAGAGGAGGAGGAATGGTGGCAGGACCAGCTATGGTTTCGTGCCCACCCAAGCCAGGTTCTAGCCATGCGGGAGAAGTGGTTGAACAGACCGAAAGAAGGGACAACCCTTCGGCCACCGAGGAAGGAAGTGGAAATGACGCACAGTTGGAATGCGAAACGGACGCACCAACAGCAGCCAACAAAGGAGGAACAGAGTTTCTAAGGAAAACGAAGAAAAGGGAAAGACAGGTTAACCACAGCCAGGACAGCGAACCAGTCATCGAAGCAAAGATGAAAAGATCTCAGTTCGAGATAAGCCAACAGTCAAACGAACAGTGTGAAAAGTCTTTCCCACAAATAGTGAATACAGATGGACGGAAGGCTGAAGTAGCGGACGATGTAAGTGTACGTAACACTACCAGAGAACCGGTGGGTACGAACCAAACAACCGTGAAACAAACAGACCAGACGATGGGCGTTTTACAGGAGGAAATCGCGCAGCAATCAGAGACAGCTGATGGGGCAGCGCATAGTCTGGTTAAAATAAGCAGTAGTGATAAGGAACGGTTGATGCAATGTTTACTGACGCTAGCCAAAAACCTGGAATTCAGAAATGGAATTAGGTAAAGTCGTGTGGAGTACTTACACACATGGGCTATCATGTGGAACTCCAGTTGATGTATGCATTTGCATAACATTTGTTTCATCTACCGTTATCCTTGGGAAACGGAGATTTGGATAATTAGGGGGTAGGGTATAGAGAAGGAGGAATGACCAGATGTTAAAAAAATTCCTTTGAATTCGTTGTCTCAAGTAACCGCCAGACAATGAGCGTACCACGGACGGTCAGTCTGAAGCTAGACTGACCGAGATCAAAGGGACATTTCCGACCAGAGAAACGGACGGCCAGTCTGAAGCTAGACTGACGAGATCACAGAGACATTTCCGAACAGAGAAACGGGCAAGAGACGCAGGATAGCTGGATGCGCCAGGTAATGATTACGCGACGCAGGGTAACACGTGGACGCGATGTTTCGGTCAATATCTGACCAGGTAGCTTTGATGCGGAGAATTTGGGGAAATAGCGGTGAAATAGTTAGATCACAACACTCGGTTTTGATTCCTCGGGACAAAGACTGCACCTGGACTAGTAGGGTTACAGCATGACGTAATTCGACAGGTGGACGATTCGGTTTTTGACTTTTGACTCAGACATAGTTTAGTATCTGATTAAGTTAGAACTTAGTCATAGTTTAGTGACATAGTTTAGTATCTGATTTAGTGACATAGTTTAGTATCTGATTAAATTAGAACTTAGTCATAGTTTAGTGACATAGTTTAGTATCTGATTAAGTTACAACTTAGTCATAGTTTAGGGACATAGTTTAGTACCTGATTAAGTTAGAACTTAGTCATAGTTTAGTATCTTTTGAAGGGGGCATTAACAGGTGCTCATCTGTGGGGCACGAGCAGGAGTGAAGGTTGATGGCATTTGATCATGTTTTTGTGTGCAAATATTTTGACATTTGCATTTGGTGTTTGGGTTTTGACTAATGGTATTACTTGCATTTTTAGTGGGTTGTATGGTCGATATAGTATGCATTGAATTTTTCTTTATTTTGTTGTTGTTTTTTTTGTTGTTGTTGTTGAATCATCATGTTTACAGGTATTTGATACAGGTTATTTAGGTGATCTACAGAGCAGTATATCTCATCCAGACTGTAGGCCTCCGCAAGCACAAGTCACCACGAGTTCCAGAATCACATGTATGTGGAGTCTTTGCAGAGAAGACTACATTGATCAGAAGTTTTAATATTGACTATGACATATGTTGTCAAATATCGTTTTTGTGGGAAACATAAAGAATTTTGCTGTTTTCTTTGAGAGGGGATAGCTGTCAAGAGAGACAATGATAACTAGCCTGAGGATAACCCACGTAAATTCGTGGCCTCACAGGAGTTAGTATGAAGTGAATCGTCGGCCAGGCGTGTAATGAGACCGCCTGAGAAAATTGACCTGAACTGGTCGAGTGTAACAATGAAGGTTCGTGTCCTTAGAGGAAGGCACGGGAAACAGGGCGAGGTATGCTGACCTCAAATGAGTAAGGAGAATTCCTTAAGGTGTTTCTGTTTTGATGAGTTCAAGGTCCCGCAGGGACAGACTTTGGTGTATTTGACTGCAAAACGATGTAAAAGTGGTGGTTTGTGTTGTAAAAACGCCCAGCCACAGTGTTTTTCTTCTGCTTGTATTGATTGTGTATGTATTACAAAAAGTTTATATGTATCAAATGACATGTCTTTTTATGCATGTACGATGTGAGTGAAGTTGTAAACAGGAGTAGTGTTTACATTTTGGATAGTAGAGACGAAAATGGTGGTCATTTGCCAGATGAAAAAAATGACCATCCATGTTTCGGTCTGTAGTTTAGGGAGGTAATGTAACAGTTCCCGCCGGAGCAAGGGGAGTTTAGGATGCCTGAACATGTTAAAGCTTAAAGCTACATGAATGCATGTCAAGGTCACTCACTGTCTCAGCAAAGGAGAACAGAGTTGGGTTAAGGAATGTGGACAGGTAGAAACTGACCACTGGCCTTCCGATTTTGGTAGGGGGAGATTGATTGACAGACGAAATTGGCAACGGGGCTTGCTGCGAGAGAATGAGTGACAGGTGTGCAAAGTGTTTCGTTCCAATTGGAATTGAAGATGACCATACCTGAGATCGATTGGTCAAGCTCTGGTCTTGCTTGAGGATATATAACTCGAGACAAAGTTTAGCTCGAGAGGCTGGATGAGAGATGGAGAGGCTGGAGAGAGAGAGAGGCTGTATGGGAGAGAGAGAGACTGAATGTGGATAGTATGTTTAACTCACCGACTTAGATAGAGGAGCGATTGATTGACGGTTGGACGAATGTTTGGTGATAGAACAGGGGCGCTCAAATAGGTGTGTGATTTTTGCATTAATAGATAATCTGAAAGTGTGTTTGTAAGCAAGGACACATTGTGAACGAGTTATGTCGAGATCGCCCGCCTGAGGGGATTTCAGTGAGGAAGAGTATCTGATAAGGTGTGTTGAAGACGCAGTTAAGGCGATGTGTGTGTGATGCAATTGCAAGGCAATAGAACTGGGTTTTTAGATAGTTGGGAATTCCATCAATAGCTAATGCTTACAATTCCCGTTTTAGTAGAATGTTTAGTTAAGATATGTATTATATTGTGTTTGTAATTTCTATACTCATTGTATGATATGAGTATGATATAATAAATATGCCACCTGCTGTTTGATATGTCATTTACTGAGTATGGTCATGATGATGTGGATGAGTGTGAGAATGTTCTAAGTTAGATCACGGCCAAGGCAAACAGTGGGATCTGCTACAATATTTCAAACGGTCAACCACTTCGAGTTCCTGACCATTAGCTTTTAAACCTGCTGTTGAAGTCCTCGGCGTTGTTGGTCATTAATTAACTTATCTCGACATAGCTGGAAATCTTTTCTATCAGTTCTGTTTCCTCCAGATAGAAAGAAGAATAGTCGATTTTATTTGTGCTGTCTGTGACATGATCTGCTTCCCACTTTGTTCTTACCAACTTAATAGCTTTGCTTTGTTTCTGATTGTTGTATTGTTTGTTGCTCGTGGAAGTAAGAAGCAGGTGAGTAAGAAGTGTGGAGACCAGGGTTCTGAGGTGTGCTTTCAAAACTCCTAGTACAGCCTGCACGCTGTGGTGATTACAGGTGTAAGTAACTTTTATTTCCTGGCCATTTAAAGTTTCAGGGCAGACTCCATAAATGGGAATAAATGCAACGATAGTTATTGTGTTTAGCTCCTGTAAGTGTATAGTGTTTTCTGATTATTTGATTTAAAGGTAAATATTAATGTCACTTCTCTGTCGTGTTTTCTTGAATGTGTTTGTAGCATGTCCGTACAGTATTCGATTTCATTTGTTTGTGTTGTTAGTCAAAAGTGAAGTCGCTGGTTCATCTATAAACATCTTGAGGATTTGAGTTGGGTTGTCTGTGAATATATTGAGGATTTGGACTTGGCTTGGCTTCGTTCGTTATCAATCTCCCGCTACCAAACCTTGAAAGGGCTTAAGTAGCAGAATGTAGTCCAGAGAACGAAATTTGCTGTGTCGTAGTTTACAGCTTGACTGTGATATTGGCACCTTTCGATCCAACACATCCGACTTCAGCAAGTATTTTTTGAGTACCAGGTTAGCATTCCCTCTTCGATCCCTTCTCCTTAGCCAGTCTGCTCTGTTGCAGCCTGTTATCCAGGATCACAGCGTGGAAGTGTAGAAGGGTCTTGGCAGCTGTGGTTCGTTGGCCCTGACGCTAGCAATCAGCTATGAGTCGCTGACCACTGCAGCTCATGCGCTGCTCAGCATCTTGATCCCTCATTTGGTTTGTCTGAATATCTTGAGAATTTGAGGAAACTCATCTGTGAACTTCTTCACAATTTCGGCTTGTACTTCTGTTAACTTAACTTAACTTAACGTCTTTATACTGGTTTAGAAGACTGCAGAGTCTGTATACAACCAGTTTCATTTACATCACCTAGCTTTAAAAGCTATGCGCATCAAATTTATTATTACATGCATTAACTGTCCCTGCTTCCATTACCTACCGTGGCAATGCATTCCAAGCATTCACTAATGACTCTGACTAAAAAAGTATTTCCTAATATCTAATCTGGACCTCTCTTTAGTCAATTTGTAGCTATGCCCTCTTGTCCTTGTGGGTTGCTGTATTTTAAAATAAAAACTTGTTATAGTCTAATTTATTCATTCCTCTGATCATCTTATAAACCTGTATTGTCACCAAGAATTCTTCTCTCTTCTAGACACTGTAGGCCGGTTTTTCTGATTCTTTATTTCATAACTATAATTCTGGAATTCCACTAACAGCTTTGTCGCTCTTCTTTGTATTCTTTCCAGCATGCTTATATCCCCTCTATGATTTTGTAGCGGTGTACCAAAGAGTCTAGGTCATTGGTTAGTCAATCTCGACATCGCATAGGTGGGCCACACCGTAGACATGTATGGGCCATATGGCCACCAAAACGCTGTTCTATGTGCCCATCTGTTGTCAGGCATGCATACCGCATGTCCGGAGCACCGATGTTTGCGTGATGTCGTTGTTTCCATAACGTCCCGAGACAGAGTTTGAAGTCGAATTCCGTGCATTATATATTATTATAATATGGGTCGTCTCTCTTCGTTGAATGTGCTTCTGCGGGTCCAATTCGTGTCCAACGATCTATTTCCTAAACAATGGAGGTGCAGTATATTACAAGCTTGTCTTTTAGCGTATCGTGGATGTTGTAGTGGAGTGAATGGTAGACTGACCATGCGTTGAAATCTATGCCGCGGTCTCTTTCCACTGCAAGAGTACTATCTTGTTGTCGATGTACCTCAACATTCATCATTTCTTCAGAGTATATGATCTCTCCCCTGTTTTGCATTGTTTGCGTACTTACTTGCCATTTTCCGTGTCGTGGGCACTACGGTAGACATCTTGTTTCCAATGTTCGGCCATGTGGATTGCCCCTTAACTTAACTTAACGTCTTTATACTGGTTTAGAAGACCCTGCAGAGTCTGTATACAACCAGTTACATTTACATCACCATGCTCTAAAAGCTATGCGCATCCAGTTTATTCTTAAATGCATTAACTGTCCCTGCCTCCCCTGGCAATGCATTCCAAGCAGACACCACTCTCTGACTAAAAAAATATTTCCTAATATCTAACCTGGACCTATCTTTAGTCAGCTTGTAGCTATGCCCTCTTGTTATTGTGTGTGGCTGTATTTAAAAAAAACAACTTGTTATAGTCTAATTTATCCATTCCTCTGATCATCTTATAAACCTGTATTAAGTCACCACGAATTCTTCTCTCTTCTAGACACTGTAGGCCGGTTTTTCTGAGTCTTTCCTTATAACTGTAATTCTGGAATCCCACTATCATCTTCGTCGCTCTTTTTTGTATTCTTTGCAGCATGTTTATATCCCCTCTATGATAAGGACTCCACACCTGTACACAGTACTCCAATCTAGGTCTAACTAATGCTTTATACAGTTTGACTATCACTTCCTTGCTCCTATGTTTAATATTTCTTTTTATCACACCTAACATTGCATTTGCCTTTTTCACTGCTACCTTAACTTGCTCACTCACCTTTCCTGTATGATCTATTATAACCTCTAGGTCCCTTTCCTTATCTATCTTTCTAATATTGTTCTCTCCCATTCTGTAATTATGTTCCATATTGGATCTACCCATGTGGATGACTGTACATTTATCTACATTAAAGTCCATTTGCCAGCTTACAGACCATTCTCGAATTTTATCTAAATCCGACCTCAATATATCCACTTGTACTTTAAATGAGACACTACTGCATACTTTGTTTTTCTCAGACCAGAATACAGGTAGGAAAGTGTAATGTGCCTGCGCACATTGAAGTCAATTCATGGTCTTACCACAGATAGTGCTGCTCGAGTTGCCCGTTTTTTTTTTTTTTCGTTCGCCTTATTTCTCTATTCCCCAAGGCGGTGTGCGTTGCCCTGTGGTTTTTATTTTGCGCCTGTCGGCCCAGTGCATCCGACTTCAGCATGCATTTTATGTAAGGGTCTGCTTCCTCCTGCATTTTCTAAGGGTTTGCTTCCCCGGGTTAACGGCCGGTGCTGTGATGGGAATCGAACCCAGCACCTTTGGGTCGTGAGCCGTGCCACTTAACAACTAGGCTACGCCGTCCCCTGAGTTGTCCGTTTAAATAACATCTGTGTGCGACACGTGTTACAAACCAGATGGAGAAAGAAACTGTGGGAAACATTCACAAACGTTTGAGGGGTGTGTATGGAAGTTGTGCTGTCCATGAGAGCACTACTGGGTGCTGGGTTCAGCAAGTTAAAGCTTCAGGAATTGGAGAGACGAAGCTGCATGATTGGCCATTGTCTGGGCATCCTTCCACAGCCACCAGCCAGATATATTGCAGCGCACTGATGTCGTTATTAACAAGGATCATTACACCACAAGTTGGACATTGGCCCTGCAGCAATGGAAGTGTGATGGCAACTTTCTAAGTTTTGGATATTTGAAAGCTTGCGCAAGATGACTTCCTTGAAGTTTCACAACTGACCACAGATGGTACGGAAACATAGCTACATGAACAGGAAATGGACTGTTACAGGAAAGACATACATGCCTTTGTTTCACACTGACCACAGATGGTAAGGAAACATAGCTACATGAACAGGAAATGGACTGTTACAGGAAAGACATACATGCCTTTGTTTCACACTGACCACAGAAGGTAAGGCAACATAGCTACATGATCAAGAAATGGACTGTTACAGGAAAGACATACATTCCTTTGTTTCACACTGGCGTAAGGCCGTAGATGTAAACGGAGATTATATGGACAAATAGCTAGTGTTAAGGAAACGTTCAGTTATACTGTACAGAAATTTAATACATTTTGAATACAGTTTCAGAAAACAAATAGCAGGGTATTATTTTTTGAGCAACCATCGTATTTTATTTGACAAGAACCGCAGAGCTGTTTACTCCATCACAGTCCATGCTAAGTTGATCCATCACATCAATGCTAAGTTGATACATCACAGTCCATGCTAAGTTGATCCATCACATCAATGCTAAGTTGATCCATTACAGTCCATGCTAAGTTGATCCATCACAGTCCATGCTAAGTTGATCCATCACAGTCACTGCTGAGTTGATCCATCACATCAATGCTAAGTTGATACATCACAGTCCATGCTAAGTTGATCCATCACATCAATGCTAAGTTGATCCATTACAGTCCATGCTAAGTTGATCCATCACAGTCCATGCTAAGTTGATCCATCACATCAATACTAAGTTGATCCATTACAGTCCATGCTAAGTTGATCCATCACAGTCCATGCTAAGTTGATCCATTACAGTTCATGCTAAGTTGATCCATCACAGTCCATGCTAAGTTGATCCATCACACCAATGCTAAGTTGATCCATCACAGTCCATGCTAAGTTGATCCATCACACCAATGCTAAGTTGATCCATCACAGTCCATGCTAAGTTGATCCATCACATTCCATGCTAAGTTGATCCATCACATCAATGCTAAGTTGATCCATCACAGTCCATGCTAAGTTGATCCATCACAGTCCATGCTAAGTTGATCCATTACAGTCCATGCTAAGTTGATCCATCACATCAATGCTAAGTTGATCCATCACAATCAATGCTAAGTTGATCCATCACATCAATGCTAAGTTGATCCATCACAATCAATGCTAAGTTGATCCATCACATTCCATGCTAAGTTGATCCATCACATCAATGCTAAGTTGATCCATCACATCAATGCTAAGTTGATCCATCACAGTCCATGCTAAGTTGATCCATCACAATCAATGCTAAGTTGATCCATCACATTCCATGCTAAGTTGATCCATCACATCAATGCTAAGTTGATCCATCACATCAATGCTAAGTTGATCCATCACAGTCCATGCTAAGTTGATCCATCACAATCAATGCTAAGTTGATCCATCACAATCAATGCTAAGTTGATCCATCACATTCCATGCTAAGTTGATCCATCACAGTCCATGCTAAGTTGATAGGTTGAACATGTTTTTCATGGTTGATGACAAGTGATATCATTGTTGTTGAACTAAAAGTGCTGCATTATTCACTTGTAACAGATGTTTGTATTCTTGTTTCTGTCTGTTGCAAGTCCTGGGAATGAAGCAGGTTGTATTGTATTATTCTGTAAGTAAGGGTCTAACTTTTCTCTCGTGTTTTAGTCCCCTATGGATGCCGCCAGACCACAGATTTGACTGGAATTTACATTAGTCGACGACTTTCACTTGTGTCCACAGAAACGTGTTGTTGTTTTCCATTTGGATTAGTTAGTTTGTTCATGTTGTCGTGTTTTTTCCCTCCGATTGTCTTGGCATGGTCATCGGCTATATGTACTAGTATTTTGGTTACTCTGTCGTATTTCATGGTCTAGTGCACATGGCTAAACTTCATGAGGTTGCTCCTCTTCTTCCTATTTGACGACAGTGTCAGTTTTGGTTTGGCTGTGAAATATAGTCATGGGACAATAATGGACTAAAACACATCACCAAGGAGAAATTTGGCCCTGCCCGGTTAGCAAGATGCCCACGACACATAAGTCATATGCTGAGTGATGCCCCTATGTCCTCTTGCGGTTACGGGAAAGACACGACAATGGTGCAGTTATTGCATTTCAAGTATTTGTGTTCTATCCTAGTTGGAAGATTTAGCTTGCATCTTAATCTTTATGTCTGAATGTTAAACATTTCCCTCTTTATATCTGAATGGTAAACATTCCCTATTTTAGGTCTGAACGGCAAACTACTTCTTCCTATATCTGAACCAAAAACTCTCCATATTTAAAACCGGAATGGTAAACATTTCCTATTTTATGTCTGAATTATAAACTCTTGCCACTTTGTCTTCTGTTGACCATGTCTGTTCCTAGTTCAAGATTTTCAACTAGAAATGTTACTTATTGACATCCAAGGCAACGAGGAGGCAGACAGACTGGCAAAAGAAGGTGCAAGACTACCACAACCAGATTCAAGTGTGACCTACGGAAGAGTCCAAAAGGTTTATTACGGCCAGATACATGGCCAAATGGGAAACAGAACATACTGGCGACACAAAAAATGATGCCTATTACCAGTTGAACAGAAGAGAGCAGGTCGTGGTCTTCAGACTCCACACAGGACACAACAGACTGAGGTACTACCTATTCAATAAACTGAAGATAGGTGGAACTGACGAATGCACCTGTGGTACAGGGAAAATGACCGCTGAACATCTGCTGCAAAATTGCCCGACATACGAGGACCAGAGAAAGCACATGTGGCCATCACCAGTGGCAACACTAGACAAGCTCTATGGCAGTGTCGACAGCTTCATGATGACAGCTGCTTTCTTCGAACAAATTCAAGTTGACGTCTGACAGCGTACGAAGAAGAAGAACTAATTAGTTCATTTCTCCACACATATCTCATTTGGGTAGAAAAAAATATGACAATTACACCTTCAAGCATGTTGTAACTAAAAATAGTTATACATGTAAAACACATGAAAACTGCACAGCAAGTGCAATGAAAGTGCCTTCATAGAGGCTTCCAGCCTGGTGGTTCTATGCTCCATAACAGAAACAATGAAGTAGAAGAAAAATTAGTCAATATTTTTGGACGTTCTTTGTTGAACATTATGTTTAGATATCAAGATGCTGATCAGCGCATGAACTGCAGGGAGTCAGACACAGACATACTAGGAAAGCAGACACAAACATTGGTTCAACACACACTCTTCATGGCCCTCATCCCGAGGCTGCGGAATACTGGGCTCCATCTGGGGAGTCTAGGGATTTAGGTCGACACACTACGCATGAGCAATCCTCAGTAGTTGGACTTGGTAGTGGTTGATCGTCGCAACGGGCCTTTGACGCCTAAGTGAACATTATTATTATTATTATTTCTTGAACCAATTACATTACATTTAGACAAGTTCTTTGTTGAGTTGATTATGTTTGGACAAGTTCTTTGTTGAGTTGATTATGTTTGGACAAGTTCTTTGTTGAGTTGATTATGTTTAGACAAGTTTTTTGTTGAGCTCATTATGTTTGCACAAGTTCTTTGTTGAGCTGATTATGTTTAGACAAGTTCTTTGTTCAGCTGAATATGTTTGGACAAATTCTTTGTTCAGCTGAATATGTTTGGACAAGTTCTTTGTTGAGCTAAATATGTTTGGACAAGTTCTTTGTTGAGTTGATTATGTTTAGACAAGTTCTTTGTTAAGTTGATTATCTTTGGACAAGTTCTTTGTTGAGCTGAATATGTTTGGACACGTTCTTTGTTGAGCTGATTACGTTAATTTATTGATGAGTTATCTACTCATGGAATGTGTTCCTACTTTTGAGTAGGAATGACTGGGTAGTGCAGCAAGATATTTTCTCAATAGAGATACCTTTAATATCAAACAATCGCTACCTTGCAGGTAGGCTGTACAGTCAAAAGCTAGGGAAGTAGTCTCAAATAAATGCACTGATGGATGCACTGGAGAAACAGGTGCAGAACACAGTGCAATGCAACCTGTCTTATGAAGATAAAACAGACATTTGTTTGTTAGAGCCATTGATGTTGGTGTCTGTCTGATGTAGGTATCTGTCTGATGTAGGTGTCTGACGGTGACCAAGGAAAAAGGAGATAATGACACAAAGCTGAACAATCCATGCCTCAATGACTACATATGCCATACCTCAATCACTAAATACTTCAATCATTACATGCTCCATGCTTCAATCACTACATACTCCATGCTGTGCTAATTACTTAATTCTATAAATGATATAAGTGCTTGCTTTAGCTAAATTAGTTATGGGCCAGAAATGTCTGTAAGAGCATGTGCTACATAGATTTATAAAGCTGTTGAATAAATGTGACTTGTCCTTGCAGTGTGCAGGTTAGGTTTTAATTCACCACAAACAAGAAAAATATTGTCTTGCCGGGACTTTGAACATTTGACCTTTGGTCAAGAGACCCAGGTAGCTTAGCCACCTGCTTCTGAACTAGTTAATATGAAAATAGGTCGACAGTAGGTCGATTAACATAGACATACAAGTACAACAGACAACCATAAAACTGTCATTCAGACTATTACATTATTATTTATCATTGATATTCGAGCAGTTTGGGTGGTGGTCTTCTGATCACAAGAATATACGTTCAAAATCTAGGATAGGTCTCACTTTTTTTCTATCGAAGATAAAAGAAAAACCTAGCCTTTACAGTGTGTGGTGACTGTAGGGGAAAGTCTATCATCCACTCGCACATTAGCCAGTCCTTCTCAATAAGATTCTCGCTGAACCTCATGTCTATGGCAATATCCGTCTGCTAACCACAGACATAGACTATTAATAATAATAATAATGTTCGCTTAGGCGTCTGAGGCCTGTTGCGTCGGTCGGCCACACCATGACCCACAGCTGTGGCATTGTTCCAGACCTCGTCCAGGACGGAGGAGGTTGCTACTTGCTGGAGCCATACTGTTCGGGGATGGCTTCTTCTGCACCTCCAGACGGTCGGGGGAAGGCTTTTGGCGCTGAGGAACGACTTGTGTAATATCTTGTGGGCAGGGAACAAAGAAACTCGGCACCTGTCAAGTGTTTCTGAGATTGGGTGGAGGCCTGTTTTAGAAGAGACCTCCACATTGCGGATGTAGTCATGCCATCAGATGACCAGGATACGCCGCTGGTTGCGCATATGAAGCGCTTCCAGTCTCGACATGTCATTTTTCAGCAATGTAAAGGTTTCGGAGCTATAAAGCAGGACTGGGACCACGCAGGACTGGTAGATGCAGATTTTGATCCCAAGGTAGATCTTGCCATTATTCCACATATGTCGGAGGTCGTGCATAGCGGACACAGCAAGTCCGATCCACCTTGACATTTCAGGGCAGCTGCGCCCATCGGATGATATCATGCTACCTAGATAGATGAATTCGTTGGTGCTCTCAAGTTTCAATACCCTGGGGTGCTGTGTCGGAAATAAGATTCTGAGCTTTTGTCTTGGCCCAGGATATAGACAGACCTAGGGAGGGCGTTTCACTGTCTAACATTTCCAGAGAACGCTGCAGCGCAGATCTGTCTGTGCCAAATAGGACAATGTTATCCACGTAAATGAGATGATTGAACACTGACTGATCAATAGCTATACCTTCTAGATGGAGCGCTGAGGTGGTCAAGAAGCCAGTCGACTATCCAGCAGAATGAGTCAGGGGCAAGAACACATCCCTGTCTGACACCCGAAGTCGCGGGGAATCTGTCAGAGAGACTGCCACCCAATCAAATTCTGGCGCCGGTGTCCTTGTGTAGCTCTTTGATCAGGTTCAACAGGGGGCCGGGGGGCCTATTGCCTGGAGGGCTTTCCATAAAACTGGCCGATCAACCGAGTCAAAAGTATATTCCAAGTACATATTTGATTTTTATTATAAATTAATTTAAATGTCAATTTCAGTTGTTAGTGCTAGAGCCACAAATAAATGTACTGGTACATCTCGGCAGAAGTACACTCTTGGCTTCGGTCTAAATACACATCTCTGCAGAAGTACACTCTTGGCTTAGATCTAAATACACATCTCGGCAGAAGTATACTCTTGGCTTTGATCTAAATTCACATCTTGACAATAGTATATTCTTGGCTTAGATATAAATTCACATCTTGACAGAATATACTCTTGCCTTAGATCTAAATTAATTTTTTTCAACAGCATAATTCATAGCACATAAATATGTATGTTTTTGTCATATTATATTTATTTGTAAAAAGCAGACTTTTCTATTCGTTACATTTATCCAGCATAATTTGCTCGGTAAGGTTTTCCTTTGCGTGTCCAGTGTACAAGTTTTCATCTCAAGAGTTTGACAGGTATTACATAAGGAGTTTTGTTGCTAGTAAAGTGTAACAATAAGTAATTCACTCAGTATGTGAACACACTAATGTCAACCTAATAATTTCTTTTTTTTTATTTACGATTATGCAAATATAATTTATCACAGCAAACACTAAACAAATAAATCAGATCACATGATTCTTCTTTGCAGACCAGATTTAAAAAAATCATTTCACATATTAGTCTAAACATGAATCAAATATCCTTTGCAGGGACAACTAAGGTTGAACTTTGTTTTAAACTAGAAGAAATAATACAAATCTAGTCAAATAAATATGTGTGTATACGAGCGTATGAGAATAAATGGAAGAATTACACATTAACAAAGATATTAGGAAATATAAGAAAACAAAAAACATGCACTAAGAGTACATTAGAAAAACAACTATTCTGTCTGTTGGTGTCAATTGTGGTAATAGCTACCTTTGTCTAATAAATATATATTATATAAATAAACAATCAACAGTAATGCTGAACTTTTAAAAAGTCAAACAGAAAGTGAAACTAAATTAAATGTACCTTTGGCATCGGAAGGAAAACCTGAGGTCACGCTTAAAAATCACATGAAACAAATGTTAAATAATTTTAGCTAAATTTGAATTGAAAATATTCAGAGTATTTGGGTAAATAAAATCATAAACATGACTAATTGTTTAAAAATATCACACTAATGACTATTAAAGTCTTAATTGTACACACAAAAATGGAGTAAATCTGATAATGAATGATGAAACAATTTTAGGAAGACGCTGAGCTGCAGCGGTCAGCGACCTATAGCTGACTGCTAACGTCAAGTCAGCGAACCAGAGCTGCCAAGACCCTTCTACACCTCCACGCGGTAATCCTGGATAACAGGCTGCAACAGAGCAGACTGGCTAAGGAGAAGGGATCGAAGAGGGAATGCCAACCAGGTACTAAAAAAATGCTTGCTGAAGTCAGATGTGTTGGACCAAAAGGTGCCAATATTGCAGTCAAGCTGTAAACTACGACACAAGGCATTCCGTTCTCTGGACTACAATCTGCTACTTAAGCCCTTTTCAGGGTTTGATAACGGGAGATTGAGAACGAACGAAGTCAAGCCAAGCCAAACAATTGTAGGTAGGTTCAAACACTTGCTACATAGGTAGTAACACTGTGATTATGTAAGACTGGGCTACACCCACTTTCATGAAAATGTAGTATTGGGCCGAAGATACAACGAATGGGAGGACAGCAGTCAGCAACTCATAGCTGACTGCTAGCAACAGGCTCAGCAAACCAGAGAGGACTGCTAGCAACAGGCTCAGCAAACCAGAGCTGACTGCTAGCAACAGGCTCAGCAAACCAGAGCGGACTGCTAGCAACAGGCTCAGCAAACCAGAGCGGACTGCTAGCAACAGGCTCAGCGAACCAGAGAGGACTGCTAGCAACAGGCTCAGCAAACCAGAGCGGACTGCTAGCAACAGGCTCAGCGAACCAGAGAACTGCTAGCAACAGGCTCAGCGAACCAGAGAGGACTGCTAGCAACAGGCTCAGCAAACCAGAGAGGACTGCTAGCAACAGGCTCAGCGAACCAGAGAGGACTGCTAGCAACAGGCTCAGCGAACCAGAGAGGACTGCTAGCAACAGGCTCAGCGAACCAGAGAGGACTGCTAGCAACAGGCTCAGCAAACCAGAGAGGACTGCTAGCAACAGGCTCAGCGAACCAGAGAGGACTGCTAGCAACAGGCTCAGCGAACCAGAGAGGACTGCTAGCAACAGGCTCAGCAAACCAGAGCGGACTGCTAGCAACAGGCTCAGCAAACCAGAGCGGACTGCTAGCAACAGGCTCAGCGAACCAGAGAGGACTGCTAGCAACAGGCTCAGCGAACCAGAGAGGACTGCTAGCAACAGGCTCAGCGAACCAGAGAGGACTGCTAGCAACAGGCTCAGCGAACCAGAGAGGACTGCTAGCAACAGGCTCAGCAAACCAGAGAGTACTGCTAGCAACAGGCTCAGCGAACCAGAGAGGACTGCTAGCAACAGGCTCAGCGAACCAGAGAGGACTGCTAGCAACAGGCTCAGCAAACCAGAGAGGACTGCTAGCAACAGGCTCAGCAAACCAGAGAGGACTGCTAGCAACAGGCTCAGCGAACCAGAGAGGACTGCTAGCAACAGGCTCAGCGAACCAGAGAGGACTGCTAGCAACAGGCTCAGCAAACCAGAGCGGACTGCTAGCAACAGGCTCAGCAAACCAGAGCGGACTGCTAGCAACAGGCTCAGCAAACCAGAGCGGACTGCTAGCAACAGGCTCAGCAAACCAGAGCGGACTGCTAGCAACAGGCTCAGCGAACCAGAGAGGACTGCTAGCAACAGGCTCAGCGAACCAGAGAGGACTGCTAGCAACAGGCTCAGCGAACCAGAGTGGACTGCTAGCAACAGGCTCAGCAAACCAGAGCGGACTGCTAGCAACAGGCTCAGCAAACCAGAGAGGACTGCTAGCAACAGGCTCAGCAAACCAGAGAGGACTGCTAGCAACAGGCTCAGCAAACCAGAGAGGACTGCTAGCAACAGGCTCAGCAAACCAGAGAGGACTGCTAGCAACAGGCTCAGCAAACCAGAGAGGACTGCTAGCAACAGGCTCAGCGAACCAGAGCGGACTGCTAGCAACAGGCTCAGCGAACCAGAGCGGACTGCTAGCAACAGGCTCAGCAAACCAGAGCGGACTGCTAGCAACAGGCTCAGCAAACCAGAGCAGACTGCTAGCAACAGGCTCAGCGAACCAGAGCGGACTGCTAGCAACAGGCTCAGCAAACCAGAGCGGACTGCTAGCAACAGGCTCAGCAAACCAGAGCGGACTGCTAGCAACAGGCTCAGCAAACCAGAGCTGATCAAGACACATTTCTGCCTCCATGTACCATCCTAGAAACAAGCTGCATTTGTGTAGTCTGGCTGAGAGTCCATCCCTTTACACCCTAAGCTATAAAACAGGATGTATATATCCATAACAGCAGGAAAATACCTCTTTGCATCACTCAAAGACTATTTGTCTACAAATGAGATTTGAATGATGTTCTAATATAACATTAAGTGAAATATTGCATTGCCCAGAATTATAGTTGCGGTTTCCAAAGGAAATGTATTGGGCATGTTTAGGGTGTAATGGGATATGGGTAAAAAATGGAGAAGAAACCCGGTTCCAAATATGTGCCATGCTGAAATGAGACGTGCCGAATGTCACAGAGATAGGAGCCTCGTGGTAAACTAAGACATAATGTAACAAAACATTCTTTCCAGGATGAACGCTGAAGCCGTCGAGGAAGAATTTAGTCTTTCTAAATGTCTAAATGTTACATTTGAATAATTTCGAAAAAGATTTTATAGCACAGCTCAAGAAGATGGCCCAAAATTGAAATAAGTAGGGAACATATGATGTAGCTCTATGTTACAAATAGAAACCAGATGGAATAAGACAAACATTACAATGACTAAGCTTGACATGTTTAGCCAAAACAGCCTTTTTTGCTGAAATAATTCTATTCATCTTAAAAATTGCTAGTAAAAGTATTTACCAAAAACTTATGTATAGGAATACTGTATTTTATAAATTTGATATTCACGTGAATAAGGATGCACTCATAAATGTAGGCAATGCATAAATAGGAGTATAATCAGTACCTGAAAACATTACAATACCAACACTTGGACGGATTCAAGAAAGATGGAAACAAGACTTATTTCAGCAGCAAGTCGATGCACATGTCATTGACATTCAAAATAAAAAAATGTATGACAAATAATATGGTGGATGCAAGTACAAAATTACAAATTAATCAAATCAGCTGTACTTTGGCATGTGCAGAAAGAAAAAAACGATATAAGAAAAATGGTACAATTCTGAGATGTTGATGGAAATTTTAACTTAACTAAATGTTTTAATACTGGTTTAGAAGACTCTGCAGAGTCTGTACACAACCAGGTTCTTTTACATTTCCTTTTATCTAAATTCTATGTGCATCCAATCTATTCTTAAATGCATTAATTGTCTCTGCCTCCACTATTTCCTGTGGTAATGCATTCCAAGCATTCACCACTCTGACTAAAAATAATAGTTTTTAGTTCAAAATAGCCGGACATAGTGCTGAGATATTAATTAAAACTGGCCACACATGATAAATCTTACATAAAATGGTTAAGCAATCTTGACTGCATTAACAAAATTGTGCGTCTAATTAATATTTTGTGCATTCAACATCTACAACCATTTATTTGTTTGCACATTTTCTCAGAACATTTTAAAACGTTCTATTTTTCCATGCTTCATTTTCTTATCTCTTTTTCGCTTCATCCATCTGCCAAAGATGGATGTGTCGGACCAAATCGTACAAATATCACAGTCAAGCTGTAAACTAGCAACATAACGAATTTCATTCTCTGGACTACATCTTGATTCTTGCAAAGCCCTGTTCAGGGCTTGGTAGCGGGAGATTGAGAATGAACGCAAAAGAAGAACTCCATCCGGAGTATTGGGCCACCACTACAGCTGGCCTTCTATAGAAAGTCTGCATTATAGCACTTTGTGTGCTTTTGCAGTGGTGGTTTCAATTTGTTTGACATGATGAGGCTGCTAACCCATGCACAACTCTCTTTAGTCACCTTTTACAACATGCATGTAAGTCCAGCAGTCCTATTCTTTTCTCCCATGTAAGGGTTCAGAGATGCTGCTATTGTATAGATGGATTCATGAGTTTTAGGAAAATGTAAATATGTGTCTTTCTTTAGCAAAAAAATGATTTCTACTATTTTCCTCTTGTTCTGCCCAGATGAAGTTCTTCAACAATTTCCATAAACATTTTTGTGTTTTGTTTGGCCTTTTGTTTTATATGTACATTTATACTGCAGATATCTTTTTCCTCTGTGTGCTACCTAGGCCCAAAACGGGAGCATAGAATAGTACCACTGTAACCTACCAAGCATGTTATAAGAGGTGACTAAGGAGGACTAAACATGGTCCTGGCTAGTCATCCTGTAGAAACTATAAGCCAGAAGAGAAAAAAAGTAACATCTCTACACTTCATAGCAGATCAGGAGCGACTATCAAAAATTTTGCGTATAGTACGTTTTTGCATATATTACGCATACTTGATTTAGCCCCAAATTTTCTGGTCAAATGAAAATTTATGTATAATATGCTCCATTATTTCTCAAGATTTTATTTTAAGAAACATTAAAAGAACCCCCCAAAAAAGTATTGGTAATAACAAACAGAAATAGGTACACAACATCTAAACTTGAGGTACTTTGAACTTCCCCGTTATGAGGAGGAAGGCTAACGTCTGGTCAGACAGAATATACTGATCAGACATGTTAGTCAGGGTCAGGCAAAATATACTGATCAGACATGTTAGTCAGGGTCAGGCAAAATATACTGATCAGACATATTAGTCAGGGTCAGGCAAAATATACTGATCAGACGTGTTATAGTCAGGGTCACGCAAAATTTACTGATCAAGACACTTAATTCGGCTTCCTAGTAGCCTTCCCTGGAAACGGGCTGTTTTCATGACAGCCTGGCTAACGGGGTTAGGGATCGACGTGATCCCCTTAATAGTGAGTGACACGCAGATGAAGCCAAGCACAGCACAACTGCTTGGAGGACCACGGTCCACCCTCATCAGTACACTCGGTATGCGACAAAAGCTACTGCAACCCGCCACTTAACGTTATTTTCAGGGCGCACAAAATAGTAACCTACTCATTGCGGGCATTCGCAAATAACAACAACTTCCCCGTTCATCACTCTCACTAGAAAACACATGGCATATTCAATTTCATGCCATTTTGATCGTTAAATTGTGACAAACTTTCCAATGTAGGTCACATCTGGTATTGAAAATGATGTATTTTGCCAGCGAGCCAAAATGAGTGAAATTGTGGTTTTCTACACAAGATTTTGTGGTAAGTAAGTGATATTCTCTTTGTCATAACATTTGTAGTTGCAGTGCCCAGCCTTCACGGTCCATAGTACAACTGCTAAGATCTTCAGGGGCTTTAAATTCAACATTTATAAATGGAAACCTAAAACCATCTGAGATCAGACTGTATTTAAGGTGCAGTGCCAAGAATAAATATGAAACAAGAGAAAAACTCAGCAGTTGGTTATTACAGTTGTATAGTGAGGTTATCACAAAAACATCACAGATGCTGAAGGCTTTGCCAAGCAAGTGAAGAGATGAAGCGTGAATGCAGTGTTACGTAAACATGATCAATAAATGCTTTGGCATGCAAATCTCTCAAACATAACCATGCAGCATCCTCCTGACAATGAAGTTGTTTTTGCACAGAGCTTCTTCTAATTTTTTTAATTCATAATAAGTTCTTTGACTGACTACATTTTGTTAAGTGTTAAGGTCCTTTTCATTCCTGCTGCAGGCATTATGCATTAATCTCCCTTCACATAATCAAAAGTGTTGATATCCTTCATTTGAAACCTTCATGTGCAGTGTTTCACTTTTCTCATTCCCTGCATAATGAGTTTTCTTTTTTATCTTGTGCTTAACCTTAGGCACGCTACATAATTTATGAAAAAAATTTGACCTAATTAATTTTCTTAATTAGTCGCCGTGGTAGTCGTCTTTCAAAATTTGTAACTTTTATGTTTGTTTGTCAATAAATATGATTTTCTGGCGTGTAGATACACAAAAGCATAACGAACATGTGGGTGTTATTGTTTTTGTTGTATGTTTGTTAGTTTTTGAGATTTAAAAAGATAAAGTTGAAAATTTATGAAAATCTCGGGAAAAATTTGGACTCGACCACTAGGCCTAGTCGCTTCGATAGAAAACCATGGAAACCACAACAACGTATCGATACTGTGTTTACAATATCGCCACAACTGTTAGTTTCCAATTCAAACGTAGTTCTTTCATTTAAACAAACAAAATAAACAGATCTACGCGATAAAAATCTTTCTCAACAACCTACTTCCCCTTTCGCAAAAAGTCGGCTTGCTCCAAACAGCGTATACAAAATTAAAACTGTTCAAAAGCCATTTGTAATCGCACATACGATACTTTAACCGTTAAAATATCATGTATATATGGAGGACGTACTCAGCAGTAAAAAATGGCTGTCAGGAGTGACTCCGTTCAAAAAAAAAATTTTTTTTTCCGCACACCGTTTTTGCAGGCCGAGCTGGTTAGAAGAGATCGGACATTGGAGTGCTACTTAATAGGGGATGTACATGTTCTCTTCACTTGTTTTGTGTATCCATACAGGTTGTTGGTGATGGAAGAGGTTGTAGATGCTGCCATAGTTGTGACAATGATTGGTCGTCCAGAAGGTTGTGTTTTACTGTTCATCCCTATTGTCTATTGCACTGCTTATATTACAGTATGGTGTATGATCTCTGAGGTCTGGCTAGGATATGTCTGCATACAGAGCTCCTGCAGCCCAGCGGTCCATGTCATCACATGTTGCTGATTTGTCTACCTATCTACAAAATTAAATTACATCAACGTTGATGTGCAGAATTCTGGTCCTTGACCCAGACCGAGAGACACAAATTTGCAAAATTATCCAGGACTGGAAAGAGTTAATAATTAGAAAGTCTCCAGTCTGTGGTTGAGAGCTGGTGTGCCTTGTTTATTTGGTGTGTTTTGTTTCATCCCATGGATATATTTACTACAACTTTCTGTATCATATATGAGGTATTCTTTATAGTTTTCTTTTAAACCTGATCTTTTTTCGTTCGGTTTTTAAACCTGATGACATTTGGCATATGTAGATGGTAATGTGTGTAAGATCCATAGTTGGAGAGCCTTCTGCTCTAGAGTGTTATTTAAGTTGGCTTTCAAAGTTATTTATTTAAAAAACTATACCCTCTCTTGTTTCTGTCATGATTGAAACTGAGTGTAACAGAACATCCTCTTGACAGCTTCAGGTATGGTTGAAAAAGAGCTAGCTCACAAATGGAATCCAACAAACAAAAACAGTTCACATATCAGTCTATAATGGCAATGAGAGAAACAACAAGCAGCAGATCACATAGAAGCTCTTCATTAGTCAGTTCATCAGGAACAATATCATTTGTTGGCTTCAGTTCAATAACTCTTCAACATTGTAAACAAGGGGGACTCAGTGGTCTCGAGGTGAGGTGTCCATCTCGGGTATCGGAGGTCACAGGTATGAATCTTGGTGAAGGCTGGGATTTTTTCACGTGGATCTTCTGGTACAAATTTCCTATATTTGGTTAGCGAGATTGGACTCCCATGTTTAGCGTTGAGCACGCACAAATGTTTTTGGTAGTTGGAAATTGAAAAGAGTAGGCTTAACGGCCGCTGTCCGGACAAAATTCAAAAGTTCTAGTAAAAAATATTTGTACCTTACTCCAGGTGGTTTGTTAGAAGCAGCTATAGATGGCGCCTAACTGGCTGTGGGTCTAGTTAGCTCTAGTGTTTGAGTCTATTAAGATGGACTCACACATTGGTTAAACCACCCTCCAAGAAACTGGTTGTATACAGACTCTGTAAAGTCCTCTAAACCAGTTTCAAGACGTTAAGTTAAGTTACGTTAAATCAACACTTTGCTGGCATTTTCTTCACAAGTAACGTTCGTTAGCTTAAAATAATGTTGGCAATTTTATTTACAAACGAACAAACCTCTGACCTTTGTGTATGATGACAAGATAAGGGTGGTCCCATAGCAAACACTGTCAGTGGGGATGAAGTGTTAGAGACTTCATTGCATTATATCTCAGCTTTCTCTTTAGTTGGCTTCCTCACTGCCTAACCTTTGTCTAAAAGTAAGGTACCCATTTACAATTTGGTAGACTGGATTGTGTTGCTATCAGGAGCAAATAATTTGCACCTTTGTCGAGAGAAGCAAGCACTGTAACCCCTTGTATTAAAAAATTATTATAATTGCATAATTTAAAAAAATTATTAAAATTGTATAATTAAAATAATAATAATTGCATAATTAAAAAACATTATTTAAACAAGTTGAAGATAATTTTGTCAATGATCAAAGTAATACAATGATCAAGCAACAAAAACAAAAGATACTTCAGTTGGCTAAATCTGCATAAGGAGTATAAAAACGTTGATTGGTATGGACCAAATACTGCGCGGGAAGAAAAGAACAAAACCAACGTTATGGCCATCATGGCTGACGGTAAACATCTATCCTAAGACAAGTATTTCTCTGTGTCTATGCCTATTTTGGGAGTGAAGATGCAGCAGTGAATGAGCTGACAGCAATTCATACCTGGTTGCTTGCATCAGGATCAGCAAACCAGAGCTGACCAAGACCCTGTTCCGTCTCAAAGCAACCCTGGAAACTAGTACAGCGAACCAGAGCTGACCAAAACCCTGTTCTGTCTCAAAGCAGCCCTGGAAACTAGTACAACGAACCAGAGCTGACCAAGACCCTATTCCGTCTCAAAGCAGCCCTGGAAACTAGTACAGCGAACCAGAGCTGACCAAGACCCTGTTCCATCTCAAAGCGACCCTGGAAACTAGTATAGTCTGGATAAGAGAATAAGGATTGCTGTGGGAAAGCAAACCCTGTACACCAAATAATCCAGTGAAAATGATGTGTCAGGCTGAAAGACACAGATATCACAACCACCCTGTAAGCTACAACCAAAGTTCCTTTCAGGTAGAACGCTGAATAAGAAACCCCCATTTTTATGTGTTCATCTCTACTTCTATCTTTTAGTTGCTCTTAAGTGTTTTATTGATTGTCTCTTATGAAGGCCTTTTGGTCATAATGTAGGTTTCAGGTGTTTTTGTTCCAGCATGGTATCTGAGCCAAACGTAGCTGCGTTTTAAAACTCTTTATTTGTATCCACAGAACTGCTGCAGTCTCGTCTTTTTACTTCTAAATATACATTTTAATGTATTCACATATGAAAATAATCAGCTGCAGTAAAGATCAATTCTGGCATAAATTTGGAATGAGCTGTTTCTGAATTTTATTATAAAATAAAACTTGATCACACAACTGACACGCAGATCCATTAAATATAATTTGATGGAAAACTGATTTAACGAATAATTCAGAAGTTGATAGAAAAAACAAATTATTTTGATCTCAAAATGAAGCAGTTCCAATTAAATAATGTATGTTTATTTCTCTATCTTTGATCCTCAGTTTGCCTGCATCTACTGGCATATGGAGATCTTGTGCTAAGAACATATTCAAATGTTTTTAAGAAATGATTTGATTTTATAGTTGAAACCTATCTCATATCTCTGATGGAATCATGTTCCAACTATGTTTCAGCAGATGTGGGTCAAAAGCTATTTCAGATTAAATAAAATAATTCTTCACTCATTAAAATTAGTTTCCTAATTCAGATAAACTATTTATCTCAAAGATATCTTGTGTCAAAGATAACATCTATTTCTTCATTTGTAACGCAACACAAATGACAAAAGTTGAAGGCTAAAACTAGATCTCCATTTAAAGTTAAGGGATCTTACACAAACCACTCGACCATTATAACTAGCTACGTTCAAGAAGTAAGTGATATTTGTCAATACTGGAATGATTGACGTCTTTGATTTTTTTCTTTCACAAATTTCCGAGACTTCAAAACCAAGTAAAGATCTTCCAGTTTAAAAGTAACGAGTCCTACTTACCTATCCAATCATGAAATAGTTCATTTAGGAGCTACAGTCTTAAATTTGAGAATCTATTGTTTGAGTTTACGTCGTAAGATTGGGCTGCGTGGACCAGGACGATACTGGGGTGTTGATGTGTAGCCCCCAAGGCGACCTGGAGATGCATTACGTGCTGGTGACCTGCGACGTGGAGTTACTGGAAAGCCATAGCTCAAACTCTCTTCCAGTTTGCGAGCCTCTTGTTCCAACAAGACGGGGTCAAGGTTAGGGTCACGGATGACATTTGTCAGAGAGGTGTCAAGGGCGCTGCGAAGATCACGAATCTCATCCCCAGCCCGGGCTGACTTCGAGATGTACAGCTGCCGCTTACGAAGCTCCTGGGAAATCTGGTCCTTCAAAAGAGCATTCTAGAAACATAAAAATATTTAGTAAATGAAGGTATGTGAATAGAGAGACGACATAAACATATCTAACAAGTAAATAAAGGTATATGAATAGAGAGATTTCATAAACATATCTAACAAGTAAATAAAGGTATGTGAATAGAGAAACGTCATAAACATATCTAACAAGTAAATAAAGGTATATGAATTAAGAGACGTCATAAACATATCTAACAAGTAAACAAAGGTATGTGAATAGAGAGACGCCATAAACATATCTAACAAGTAAATAAAGGTATGTGAATAGAGAGACGTCATACACATATCTAACAAGTAAATAAAGGTATATGAATAGAGAGATGTCATAAACATATCTAACAAGCAAATAAAGGTATATGAATAGAGAGATGTCATAAACATATCTAACAAGTAAATAAAGGTATATGAATAGAGAGAAGTCTTAAACATATCTAACAAGTAAATAAAGGTATATGAATAGAGAGACGTCATAAACATATCTAACACATAAAAAAACAATATACATGTATTTGTTTGTCCGTCTTGCTAAAAACTCAACGACAAATGTACTGATCAGACATATAAGTCAGGTTCAGGCAAAACATACTGGACAAGACCCTCACTGTGGCTTCCTCGTAGCCCTTCCTGGAACGGGCTGTTTTCATGACGGCTTGGCTAATAAGGTGAGAGATTGACATGATCCCCACAGTAGTGAGGGACACGCAGATGAAGCCAAGCATAGCACAACCACCTGGAGGACCGCAGTCCACCTTCATCAGCACGCTCGCTCGGGTTGTGAGGAAAGCTAACGTCCTTTTCAGGGTGCACAAAAGAGTAACCTACTCATTGTGGGCATTCGCAAACAACAACAACAACGTTATGGATGTCTCAATTATTGTTGACTCCGTTGGAAAACATCTCAATCCTGAGTGAAATCAGTCAGAAAAGCTAGTTAAGTATATTAAAGTATGTGAATAAAGAGACTTGACACAAAAATATATTTCATTGTCAGTATCAGGGCTAAACACTAAAACTTCTGTATGACTGCAGTCTTCTAAACCAGTATAAAGACGTCAAGTTAAGGCGGTAACTACAGTAGTGGTGCTCTGTTCCTATTTGAGCAGAAAATAGTAACAATGATGGCTTGTGGTCTCAGGAAATGTTATTTTAACCAAATTCAAGCATGTCTTTTTGTAAATCCTCAAAACTGATATATTTATAGGACTGACCTGTTCCTCCAGACCCTTGACCTTTTGCCTGTGAGCCCTCTCTCTAGCCTCCAGAAGCCTCTCTGCTTGCTGCTGGGCACTGCGGAGTCTCTCTGTCTCCATCTCGCCCTCAGCTCGATGACGTGTGGTCAGGTCAATCAACCTGAAATAGAAGTAACATTTGGTGTATAGCCTTACTGACTTAGTTGCTCATCTGTTAGCATGGGGTCTAGAGGTTTCATATTTGTCTATTGGCTTAGTTTCCACAGATAATAACATTGTTCCTCTATAACTTGCATACTGTTGCACCTGGAAACAGACTGTTATAGCAGGTTGGCTAATTAGGTTGGAATCAGGTTGGCTAATGAGGTCGGGGGGATCGTAACTGTGATCCTCATAGTGATGAGCCTATTAGGAAGTCTTGCACTACAATCAGGAGGGTCCAGGCTTACCTTCTTCGGCACGCCCTGTAATATAAGAAGAGCCACCACAACCACAGAAAATCCACCAAGAGTGAAGAGTTTAGCATGAGTAGCCTCAGACAACAACAACATTGCTGCACGTTGTCTTATCAAAATAAAGTAATTACAGATAATAGACCATGCAGAAAGTCAGAAAACCACAACCTGGGAATGGGTGCAATGAAAAAATGATGTTTACATACAAACAGAAATAGATAATCATCTCCTTTCATCAAAATTTTATGATTTTTACATTTTTAGGTGAGCAAAAATACCATATTTTGTGATAAATTGTGGAAAGCACAAAAAAGAATTTAATTTGATTCTCAAATTTTCCCCACTAGACCCTTTGTTTAGTCCAAAAACCTTGTCCTAACCAATCCAGTCGTCTTCATTTTAAAATGCACAAAATAAATTAAATTAATTATATAATTTAAACTAATAATACACAAATATCTTGATGAAATTATGTGTCTGTGAGTGCATAATTATCATAACAGATGATGCATAAAAATGAAGATAGCTTCTCTGTGAATATCGTGATTTGCATAAAAGTGGAGTTTTTAATGCGTAAATGCAAATAATGATCCGACTAATCCACAATAGCGGAATGTATTCATCCGGTACAGGCACATTTACTAGTTGTCCACAGATTTCTTTGTCTTCATCTTGTTATGTTTGCTCCTTACGAAGCATACCCTCACAACATGTTGGCTTTGCTGACAGGAAAACTATGACAAAGCACTTGCTGCGGCAGTTACAGTGTGGGGAGGTTTCAGTCACAATTTGTATTACATAATGAGCTCCATGTACAACCCTTTTCAGTCCTCATTCATTACAAGCTTGGAAGGTTAAAATTGTCAGAAGTGGAGTGGCTGAGTCAAATCAAGTAAGTGGGGGATCCAAAGATGCAGCAGGGTATGAATGAGCTGAAAGCAACCAGCGTCAGGGAACCAGACCTGACAAAAGACCCTAGTCCGCCATTAGCGGTGGCTCCGGAAACAGGCTGCAGTAGTATAGTCTGGATAAGAGAATAGAAATCACAGTGGGAAGGCAAACTCAGTTACCCAAAAAGCCTAAAATTAAATGTGTTCGGACAAAAGAAGCAGATATCGCATCCTCGCTGTACAACTACGACACAATGCCACAATGTCCTTTTCAGGACGAATGCCAAAGATAAAGAAATCAAGAACACAGGTATTTTTATGTCTGACACATGGGCTTATCAGATGTAAACACATTGGCTTGTCTGATGCAAACACATGGGCTTATCTGATCTCAACAGACTTACATGTCTGATGTAAACACATAGCCTTGCCTGATCTCAACAGATTTACAGTCAACAGATGTACATGTTCAAATAGATTTACATGTCTGATGTAAACACATGGGCTTGTATGATGTCAACAGATTTACAGTTCATGTACATGTTCAAATAGATTTACATGTCTGATGTAAATAGACTTGTCTGATCTCAACAGATGGACATCATCCTCTTCCCTCTATTAGCTCCAGTAGGAGCAATGTGATGAAACTACAGTAGGCATCCTTGCAGGAAGTCTGGTCTAAAGCATGTATCTATCAGTGATTGCTTCTGTAGAACTTTTGAGCTTTTACATAATGAGGTAGCCAACTGCATGCACAACTCTCCCTAGTTACATTTTACAACAGACCAGGTACAGTAATGTTCGTGTGGATCCCCACGGATAAAAAAAATATAGGACTACTGCAACCTTCCAAGCATGTTATAAATCGTGATTAAAAAAGGTTGTGCATAAGGCTAGCAACCTCATTATGTTAACAAATTTATAGAGAAACCACCACTGCAAGAGAAACCACCACTGCAAGAGTAAATCACCATTGTTAGAGTAAATCACCACTGGAAGAGTAAATCACCATTGCTAGAGAAATCACCATTCCAAGAGTAGATAGATTTAGCAATCCAACCATTCAATGAGGCACAATGTATCTCATACTGAAATTAAGTTAACTTGGAACCAACAACAACAAAAATGCGTGCACAAAATTATACACAAAGAAGAAGAAATGAAAATAGCTTTGTTTCTTGCAAGTTGAAATACGTGATGACTATGTGAGACTAGCAGAATGGTGAAGTAAGCATATGCAAGTGGGCTTAACTGTACCTCTTCAGGTGGTCCATGTTTAAATCTGAAATGCTGCCAACATAAAGAGGTAACAAAGTGGAGTGACAAACAAACAGGAAAAAAACAGCATCAAGAAAACAAGTATATACTTTTCATAAAATAATATGACTCATCACATTGTATTTTATCATTGGTTTTCGGTATCTTTTTAAAGTAGGTCAACTTTAGAACAGGGGGCAGGGTGTTTATTAATAATTTTTAAATGTTAATAAGCTTGCAAAATAACATTATTTTATATGTAAACAATTCTATTAATGTCGAACTACATAAACATTAACAATTTGAAAAATCAATATTTTTCACCAAAAGAAAAATTTCCAAAGCGCATGGCCCCTTAAAGGTGAGGGCTCGACATCATCGCTGCTGGTCTCCCCATATGGCTCGGTCTCTCTCCGCAAAACAGTATCCCGCCTGCCGAGAGCATCACACAAAGCACGAACTCCGTAGCTCCAGCAATGAAGCCAGGGATCTCAGGAAAAATTGACATCATGAACCGACCGCCGCAGCTCGAATTAGAACCCCGACCGTCTGAACACGAGGCAAACGGCTTGACCACTTCGCCAGAGACCCCTACAAATACAGTTCTCTACTCCCCGTTGATGTTTCTTCATATTTGTTCTCAAGCTCGCTTCTAATTTTAATTTTCCCAAATGCCTGAACAAGAGAAGTATAGCTGCTTTCTGTCTGTCTTTTCTCTTATGTCCTGCTTTCTGTCTGTCTTTTCTCTTATGTCCTGCTTTCTGTCTGTCTTTTCTCTTATGTCCTGCTTTCTGTCTGTCTTTTCTCTTATGTCCTGCTTTCTGTCTGTCTTTTCTCTTATGTCCTGCTTTCTGTCTGTCTTTTCTCTTATGTCCTGCTTTCTGTCTGTCTTTTCTCTTATGTCCTGCTTTCTGTCTGTCTTTTCTCTTATGTCCTGCTTTCTGTCTGTCTTTTCTCTTATGTCCTGCTTTCTGTCTGTCTTTTCTCTTATGTCCTGCTTTCTGTCTGTCTTTTCTCTTATGTCCTGCTTTCTGTCTGTCTTTTCTCTTATGTCCTGCTTTCTGTCTGTCTTTTCTCTTATGTCCTGCTTTCTGTCTGTCTTTTCTCTTATGTCCTGCTTTCTGTCTGTCTTTTCTCTTATGTCCTGCTTTCTGTCTGTCTTTTCTCTTATGTCCTGCTTTCTGTCTGTCTTTTCTCTTATGTCCTGCTTTCTGTCTGTCTTTTCTCTTATGTCCTGCTTTCTGTCTGTCTTTTCTCTTATGTCCTGCTTTCTGTCTGTCTTTTCTCTTATGTCCTGCTTTCTGTCTGTCTTTTCTCTTATGTCCTGCTTTCTGTCTGTCTTTTCTCTTATGTCCTGCTTTCTGTCTGTCTTTTCTCTTATGTCCTGCTTTCTGTCTGTCTTTTCTCTTATGTCCTGCTTTCTGTCTGTCTTTTCTCTTATGTCCTGCTTTCTGTCTGTCTTTTCTCTTATGTCCTGCTTTCTGTCTGTCTTTTCTCTTATGTCCTGCTTTCTGTCTGTCTTTTCTCTTATGTCCTGCTTTCTGTCTGTCTTTTCTCTTATGTCCTGCTTTCTGTCTGTCTTTTCTCTTATGTCCTGCTTTCTGTCTGTCTTTTCTCTTATGTCCTGCTTTCTGTCTGTCTTTTCTCTTATGTCCTGCTTTCTGTCTGTCTTTTCTCTTATGTCCTGCTTTCTGTCTGTCTTTTCTCTTATGTCCTGCTTTCTGTCTGTCTTTTCTCTTATGTCCTGCTTTCTGTCTGTCTTTTCTCTTATGTCCTGCTTTCTGTCTGTCTTTTCTCTTATGTCCTGCTTTCTGTCTGTCTTTTCTCTTATGTCCTGCTTTCTGTCTGTCTTTTCTCTTATGTCCTGCTTTCTGTCTGTCTTTTCTCTTATGTCCTGCTTTCTGTCTGTCTTTTCTCTTATGTCCTGCTTTCTGTCTGTCTTTTCTCTTATGTCCTGCTTTCTGTCTGTCTTTTCTCTTATGTCCTGCTTTCTGTCTGTCTTTTCTCTTATGTCCTGCTTTCTGTCTGTCTTTTCTCTTATGTCCTGCTTTCTGTCTGTCTTTTCTCTTATGTCCTGCTTTCTGTCTGTCTTTTCTCTTATGTCCTGCTTTCTGTCTGTCTTTTCTCTTATGTCCTGCTTTCTGTCTGTCTTTTCTCTTATGTCCTGCTTTCTGTCTGTCTTTTCTCTTATGTCCTGCTTTCTGTCTGTCTTTTCTCTTATGTCCTGCTTTCTGTCTGTCTTTTCTCTTATGTCCTGCTTTCTGTCTGTCTTTTCTCTTATGTCCTGCTTTCTGTCTGTCTTTTCTCTTATGTCCTGCTTTCTGTCTGTCTTTTCTCTTATGTCCTGCTTTCTGTCTGTCTTTTCTCTTATGTCCTGCTTTCTGTCTGTCTTTTCTCTTATGTCCTGCTTTCTGTCTGTCTTTTCTCTTATGTCCTGCTTTCTGTCTGTCTTTTCTCTTATGTCCTGCTTTCTGTCTGTCTTTTCTCTTATGTCCTGCTTTCTGTCTGTCTTTTCTCTTATGTCCTGCTTTCTGTCTGTCTTTTCTCTTATGTCCTGCTTTCTGTCTGTCTTTTCTCTTATGTCCTGCTTTCTGTCTGTCTTTTCTCTTATGTCCTGCTTTCTGTCTGTCTTTTCTCTTATGTCCTGCTTTCTGTCTGTCTTTTCTCTTATGTCCTGCTTTCTGTCTGTCTTTTCTCTTATGTCCTGCTTTCTGTCTGTCTTTTCTCTTATGTCCTGCTTTCTGTCTGTCTTTTCTCTTATGTCCTGCTTTCTGTCTGTCTTTTCTCTTATGTCCTGCTTTCTGTCTGTCTTTTCTCTTATGTCCTGCTTTCTGTCTGTCTTTTCTCTTATGTCCTGCTTTCTGTCTGTCTTTTCTCTTATGTCCTGCTTTCTGTCTGTCTTTTCTCTTATGTCCTGCTTTCTGTCTGTCTTTTCTCTTATGTCCTGCTTTCTGTCTGTCTTTTCTCTTATGTCCTGCTTTCTGTCTGTCTTTTCTCTTATGTCCTGCTTTCTGTCTGTCTTTTCTCTTATGTCCTGCTTTCTGTCTGTCTTTTCTCTTATGTCCTGCTTTCTGTCTGTCTTTTCTCTTATGTCCTGCTTTCTGTCTGTCTTTTCTCTTATGTCCTGCTTTCTGTCTGTCTTTTCTCTTATGTCCTGCTTTCTGTCTGTCTTTTCTCTTATGTCCTGCTTTCTGTCTGTCTTTTCTCTTATGTCCTGCTTTCTGTCTGTCTTTTCTCTTATGTCCTGCTTTCTGTCTGTCTTTTCTCTTATGTCCTGCTTTCTGTCTGTCTTTTCTCTTATGTCCTGCTTTCTGTCTGTCTTTTCTCTTATGTCCTGCTTTCTGTCTGTCTTTTCTCTTATGTCCTGCTTTCTGTCTGTCTTTTCTCTTATGTCCTGCTTTCTGTCTGTCTTTTCTCTTATGTCCTGCTTTCTGTCTGTCTTTTCTCTTATGTCCTGCTTTCTGTCTGTCTTTTCTCTTATGTCCTGCTTTCTGTCTGTCTTTTCTCTTATGTCCTGCTTTCTGTCTGTCTTTTCTCTTATGACCTGCTTTCTGTCTGTCTTTTCTCTTATGTCCTGCTTTCTGTCTGTCTTTTCTCTTATGTCCTGCTTTCTGTCTGTCTTTTCTCTTATGTCCTGCTTTCTGTCTGTCTTTTCTCTTATGTCCTGCTTTCTGTCTGTCTTTTCTCTTATGTCCTGCTTTCTGTCTGTCTTTTCTCTTATGTCCTGCTTTCTGTCTGTCTTTTCTCTTATGTCCTGCTTTGGTATAGCTTCGATTGTTTATAAGCCATACTCCAACAGATGATACACTGCAGCAAAAACATACACCTTTAATTCTGTGGTCATGCCAGGCATGATTTACGTCTATGAAGTGTCACAAAGCAGTTGAGAAGCTCAGAGTTACTCAAAGAGCTATGGAGCGGCGTATACTAAATATATCGAAAAGGGATCAGATCCGAAATTAGGATCTCAACATAAAACTCTATTTCAGAACATCGTAGAAACAGCATTATCATGCAAATACCTCTGGGATGTTCATATGGTATGTATGCCTTACAACAGATGCACAATGAGAACAACATTTTGGTATCATTATAGTTTTATAAGTTCACGGTTGCGGTGGTGGGATGGTTGGACAAAAGATCTAGATCCGCAATGCTACAGCACAGCGAAGGAATGGGATACATATACAATTCTGTTCATATACTAACTGGATTGATGCCGAGGATAATATGTGTGTAAAAATAGTTGACTTAGTTATATATGAGGTGTGTTTAAATAAAACCGAACCTAACTGCACCAAGTGAACATATGTACGATGCGCATGATGACGTCACTTCTAATGTAAACAGCACATACCAACCGTCAAGTTTGCAAAAATTTATTATCCTCTGACTCAGTTTTCTCAGCAGACCATTGAAAATATGGCGGGTGTGATACGGAATCCATCCAGAGTTGATCAGCAAGTGGTGATTCAGTTTCACCACCGTTCGTTAATTACAGTGGCCGATATTATGCACAAGTTCTAGGGTCATTGCTTTATCGTATATAAACTAACGAGTTAATGCCAGAGAAATGGCTGAACATACTGCTCTTTTGATTGTAGAGGGTTTCAACTTATGTCATGTATAGCTAGACAAATAAAATGACAATTTTGAAATTTGTTTTATATTTTTGGAAAGGATTTCTTCTGCTTTTCGCTTGGATTTGAAGATTCACCCATTACTGAGAATGGGTGAGTCAAGTTTCTGCAACTGATTTTTCTGAGATAGATCTATTTGTTTATTTATGTAGATACAATAAAATAGTTGAAGTGACAGATGTAGCCATTACGGTAAACATCGATAGTAGTAAATAGTACGTTATCTGCTTTTATTTTTTATTTTTTAAACAGGTGAGTCTATACGTTTGTGCCATTTTTCACCACTATCACCTTCATGTTCTTGTATCTGAGAAACTAACATACACACAATAACATCAACAAGTCCTTTATTAATATATGTCTCTACACACACAAAATAAAAGATTAGAGATCCTCAAAATAAATAAACCACGCAGTGACTTGACACGCTGAAAAACCAAGCAGCTGCAGGAAACATGCAATTTTTTTAACCTGGAGTCGTAAAGGTTAATTAACATCATACCCCATTTGGGACATGAAGGTGTGGAGGTACATCACTGCCCACTGAATGGCAAGACACATAATGATAAATATTCAATGGCAAATTATTACTGGCATGAATAATTGCACCAACGGAACAATAACGGCAAGGTGAATAAAACGAAACTGTTTACCTTTGTGCATGAGCCTGCTCAGCTTCTGCTAGCGATGCCTGTAGTTCCTGGAGCTGCCTCTGGAGACTAATGTTTTCTTCCTCTAATCTGGTGAAGGTTCGTTCAACATTGTCACGGTTATAGATGGACTTGTGGGCAAGCTCCTCGGTGTGAAGCTTCTCTCTCTCCACCTGGATGTTGTGCATGAAGGTTCATGGTCATCAGCTAGAAAACTAGGATGACTTCCCGATGACAGATTAATAAGATACGAGGCATGTTCAAATGAAACCAGACCAAATTGTAACAAGTAAAGAAATGTACGATGCGCATGATGATGTCACTTCTGGTGTGGGATCAAGACGCTAAGCAGCGCATGAGCTGCAGTGGTCAGCGACTCATAGCTGACTGCTTGCGCCAGGGCCAGTGAACCATAGCTGCCAAGACCCTTTTACACCTCCACGCGGTAATCCTAGATAACAGGCTGCAGCAGGATAGACTGGCTAAGGAGAAGGGATCAAAGAGGGAATGCTAACCCGGTACTCAAAAAATGCTTGCTGAAGCCGGATGTGTTGGACAGACAGGTGCAAATATCGCAGTCAAGCTGTAAACTACGACACAACGCATTCCGTTCTCTGGACTACATTCTGCTACTAAAGCCCTATCATGGTTTGATAGTGGGAGATTGAGAACGAACACAGAAGAAGAAGAAGAAGAAGAAGACTTCTGGTGTAAACAGCACATACCAACCGTCAAGTTTGCAAAATTTAATTATCCTCCAACTCATAGTTTCTTCAGCAGACAGTTGAAAACATGGCGGGTGTGATACGGAATCTGTCCAGAGTTGATCAGCAAGTGGTTATTCGGTTTCTAACAGCTGAAGGATGTTGACTAGTTGACATTCATCGTAGAATGAATTTAGTGTGCTGCCGAAGACAGATGAGTGGACTGAAAGGTGCAAATATCGCACTCGAGCTGTAAACTAGCGACACAACGCATTCTGTTCTTCAGACTACATCTTGCTACTTGCAAAGCCCTGTTCAGGGCTTGGTAGTGAGAGATTGATAGTGAATGCAGAAGAAGAAGAAGGTAGTGTATGGTGACAAATGTGTGTCGAAGACAACATGGAAGAACTGGACAACGATGTTTAAAGAAGGACGTGAGTTAATGCAAAAATATGCGCCTGACCTGATCTTGGAAGATCTTTTGTTAACACATGTCCTTTAAACATCGTTGTCCAGTTCTTCGCTGTTGTCTTAGACACACTTTTGTCCCCATACATTGCCTGCATTCTGCGATGATTGTCAACTGGTCGACATCCTTCAGTAGTTAGAAACCGAATCACCGCTCGCTGATCAACTCTGGACAGATTCCGTATCACACTCGCTATGTTTTTAACGGTCTGCTGAGGAAACTATGAGTTAGAGAATAATGAAATTTTGTAAACTTGACGGTTGGTATGTGCTGTTTACACCAGAAGTGATATCATCATGCGCATCGTACGTATGTTCACTTGTTGCAGTTTGGTCCGGTTTCATTTGAACATGCCTTGTAGATAAACAGAAGGATAGACAGAGAGTCAGATAAAAGATAGAAAGACAGACAGATGGATGGACAGACATATGTTGGGTGGATAGATGAATGGATCACAGCTGATTTTTAATGTTACTTTAGCTGTTTAGCGTAGTCCCCGTTGCTTGGATGTGCTAAAGAATATCAGGCTAACTCAGTATTAATGTCAGCTGTGTCTCAATGAACACACATTTTAATGATGTTTAGCACATACAAACAAATCTGTCACCCTACAAATATGTTCACTGAACACATGAAACAATGAACTATATTCTGTTCTAAAGCCTGTAGCCATTTTTGTTTTCTTTGAAATTATATGTAAAGTAGCTGGAAAAGACGAATTCCATGTCAGGTGTCCCGTTTCAAACATATAAATGTCAAACTTACCCTCTAGGGGACGGCGTGGCCTAGTGGTTAAGTGGCACAGCTCACAAGCCGAAGGTGCTGGGTTCAATCCCCATCACAGCACCGGCCGTTACCCCGGGGAAGCAAACCCTTAGAAAATGCAGGAGGAAGCAGACCCTTTCATAAAATGCATGCTGAAGTCGGATGCACTGGGCCGACAGGCACAAAATTAAAAACACAGCGCAACGCACACCGCCTTGGGGATTAGAAAAATAAGGTGAACGCAAAAAAAACAAAAAAAAACAAACAAACTTACCCTCTACGTATGTTGTCTGTACTTGACACACACAACATACACACATAATACTAGCAGCTCACCAAGTTTGGTGATTAAACCTTATATGATAGAGCATAAATGCAGGGTTGATTTACAGCAAGCCTCCATAAAATTGCACAAGAAACACTAGTCTGTTAAACACGAGCTGAAAACGTCCTATAAATCATTTGAAGATGCACAACAGCTGGTCTGCCTTGATAATATACTAGATCAATGAATGGGAACTCAGTGGTCTCGAGGTAAAGGTGGAGGTCGTGGGTTCGAATCACAGTGGAGATTGAGGTTTTTTCCACATGGATCATATGGTAAAAATTCCCCTGATCTCTGAGAAGTGTTCAGTGTTGAGCAAGTTAAAAATCCCTAGGGACTTAGATATCTCAAAGAGTAGGCTTACCGGTCGCTGCCCAGACAAAATTCTAGTTAAAAATCGACCAACATTTCTTGTACCTTTCCCCAGGCCTAGTAAGTCGGAGGAAGTTTAAAATGCCTACTACAGATAGACTTCAGCTAACTGGCAACATATATTAACAACATGCCTGTTTGAATACCAAGATTCCAAGTCAATATTATCAAGTTTCCTAGAAAGTCAAGTAAATCTTTCATCTAATTCTGTTGTTACTTCTACTTGTTCATTAAAAGTGCATTATTTAATTAAATGTGTGATTTGACTGTGTTTCTCAGCATATTTCTTTCTAATCTAACACTTTAAAAATGTTTTAACTTTTTCTTTTCTTGCTACAAGCAGGGGATGGCCGACATTCTGGCAAAACTATAACAACTTGACATTGAACCAATAGAGGATGCAGATTAGTACAATGTCAAGTAGTGTGCTGGGGAGAAACCCGATGGTTAGTTGCCGCACTGAGGAATTGCCTTAGAATGATAAGCAGACAAGGCCATACCAAATAAATTGTTTGTACTTTGAAAGTGGGAATGTAGATATAGGTTATGGAGAAAGAGAGAGAAACAGAAAGAATGAAAGAGTAATGTGGTATATGATATAATTTCCCACTTTATCTGCTTGGGTGTCTTACCTGTTGTAATGGTTAGAGCGCTTGTCTTTCATGGGTGAGGGGACTAGGTTTGTTCCCCAGTCTCAACATGCTCTAGTTTACTCAGCTGTTAAAGAGTTCCTGACTTATAGTTCAGAAAAGCAAGATAGCAAAAAGGGAACTAGCCACTCGACTCACCTAGTATGATGAAGCCTCTTAACACTTTAACCCTGACAGCAGTCTCTGCTATTGGACTGCTTTTATCTTTGTTATTACCTTATCCAGTGTCTTCCTCAATGCTGTTTTATCCTTCTCAAGCCTCATGCTGGATCTCTCAATCTCTCGCTTCTCATTCTCCATGCTGCCGAGAGTCCTGGACAGTGATGCTACTCTCTCCTGCATGGCCTGTTTGTCTGTATAAACCTTCTGCAAGTGAAGATTTAATTCGTTCTCAGACTCTTTTCTCTGCTCAAGAAGCTAGAAGAAAGAAAAAGGGTGAGAGGTTAGGAGGTGATGAAAAAAAGCAGATAAACTTGATTCTTTTTCAGGGACAAAGATGCAACAGCGAATGAGCTGACAGCAGCTTGCTACTCATAGCTGGCTGCTTGCATCATGGTCAGCGAACCACAACTGCCCAAAACCTTATTCCGTCTCCAAGTGGCAGCTTGGAAACAGACTGCACTTGTCACTAGTTCTGGCCAAGGTTCAAGGATTGCGGTGACAAGGCAAATCAATTACCAAAAAAAAAGCCAGTTGAAATATGATGTGTCGAGCTGAAAGGTGCAGACATCGCAGCCTCACTGTAAAAGCAATGTCCTTTTCAAGACAAACGCAGAAAAAGATTCTTTTCCAAATAAAAATAATGTGAGACTGTAGTGGTATGATGTTAGAGTGACAGGAATCGCCTTGTGCTCCTTGGATAATCAGTATTGACTCGAGGTGGGAAATAAACTGATCCCCCATACTATTACTGAGGCTCTATTTCCTCTAACCGTTTCTCTCTTCCTCCATTTACCGTTCTCTGTTTTCTTCGCATTTATGAGTTTTTATGTGTATATGTACCACCATCTGGTCATTTCCTGGCCACTATAAGCTTATTAAACTTTTTCATTTTCTCACTTCGTACACTTTCCTGGTCAGACTTTTCACTTACGTTCAAAATGGCCAACAAGTTCATATAGATCATGTAGCTAAGTCATCATCATCTTTTATCCACTTGTGTCGTCAGACGTTGTTTGGCGGTGTAGTTTTCTATCATGTATTTGTCGTCAATATTGTTGTCATTCTGTGTTTCTTCAGTGTCTCACTGACACCATCTATCCATTTTTTTCATGGTCGGCCTTTTGCTCTGCAACCCTGATGTCTGGATTTGTAGATTCAAGCAGCAGGTAGCTTTGGTTGCATTCTTGTCAGGTGTCTGAACCATTTTATTATCTGACTTTTCATGTATTCCATGCACAGTTTTGCACCCACCATCTGTCTGATTACTTAATTTCATACTCTGCCCAGCCTTGAGACCCCAACAACCTTCTTCTTCTTCTTCTTCGTACGCAGTCAGACAGTAACCATTATTTTTTCGAAAAAAGCGGCGGTCATCCTGAGGCTGTCGCCGCTGCCATAGAGCTTGTCTTGCAGTTCCACTGGTGATGGCCACATCTGCTCTCTCTGATCCTCGTATGTCGGGCAGTTCTGCAGCAGATGTTCAGCGGTCATTTTACCGGTACCGCACGGGCATTCGTCGGTACCGCCTATCTTCAATTTGTTGAATAGGTGGTACCTCAGTCTATTGTGGCCAGTGCGAAGTCTGAAGACAACGACCTGCTCTCTTCGGTTCAACTGGTAATAGGCATCGTTTTTGGCAACTCTTTTCAAACATCTAATTTCGCATACCATGATTTTTCTTTCTTGTGCCTTGGGGAGAGTTCATGTCTGACACTGGTAGAAGAGAGATGGTATAAACATACTACTTATCAGCTGTCTTTTTTGTCTTCATTGAAATGTGTTTGTGTCTTAGTAATGGCGAGAGCTGATCGAAAACCGCATTAGCTTTCTGTGTTCTTGATTCAACCTCTCTATCTAGCCTTCCATCTTGTGTGAGGTATATCTTGCTCAATATGAATTCATTGATGTTTGTTATGTGCTTTTTACCTGTATATTTAGTGTTTTCTCTATTCTGCTGATTGTCATTGTCTATGAAGCTAAGTATTTTTTAATATCTTTTTGATGTATTCATCTCTTCTCCCTCGATGTGTTAATTTATGTCTTTTTGATGTGTTGATCTCTTCTTCCTCGATGTGTTAATTTATATCTTTTTGATGTATTCATCTCTTCTCCCTCGATGTGTTAATTTATGTCTTTTTGATGTGTTGATCTCTTCTTCCTCGATGTGTTAATTTATATCTTTTTGATGTGTTCATCTCTTCTTCCTCGATGTGTTAATTTATACACGTATTGTCTATTGTCCATCGATGAATGCTTTTTTAGTAGTAACGTAGGTTTTTTTCTTGCTTCTGTTCCAGCATGGCAGCTGAACCACACCTATCCACGTTTGTATATATGTCTCAACTCAATTGTCAACTTATGTCATTAGACATTGTGGGAAGGTGCAATAATTTTGTCATATACCATCTGTGTGGCTGTTGATATTTTCAATCCATGTCACTGTAGTGTTTCTTTAACACTGTCAATCCATTTTTCTTGGTCTTCCTCTTGCTCTGAAGACCCTTTGTCTGGTATTATACACAATGGGTAGGTTTGTAGACATTCTTGTCATGTGACCAAACCACTAACTTCATTGTTCGTCTATATATGCCATGTATGGCACCACTACCTCTTACTGTTGGATGTTATCATTTCTACCTGTCTCTTCTTGTGAACCCCACCATCGTTTGCAAGCATATCACAGGGAGCCCCTTAGTGTGCATGTTGTGAGAGGGGATTAATGCTCTACAGTTCCATTTGGGTAGATTGTCAGTGATGAAGGATCAAAATGTGAAGTGTTGGCCAGAATAGCACAGACAATAGCGGCGCTTGCACGGCTTAACAAAATCTGGCAAGATAAACGGTTAGCACTACGCACGAAAATCAGATTAATGCGTACACTGGTCCTGTCAATATTCCTCTATGCGTGTGAGACATAGACAGTTACAGCTGACCTTCAACGAAGGCCTTGGAGATGAGATGATTCCGAAAACTTTTAAACGTCAAGTACAAAGATCGAGTTATAAACGAGGAAATACGAGATAGAATTACAACAACAATAGAGCCTTTCGAAGACCTCTTGGCAACCGTCAAAAGAAGGAAACTCACTTGGTATGGTCACATATCGAGATCAAATGGTCTTGCAAACATAATCCTCTACGGGAAGGTGCATGGCAGACGACGAAGAGGCCGCCCCAAAAAGAGATTGGAGGACAACATAAAATAATGGACCAGTCTCCGACCAGAAGAGTCACAGGCAGCGGCATCTGACAGAGAGGGATGGCGTGGAGTTGTGAGGATGTTTTCATGTGTGCCCCCAACGACCTCACCGGTTACGGGATGACCTGACCTGACCCTGATGGCTTGAAAAAACTTCAGTTGCCGTCTGATTTGACCGAAATTGACATCTAACACTTGTGTTCGGTTCTGTCGCTTAGCTATGATGTTTAGGAATTTAGATTAACCTAAAGCATGGCAGAATTTATGGAACATGTACATCATTTGTTTAATGTAGAGATCTGGTGAATGTATCGGTAATTATGATTTAAGTAAATTTGTGAACTTGAAGCTTTCAGGATGATGAAATTACGATTTCAATATCCAAGAAATGACTTAATATTTGATAAGACAAATGATCATACATCTGGATTACACGTGGATTTAGACTTTGACTAGAACATCGAAGAAAGTGAAAGTGGTAATGCTGTCGATTGGATAATGCAAAAATACAAATACACGTGGTGAGTGGGAAAAAAAAGGAGTAATTTCCCCTTCCCATTAATGACATTTAACACTTCATACTAATATCTATTTTTATTATAAAAGCGTCCTCTCACAGATAATTTAATTGTTTGTCTTTAGATATGTTATCATAATTTTAGCTGAATTTGTTTAATATTAATTTGTGTAAATATTTGAGAAACGTATAACCTAGGGGTTAAGAGCTTTGCTTGTAATCTCAATGTTCCAGATTCAAATCTCATCTCAGATCGGCATTTTGTGGATTTTTTAATGCTATGACTGCTTCTCCCAGTCGATCCAGCTGTAAATTTAGCAGCTGCAGTAGACAAAGAGTTCATGCTCTACCACATGTCCGTCGCTTCTGAGTGATGGAAAAAATGTAAATTGCATTACGAAAGTCACCGCAACGCGACGTACGAAGTCACTACAAAGCGATGGCGGTTCTAATCATATATAATCAAACTGGCTACGTAGAAATCGTCTGAACATACTGCTCATTTGATTGTAGAAAGAGTGACTTCTGTCTTGTCTAGTTTAAAAACAATGGCGATTTTGACATTTGTGTTAGACTTTTGAAAATGATATCTTATGTTTTTGATCTGAAGACTCATCCATTATTGATAATGGGGAAGTAAAGTTTTTGTAACAGATTTTTTTGAGGTAGATCTGTTTAGATTGTTCATCTAGATATAATAATTTTGTATATATGGAAAACTGATAGATATGGCCATTTGTAAATGTTGATAATCCATATGTAGAGAAATTTTTGTTTTTCAAACAACGTCCAGACAGCAGGTAAGTCTAGACAGCAGGTAAGTCTAGACAGCAGGTAAGTCTATATGTTTGTGCTGTTTTTCAACCCTATCACCTTCATCTTCTTGTATTTCAGAAACTAACTCATTTATGTCTCGAAAAAAACCAAATCACATCTATAGACTATCAAATAAAAAAAGATACAGGCTTTCAAAATCAACAACCTCAAAAGACGTGAAGCACTGAAACATAACATAATTTTTACAATTGTATGTAATATTGAAATAAATAAAATATTAATTACAAAAATATTTACAAATTATTTAAAGTATAAAAATCATATTTTCATATATCTAATTCTTCTTCTTTTTCTTCAGCATCTGTCCTGAAAAGGATGTTGTGTCATAATTTACAGCGAGACTGTAATATTTACACCTTTTGGCCCGACATCCAGTTTCAGCTGGCTTTTTTTGTAGAGTTACTGGTTGAGGTCCAGCTCATGAGTAGCCCTAGACTCTTATTTAAATGAAAGAGAAAGGATGAACACAAAGCTGCTGATAATGGCAGTCACATGAAAAAGGATGTAGTAAGCCGAGCTACCAGAGTATAGACTCACGCTGTTCGTCTGTTTGATCTGCCCTTCTAGCTCAGAACACCTGACCTCAGCTGCAGCCATGTCATTCTGGATGGTCTGCATCCTTTCCATCAAGGTATGATTCTGCTTCTTGGCCTCGTTCAAGGCTTGCCTATACAAATATCAGACAAAATAGATTTAAGTTTTTGTGGGATCTTCTTCTTCACCGTTTGCCCTGACTTAGGACATTGTGTCATGGATACCAGAGAGGCTGCAATATATCGATGTCTTTCGGTCTGAAACAGCCAGTTTCAGTACAGCATTTTTAGGACCGTGTTTGTCTTCACTTTTTGATTCCTATTCACTTAGCCTGACAGGGGTTGGTGTGGTTAAGTGACATGGCTCACAATCCGAAGGTGCTGGGTTCGCTCCCCATCACAGTACTGGCCGTTACCCCGGGGAAGGAAACCCTTAGAAAATGCAGGCCCTTACATAAAATGCATGCTGAAGTCAGATGTACTGGGCCGACAGGTGCAAAATAAAAACTTAGTGCAACGCACACCGCCTTGGGGAATGGAGAAATAAGGCAAACCCCAAAAACAAAAACTTAGCCAGACTGTATGGTTGCAGCCTGTTTTAAGGGCCACCACTTGGGGGCAGAATAGGGTTTTTATCAGTTATGGACTGCTGACCCTGATGCAAGCAGGGGGGTCGCTGTGGTCATGAGGTAAGACACTTGCCTCTCTAAGTGATGGACGGAAACAGTGACGATCAAATCCAGCAAGTTTCAAGCGACCCCTGGTCTCAAGGGAGGTGGGACCAGACTGCCAGAATACTGAGTTACCTCCAGTCATCTTGACTTATGCCTTGCCACTGGTCCAGGGTAGGTGGGACCAGACTGCCAGAATACTGAGTTTACCTCCAGTCATCTTGACTTATGCCTTGCCACTGGTCCAGGGTAGGTGGGACCAGACTGCCAGAATACTGAGTTACCTCCAGTTATCTTGACTTATGCCTTGCCACTGGTCCAGGGTAGGTGGGACCAGACTGCCAGAATACTGAGTTACCTCCAGTCATCTTGACTTATGTCCTGCCACTGGTCCAAGTTAGTTTGGTACCAGAGAGTGAGGTTGATGACTAGCGCAGTTTCCTCACTATAATCCAAATTCAGCACAAGTTACATCATCAAGACAAAACAGTCTGATAACGTCACCATCATCGCTTGCGATGGGCAACTAACTGGCTGCTGTCAGCTCATTGACGACTGCATCTTGTGGGATGAGTCCAATTTGACTGTGGAGACTTGATCTCTTAATACCTTCATGTAGATGTTGAGAACCTCCCATATTTAACCCTAGTGATATTCCTGTGGAAACATGATCTCTTAATACCTTCATGTAGATGTTGAGAACCTCCCATATTTAACCCTAGTGATATTCCTGTGGAAACATGATCTCTTAATACCTTCATGTAGATGTTGAGAACCTCCCATATTTAACCCTAGTGATATTCCTGTGGAAACATGATCTCTTAATACCTTCATGTAGATGTTGAGAACCTCCCATATTTAACCCTAGTGATATTCCTGTGGAAACATGATCTCTTAATACCTTCATGTAGATGTTGAGAACCTCCCATATTTAACCCTAGTGATATTCCTGTGGAAACATGATCTCTTAATACCTTCAAGTAGATGTTGAGAACTTCCCATATTTCACTCTAGATCTAGTAATCTTCCTGTGAGGACTTATTTTCTGACAAAACCTCTAATACTTGAAGACTAATGTGCGCAGAAATGAGCCAGATCCTACCTGGGTGAGGTGGTCCTAATGCCTTGGGCAGTAATGAGCCAAATCCTACCTGGGTGAGGTGGTCCTAATGCCTTGGGCAGTAATGAGCCAGATCCTACCTGGGTGAGGTGGTCCTAATGCCTTTGGCAGTAATGAGCCAGATCCTACCTGGGTGAGGTGGTCCTAATGCCTTGGGCAGTAATGAGCCAGATCCTACCTGGGTGAGGTGGTCCTAATGCCTTGGGCAGTAGTGAGCCAGATCCTACCTGGGTGAGGTGGTCCTAATGCCTTGGGCAGTGTGAGCCAGATCCTACCTGGATGAGGTGGTCCTAATGCCTTGGGCCTAAACATTCAGGCTAAAATAATGGTAAAGATAAGCAAGCCACATATCTGTAAAAAAATCAATTTATTTCACTAGCAACATTAGCGCACCTTCTGCAGCTGGGACGGAACCAGATTGATAATAGAGGGAGAGGACGACCGCACGCACTGTCCACTAATAAATGGAAACCATTCTTCCTCGCCTCTTACGACAGGCTTAGCAGCTTACAGTGTCACTATTCGTTGCTCCTCTAACAGACTCCTTATAACAAAGGACAAGCAGCAAGACTTTACTGTATCTCTCTCTCCTGCCTCTCACCTGGTTGTGTCAATCCTCTCCTGCAGGACTCGTCTGTCATGCTCACTTGAGGTCAGTGCCCTCTGCAGTTTAGCAACAGTGTCCTCCAGGTTATTAATCATAGCACTGCTGTCTGAGAGTGACATGTTCAAAGCTTGGACCTGAAATAGTTATGACAAGAATGAGAAGAAGAACAAGATCTACAAATCAGATTACAGGTACACATATTTTGTTAACCCTTCACATCTTGTATCTCCCAGCACCAACCAGCTGGACGATGATCATTTCTGTCCGATCAGGCTGACACAGATTTATAACTGTTTTTACAGTTCTGAGGAAAGACTCAGAAAAACTGGGCTACAGTGTCTAGAAAAGAGAAGAATTTGAGGTGACAATACAGGTTTATAAGATGATCAAAGGAACATAAATTAGACTATAACAAGGGATCAAGATGCTGAGCAGCGCATGAGCTGCAGTGGTCAACGACCCATAGCTGACTGCTAGCATCAGGGCAAGCGAATCATAGCTGCTAAGAAAGACCCTTCTACACCTAGACGCGGTGATCCTGGATAACAGGCTGCAGCAGAGCAGACTGGCTATGAGAAGGGATCGAAGAGGGAGTGCTAGCCCGGTACTCAAAAAATGCTTGCTGAAGTCGGATGTGTTGGATCAAAAGGTGCAAATATCGCAGTCAATCTGTAAACTACGACACAACGCATTTCGTTCTCTGGACTACATACTGCTACTTAAGCCCTTTCAGGGTTTGGTAGTGGGAGATTGAGAACAAACGAAGAAGAAGAAGAAGAAGAAGAAGAAGAAGACTATAACAAGTTTATCAAAATACAACCACCTACAAGAACAAGAGGGCATGGCTACAAATTAACTAAAGAAAGGTCCAGATTAGATATTAGGAAATATTTTTTTAGTTAGAGAGTGGTGAATGCTTGGAATGCATTGCCACAGGAAGTAGTGAAGGCAGGGACAATTAATGTATTTAAGAATAGATTGGATGCACATAGCTTTTGGAGCAAGGAACTGTAAAAGAAACTGGTTATTTACAGACTCTGCATAGCCTTCTGAACCAGTATAAAAACGTTAAGTTAAGTTATAACACATGCAACACGTTCCATCATTTAGTTTGATGACTTTCACGTTTTGATATCACCTACAAGATGGCCAACAATTCACGCATGCTGTGGTTTACCATTGAGTTATTTTCCATAGGTAGACATTTAAGAATGTTGTGAAGTTTCAAAGTTGATGGATTTTGTGAGGAAGGTTGGACTTCAAGACACGAAAAATGATTTATTATTTGATCAAACTAAAGATCCTGCATGTGGATTACACATTCACATTCAACACACAACCGATTCAGACTTAACTGGAACACAGAAGACAGGAACTAGTAATGTATATAGAGCATAATATTTTGGGTTTTGGGGCCATATTTTTCCTTTCACATTAATGACATTGGGGGGGGGGGGGGGGGGGGGGGGGGCGGGGGCGGGCCTTCGCCTTATTTCTCTATTCCCCAAAGCGATGTGCGTTGCACTATGTTTTTATTTTGCGCCTGTTGACCTAGTGCAGCCGACTTCGGCATTCACTTTATGTAAGGATCTGCTTATTCCTGCATTTTCTAAGGGTTTACTTCCCTGGGGTAACGATCTGTGCTGTGATTGGTAGCGAACCCAGCACCTTAGGATTGTGAGCTGTATCCCTTAACCACTAGCCCATGCCGACCCCTAATGACATTTAAAGTTTCACACTAATATATATTTTTATTGTGAATATTGTCATGTCATAGATAGTTTCATTATTTCTCTTAGTATCATTAGATCCTAATCTGGGATCAAGATGCTGAGCAGCGCATGAGGTGCGGTGGTCAGCGACCCAAAGCTGACTGCCAGTGTTAGCAAACCAGAGCTGTCAAGACCCTTCTACACCACTTTGAGCAGAGCAGCAAAACTGCTATGAAAGCAATTTTGTTAACTCGCGTCCTTCTTTGGATATCGTTGTCCAGTTTTTCATTGTTGTCTTCTACACACTTTTGTCACCATACACTGCCTGCATTCTGCGATGAATGTCAACTGGTCGACATCCTTCAGCTGTTAGAAACCGAATCACCGCTCACTGATCAACTCTGGATGGATTCCGTATCACCCCAGCCATGTTTTAAACGGTCTGCTGAAAAAACTATGATTCGGAGGATAATGACATTTTTCAAACTTGACGGTTGGTATGTGCTGTTTACACCAGAAGTGACGTCATCATGCGCATTGTACGTATGTTTACTCGGTGCAGTTCGGTCTGATTTCATTTGAACACGCCTTGTACATGGATGAAGACTCCACTAGTCCATCTAACAACATTAATGGATAGATGGATGTACAGATGGTACACGGATGTGGATTCTGCTTGTTCATGCCTAACATAAGTGGATAGGTGGATGTCAGATGGCCCATGAAAGAAGACTGCACCTCCCGTACCAACCAACAACATTAGTGGATAGGTGGATGCACAGATGGGATATAGGTGAAGCCTCCACTTATCCACATTCAACAACATAAGTAGACAGATGAGTTGATGAGACAAAGACGTCAACACAACAACCTTATCCTTGGATTGGTGCCCCTCCTCCTCTGTCTTGGCCAAGTTTATGCTTAGTCTGTCTATAGTCAGCTGCAGGCTCTGTGATTTAGATTCCAGATCTTGAATCTGCTTGATCAGATTTTCTGTACGGTTTTGAAGAACCTATTGAGAAATAGATTAGATAGAACAATATGAAATTTATCTTCTTCACCATTTGCTTTTAAATAAGCATTTATTTTTCCCTAATTAAACCAGCAGTCTGTGTCAGTCTTCTCTTGCTGACATTCAGTTTATCACGTTACGACATCTCCCTCACAAAATTGGCTGTTTTTAGGTTTCTGTCGTTGTAATACACTTTATCCCTCAAATAACCACATTTATTTCCTTTAATAAACTGTGTAGTCTGTCTTGTACTTCTGTCGCTGCCATAGTTTTGACCCTCAAATAACCACATCTATTTCCCTCATAAAACATACAGTCTGTCTAAGCCTTCTGTCTCCGTGATGCACTTTACACCTCAAATAACCACATCTACAACCCTCACAAAAAATGTTAGTCTGTGTCTTGTCGTCTTGTTTTTCCCTCAAATAGATTAGAGGGGAAGGCGTGGGCTAGTGGTTAAGTGACACGGCTCACAACCAGAAGGTGCTGGGTTCGCTCCCCATCACAGCACTGGCCGTTACCCCGGGAAAGAAACCCTTAGAAAATGCGGGAAACCCTTAGAAAATGCAGGAGGAAGCAGGCCCTTACATAAAGTGCATGCTGAAGTCGGATGTACTGGGCTGACAGGTGTAAAATAAAAACCACAGTGCAACGCAGACCGCCTTGGGGAATTGAGAAATAAGGTGAAAGCAAAAAAAAAAAATTTGATTAGAGATGGAACTACTATCAATGCTTCTCTCAATCAGCTTACAGATTTGAAGGACATGTTTTACTGTTTCTTTATCCTGTACACAATTAAAATCTGATGATATTTGAGCATACAGAGACTGCTTCTCAGTCTGATTATTGCAACTTAACTTAACTTATCTTTATACTGGTTTAGAAGACTGCAGTCTGCATACAACCAGTTTCATTTTCATTATTTGTTCTAAAAGATACGTGCATCCAATCTATTCTTAAATGCATTAATTGTTCTTGCCTCCACTACTTCCTGTGGCAATGAGAAGAAGAAAACTGGCAAAACTGACTTCCGTTGGCTAGCTCAATTTAGATGAAAAAATGACAAGACAGTAGATTTCTTGTAGCTGTTAAACTAGCTTTCTAAGGTGCATGCCATCAATTATTATCCTGACTGAGGAGTCTTGCATTGCACTACAGCAAGGAGGATCTAGGTCCACCTTCTTAAGTACATCTCTGGACATAAGAAAAGCCACTGTAACCCCTCACCAAAGAAACACATCCAATGCACCCGGTTTGAATCATGCTTGATGAGTCCAGTTTGACAAACATTGGATATTTTTCTGGGATCAAGATGCTGAGCAGCACATGAGCTGCAGTGGTCAGCGACCCATAGCTGACTACTAGCGTCAGGGCCAGCGAACCATAGCTGCCAAGACCCTTCTACACCTCCGCGCGGTGATCCTGGATAACAGGCTGCATCAGGGCAGACTGGCTAAGGAGAAGGGATCGAAGAGGGAATGCTAACCCGGTACTCAAAAAATGCGTGCTGAAGTCAGATGTGTTGGACCGAAAGGTGCAAATATCGCAGCCAGGCTGTAAACTACGACACAACGCATTCCGTTCTCTGGACTACATTCTGCTAATTAAGCCCTTTCAGGGTTTGGTAGCGGGAGATTGAGAACGAACGAAGAAGAAGGATATTTTTCTCAGAGTGATCGCTCCTCCACATATGGAAAGTAATAGCAACCTACCGTACTGAATCCCTGCCAAGAAACTTATACCATCCAAATAGGTTGGCGGTTGTAAGAAGCGACATTTTGCAAAGGACGTGCTATTTACATTACGTGGCTACTCGAGTGGTCTGCCGGGGTCTTTGTGTACGACAGAGACAAGAATAGCACCACTGCCACACAGAGAGCATGTCGTAAAAGGCGACTATCTGTGTGACATGGCATAACACCGGTCATGGTTAGGTGGTTTGTTTAGAGCAGCATAGATGGCGTCTAACAGGCTGCGGGTCTACTTTGCTCTAGTGATTGAGTCTATTAAAATGGACTCGCACATCGGTTAACCACACTTTGTAAGCGATTGTACCAACGCAGTGAAGTATTAAGCTGCTTGAGCCTATCCAGCTAAGCAAGAAATCTTTCTCCCAGCTACATCCAGCTCATACCAGAGAAGTACAGGTCATCTTAGAACTAAGAACTACATGGCTACCAATACTAAAATATTAATCTTTGATGGAAAAAGAAATAAAATATACCCCTTTTAGAAGAATTAAACATTAATTCTAACACAAATCTATATTTTAATATTACTTCAATGAAATATGACTTTTAATAGAATTCTAAAAATCACTTTTAAATGAGTTGAAGTTGACATATTGGATTTCACATAACTGATACTAAACTTTCAGAATACTTTTAACACAAATCCATATATCACTTTTGCAGGACTTACTTGTAAGAGAATACTATATATATATATATATATATATATATATATATATATATATATATATATATATATATATATATCACTTTAACATTACTTAAGTATTACTTCTACAAATAAAGTAATTGATTTGTATAAGACTCCAACGTCACTTGTATGTGAATTTTGTCCAACCACATCCTCTACTGTGCCCCAGTTTCTTTACAAGTTCTGGCTAAAATATCTTTTACTTTCAAGAAAGTCTCTACAAACATTTAACAAATCTTTTTCTTCTCCTTCCATTTTTCATTGATTTCTTCGATACCAGCACGATGTAACTTTTAATTAAGAAACGTAGGAGGGGAACAAACATCAATTATGTATATTTTGTCCATGTGTCGATGGGACTGCATGCAAGACTAAATGTGGCAGCAAACCAGATCAATATACAGATCACTGATAGATCAGGGACAAATGCTGTTAGGAATCTGGTATGTCTTGTATCCTGAAAACTTTTGTGAGGCAGCAGTATTACCGCTGGGAATTGATGTTCCAACTATTCAACTGAGGTCCAAGCTCCAGAACAAACTGTTGATGATACACTACAGCAATTCTGGCTGTCATCCGGAAGCTGTCTTCACTGATGCATTAACTGTACTGGTAGTCCTCAAGGGAGGTAAACTCCTACATCTGAGTAGTGAACTAAGTAGGGTAGATGCAAGTAAACTCCCACATCTGAGTAGTGAACTAAGTAGAGTAGATGCAAGTAAACTCTCACATCTGAGTAGTGAACTAAGTAGGGTAGATGCAAGTAAACTCTCACATCTGAGGAGTGAACTAAGGTAGCTGCCAGTAAACTGTTACATCTGAGGAGTGAACTAAGGTAGCTGCCAGTAAACTCTCACATCTGAGGAGTGAACTAAGTAGGGTAGATGCAAGTAAACTCTCACATCTGAGGAGTGAACTAAGTAGGGTAGATGCAAGTAAACTCTCACACTTGAGGAATGAACTAAATTAGATGACAGTAAACTCTCACATCTGAGTAGTGAACTAAGTAAGGTAGCTGCCAGTAAACTCTCACATCTGAGGAGTGAACTAAGTAGGGTAGATGCAAGTAAACTCTCACATCTGAGTAGTGAACTAAGTAGGGTAGATGCAAGTAAACTCTCACATCTGAGTAGTGAACTAAGTAGGGTAGATGCAAGTAAACTCTCACATCTGAGTAGTGAACTAAGTAAGGTAGCTGCCAGTAAACTCTCACATCTGAGTAGTGAACTAAGTAAGGTAGCTGCCAGTAAACTCTCACATCTGAGTAGTGAACTAAGTAGGGTAGATGCAAGTAAACTCTCACATCTGAGTAGTGAACTAAGTAAGGTAGCTGCCAGTAAACTCTCACATCTGAGTAGTGAACTAAGTAAGGTAGCTGCCAGAAAACTCTCACATCTGAGTAGTGAACTAAGGTAGATGCAAGTAAACTCTCACATCTGAGTAGTGAACTAAGTAAGGTAGCTGCCAGTAAACTCTCACATCTGAGTAGTGAACTAAGTAGGGTAGATGCAAGTAAACTCTCACGTCTGAGTAGTGAACTAAGTAGGGTAGATGCAAGTAAACTCTCACATCTGAGTAGTGAACTAAGGTAGATGCAAGTAAACTCTCACATCTGAGTAGTGAACTAAGTAAGGTAGCTGCCAGTAAACGCTCACATCTGAGGGAGGAACTAAGTAAGGTAGCTGCCAGTAAACTCTCACATCTGAGGAATGAACTAAGGTAGATGACAGTAAACCCTCACACTTGAGGAGTGAACTAAGTAGGGTAGCTGCCAGTAAACTCTCACACTTGAGGAATGAACTAAGTAGGGTAGCTGCCAGTAAACTCTCACACTTGAGGAGTGAACTAAGGTAGATAACAGTAAACTTCCACATCTGAGGGAGAAACTAAGTAGCTGCCAGTAAACGAATGCAGAATCATCCTTTCACGAGCCGATGTGCGCCAGAGAGCGTATTATCAATATGGAGAGCGGTACGCCAACAACTGCAATTTAAGAGCCCGCTTGTCGTGACGGCGGAGGGAATATGATCTGAGGAGGCATCTGCACCAATCATCGGACAAACTTCGTTATCTTAGACTGTGCTGGTACCGGCTTGCGATACCGTGACGATTTAGTGAGGAACCGCATTGCGTATTTTGTGCTGAAACATGCACCAGGCATTGTGCTTCAGCAGGACAATGCCCATCCTCATATTGCCAGAGTCATGCAGGATGGATTCCAATCCAGAAACATTGCAATCTTGCCAAGGCAGCTATTTCCTGTCCTGACACCAATTGAGCATGTCTGGGACGAGCTGAAACTTCGACTTCAGCATCGACAACATCCACTTCAGACTGTACGACAACTTCATCAAGAAGTCATGCAGGAGAAGCAGAACATTCCTCAGGATTTACTGATTCAATCTAAGTACGGAAACTGCCAGTAAACGAACCATACTTCAGTGGTTACTATCTCACTGTGGTGTACCCAGGAATGAAAAGGTAGATTGGCTCGCAAAAGAGGAGATGATTGTTAACAGAATGACAGTGAAATCACATACTTTGAGAAAAAGACAGCTATCCAGGCTTAGAAGAGAATATAGCCAACCAGGTGACAGCTACTACACTCTTGCCTGGCAGGGACAGATCACTATTATTCACCTCAAGACAAGACATACCAGGCTAAATAAACACAGTTGAGAAAGAGACACTGGCCAAATGGTTCAACACGAAACTTAAAGCTGTAAGGAGTTAACAAAAAACTCCAGACAATGGTTGAGTTCATGACAGGAATTAGTCAACACAAAAACAAGAATGACGGTACAGGTACTCCGCATGCGCTCAACTTTACACACATCTGTGCAAAATGGTCAAATAAAGGAATGTTTGGTTGAAGGGTTTAGATATGGGCCTCTGACAAAGGGAGTTGTTGTTGTTATCCCATAGCTGCTGAGCAAGCCTGCTCTTGGCAGCCTAATGTCATTCTTATATAGATACAGGTCTTCTTCAGTTATTTCACTGGTCTGTACAGTGTGTTGGGGTTTGTCGGCAGTGCTTGTAAGAATATTTCCCTCATGTCCGCAAGCGCCTTGCACTCAATGAATAGGTGTTGAACTGTTTCATCAGGGTGAGAGCAATGTCTGCATAAGTGCAGGTGCTGGGGATTGACGCGGTTCAAATGGATATTGACTCTGGTATGTCCTGTTCAGAATTGAAAGATGAGACTTTGATCTCTTCTATGTAGTTTGTTTTGGTATAGATTTTCATTTTCTATCAAGGGGTAAATAAAAACCTAGCCTGAAACTGTGTGGTGACTGTATGAATGGCAAGAGGCCTTTATTTCTCTGCCCTATAAATCCCCCCACCCCCAGAAATGGGAACAAACGTTGCAATTATTGATTTCGCTATAAAAAAGAATGCCTGACTCTGTTCTGCAAGAGGGAAAATAAGGCAGCAAGTAGAAAGAAGAAAGAGCATCTTACCTGGTTCTCCGTCTCCTTGTCGTTGATAGTCAACTTGACACGCTGCAGTTCTCCTTCCAATGCTCTTCTGTTCAGTTCTATTTTTGTGCATCTATTCTCTGCATCATCCAAGTTGATTCGCAGCTGTTTTTTATCTTCTTCCTGTTTAGACTCGTTCTGTTTCAGCTTTGATGCCTTCTCCTAAGAAAATCAAATAAATTTATTCCTAGTTACATAATAAATGTCTCACTTTACTTATTTGTTCCACTTCTACCATAGGGTATCCAGCCCTGTGCCCAACCTCCTTCGCCTGACTTGGCTTAGTTGTTTCACTTCTACCATAGGATACCCGGCCCTGTGCCCAACCTTCTTAGCCTGACTTGGCTTAGTTGTTCCACTTCTACTATAGAGTATCAAGCCCTGTGCCCAACCTTCTTAGCCTGACTCAGGTTAGTTGATCCACTTCTACTATAGGGTATCCAGCCCTGTGCCCAACCTTCTTAGCCTGACTTGACTTATTTGTTTCCCTTCTACCCTTGAGGTATGTGACGAAAGAAATAAAAACTCTGTGGCCAGTAAATAGACAATTTAGTTTATTAACAACAACAACAATCACAAAGACAAGTTTATTTTAATAATTATGTTTTCTGAGTGCATATATTAACCTATTTTCTTCTGTCATAAATGCCATCAATTGTGCGAAACACGTCCTAATTTCAGCACAACACACAAAATTAAAAGTTATGATTCTAAGACCACACAGACACAAAATTAATAATATCAATAAATTTACTAAGAATAAATTATTTATAGGAAGTATGTTATATATTACTTTCTTCTGAATCAATATTAGAGTCAACTTCCCATTTAGAGTTTGATTCTTCTGAATCAATATTAGAGTCAACTTCACATTTAGAGATTGATTCTTCTGAATCAATATTAGAGTCAACTTCACATTTAGAGTTTGATTCTTCTGAATCAATATTAGAGTCAACTTCACATTTAGAGTTTGATTCTTCTGAATCAATATTAGAGTCAACTTCACGTTTAGAGTTTGATTCTTCTGAATCAATATTAGAGTCAACTTCACATTTAGAGTTTGATTCTTCTGAATCAACATTAGAGTCAACTTCACATTTAGAGTTTGATTCTTCTGAATCAATATTAGAGTCAACTTCACATTTAGAGTTTGATTCTTCTGAATCAATATTAGAGTCAACTTCACGTTTAGAGTTTGATTCTTCTGAATCAATATTAGAGTCAACTTCACGTTTAGAGTTTGATTCTTCTGAATCAATATTAGAGTCAACTTCACATTTAGAGTTTGATTCTTCTGAATCAATATTAGAGTCAACTTCACATTTAGAGTTTGATTCTTCTGAATCAATATTAGAGTCAACTTCACGTTTAGAGTTTGATTCTTCTGAATCAATTTTAGAGTCAACTTCACATTTAGAGTTTGATTCTTCTGAATCAACATTAGAGTCAACTTCACATTTAGAGTTTGATTCTTCTGAATCAATATTAGAGTCAACTTCACATTTAGAGTTTGATTCTTCTGAATCACTATTAGAGTCAACTTCACATTTAGAGTTTGATTCTTCTGAATCAATATTAGAGTCAACTTCACATTTAGAGTTTGATTCTTCTGAATCAATATTAGAGTCAACTTCACATTTAGAGTTTGATTCTTCTGAATCAATATTAGAGTCAACTTCACATTTAGTTTGATTCTTCTGAATCAATATTAGAGTCAACTTCACGTTTAGAGTTTGATTCTTCTGAATCACTTATCAAGCCATTGATATCAGCATTGTTCCCTAATACCATATATGCTCTTCTTAGTTATGGAAAGCTTTGCATGAAATTACTGTGAATGACACACATTTGCTATACTAATCTCACATTTTCTGCATGCACAGCAACTTTGCTTTTCAAACATGGCTCCACATTGCAATCTTTCTGACAACATTGTGAGTGGCAACAATGGATCAAAAAGAACAACACCTAAGCTATGCAACAATGTTATAACCAGACGAACATGGGAGTTCCCTTACCAAATTTGCAAATCCTTCAGGCAATAACAATGCACTGAACAGTCCACGTTGATCTCATCAGTCCACTTTATCTCATCAGTGCACTTTGATCTCATCAGTGCACTTTAATCTCATCAGTGCACTTTGATCTCATCAGTGCACTTTAATCTCATCAGTCCAATTTATCTCATCAGTGCACTTTGATCTCATCAGTGCACTTTATCTCATCAGTGCACTTTGATCTCATCAGTGCACTTTGATCTCATCAGTGCACTTTAATCTCATCAGTCCAATTTATCTCATCAATGCACTTTATCTCATCAGTGCACTTTGATATCAGTGCATTTTATCTCATGTCCACTTTATCTCATCAGTGCACTTTCATCTCATCAGTCCACTTTATCTGATCAGTGCACTTTATCTGATCAGTGCACTTTATCTGATCAGTCCAATTTATCTGATCAGTCCACTTTATCTCATCAGTTCATTTTCATCAGATCAGTCCACTTTCATTGTTAGACATCGTGAGGAGGTGTAATCTTTGTTCGTGTGCCATCTGTGTAGCTATTTTTAATTCATACCCTGTAATGTTTCTTCCACACTGTCAACCAATAGTTTTCTTGCTCTCCATCTTGCTGACAGGTATTCTAGGCTCACACTCAGGTAAGTTTGGAGATATTCTTGTCCTATGCCCAAACCAATGAATTCTCTTTGTATACATGCCCTCGTCTCATTTACTGTTGGATTTCGTTCTTTCTAACTATTCCAGTAAAGTGTAAATTTTAATAAGTTTTGGCTTGGCTTGACTTCGTTTGTTTTCAATCTCCACTGCTACCAAGTCCTGAAAGGGCTCTAAGTAACAAAATGTAGTCTAAAGATTGGAATGCGTTGTGTCATAGTTTACAGCTTGACTGCGATATTTGCACCATTCGGTCAGACACATCTGACTGACATCAGCAGACATTTTTTCTAGTGCTGGGTTAGCCTTCCCTCTTTGATCCCTTCTCCTTAGCCAGTCTGCTCTGCTGCGGCCTGTTAACCAGGATCACTGCGTGGAGGTGTAGAAGGGTCTTATCAGCTCTGGTTCGCTGGCCCTGACAAAAGCAGTCAGCTATGGGTCGCTGACCGCTGCAGTTCATGCGTTGCTCAGCGTCTTGATCCCACTCAGCATCTTGATCCCACTCAGCATCTTGATCCCACTCAGCATCTTGACCCCACTCAGCGTCTTGACCCCTGATAAGTTCTGATATGTATTCCCTGCAATAATTGTAGCCCAGGTAAATCTACATCAATTATCCGTCGTTGACTAAAGCAGGAAAGCTGAAACTATCAAAATTCGAGCTCATGCCAAAGGGAAACTGAGAGGTTAGTCTTGCCAGGAACAACATACTAATCAGGACATCGCATCAGGAACAACATACTGACCAGGACATCACATCAGGAACAACATACTGACCAGGACATTGTGTCAGGAACAACATACTGACCAGGGCCTAGCATCAGGAACAACATACTGACCAGGACATCACATCAGGAACAACATACTGACCAGGACATTGTGTCAGGAACAACATACTGACTAGGACATCACATCAGGAACAACATACTGACCAGGACATCACATCAGGAACAACATACTGACCAGGACATCACATCAGGAACAACATACTGACCAGGACATTGTGTCAGGAACAACATACTGACCAGGACATCACATCAGGAACAACATACTGACCAGGACATTGTGTCAGGAACAACATACTGACCAGGACATCACATCAGGAACAACATACTGACCAGGACATCGCATCAGGAACAACACTGACCAGGACATCGCATCAGGAACAACATACTGACCAGGACATTGTGTCAGGAACAACATACTGACCAGGACATCGCATCAGGAACAACATACTGACCAGGACATCGCATCAGGAACAACATACTGACCAGGACATCGTGTCAGGGTCAGGCACAATACACGGATCAAGACCACAATCTCTCTTCCATTTAGCAGCCCCTGGAAACAGGCTGTTTGAAAGACAGCCTGACTGACGAGATGTGGATTGATGTAATCCCCGCAGTAATGAGTGCCACGCAGATGAAACCAAGCATAACACAACTGCCTGGAGGACCGAGGTCCACCTTCATCAGGATACTCAGGATGTCAGGAAAGCTACTTCAATCCGTCACTTAACATCCTTGTCAGGGTGTGCAAAAAGGCAAACTTACTCATTATGGGCATTAAACAACAACAACCTCATCTAGCCCTACTTGCCTGCAATTGCCTCTTCTCTGTTTCTGCAGTTGATATAGACCTCTCGAGGTTGAGAACCTTGTCTGACAAGACCTTGCGCTCACGTTCATTTCGTCTAATTGTCTCCTCCTGCAGCATAAGCGCTGTCTGGGCAGATGCCAGGCGCCCATCAATGTCGCGCTTACCTGAGTAGACAGGACAGACAGCAGGTGACTTTAACAAGATTTATTATATAAGATATTGTACTTTAATGGATTCACAACATGGAGCCAATCTATCGACTGCTGACAAAATCCTGAAAAAGTTCCAAGATATCACTTACAATTTGTGTACAAAAAGTCACCTGTTTGCCAATTGCAAGTTTGAAAAAACTTATGAATTTTGGTGCTGCCGGAAGTGCCGCCATTTTAGTCTGCAGTTAAGATTCAGTCAAGCCCATTCTTTGCTAAAATATGTTGAAACATGGTGATTTTGTTGTAAATAATTGACATTTTAAACTTGACATGCATTCAGTAAAATGTGAATATTGTGAAAGTTATTACACCTAATAAGATGAAAATTTTGGAACATATTTCCGCACGGATTATCTTCGATTGGAAGTGATTGTATTGATCAGGATTGGAGAAATACCTGAATTATTGAGCTGTGAGCAAACATTGTTTTAATTTTTGTTTGGTTGATGAATGTACATCTTCTTGTATACGATTTCTTTATTCCATGCTGGTCATCATTCATTTATGAATATTATAGTATATAATATGTGACATGTTATGATACGAGGAACAGAATTGGAAAAAGAATGGTATTTCTGACACTAAACAATATATGGAGATTCAGAGATATCAAGATTCACACCAAAGTTAGAGTATTCAACGATAGTGTCATGTCGGTGTTGTAGTATGGAGCGGAGACATGGAGAATGACCAAGGCCATACAACGAAGTCTCTGGTCCTTTGTTAGCAGATACCTATGAAGGGTAATAGGCATAAAGCGAGTGAACATGGGAAAGCAGCTAACAAATGACACTGGAAGAACAAATTAAGTGAAGAAAATGGGGCTGGATAGGACATACACTGAGGAAGGCACCATCCAACATAGCCACACAGGCTATTACATGGAATCCTCAAGGGAAGATAAAGAGAGGTGGACCCAAAAATACATGGAGAAGAGAACGTGAGAAGGAAATAAGATTAAATGATTATACCTGGAGAGACGCATGCTGATGAAATATTGTCAGTGGATATACTCTCACCGAGACGAACGATGGGCTTTGATTGATTGATTATGTTTATATCAAGTCACAGATCTAAACTGGCACTTTATAGAACATTCTTCTGTTTATATCAAGTCAGTTCACCTTATATGGAATTCATCTCGTTTGTTCAGAAAAAAAAAATTTGTTGTTAAACACTAATGTAAAAATCAGTCCTGTTACATGGCTCAGAAATATAGCACCAATTAAGAGCATCATACCAAGAATGCAGACTTTTACCAAGATATTTCTTTGTTTGGTGGCAATTTAATAACTACAAACCTGTGGCAATCATATTGACAACCAACAATGTAGCTGGAGATTGGCAAAAAAAAAGAGAAGGTAAGTAGGGCATCCCCTCAGAAAGGTTTTGGGGGAGAAAGGAAGGTAATTAGGGCATACCCTTAGGAAGGTTTGGGTGAGAAGAGAAAGGAAGGTAAATAAAAGCACCAATCAACATTAGCATGAGTGTTTACAAATTATAAATTGAAATATCGCCATCAAAACGATCACTACTGTTAGCAATAATATAATTTAACCATTACCGAGCTTGTACTGTAAAAACTCTATTTGGTCTGACTGAATGGGCATGGGCTAGATTCAACGCTGCCCACCATAAATAAAATTTGGTTTCCAAGTACGAAAATAAACATTTCTCCAATGAAAACTGCTAACTCTTCTGGAAATGAAAAGTAACACAATCTGGACTTCAGCTTATAACCAAAATAAAACATTTAGGTGAAATGGGAAAATGTGTGATTTTGTGAACACAGTCGCAAAAGCCGATATATCGGCTCCTGAGTTTTCTGGAAAAATTCAAAGTCGATGTATCGCCTCGTGGTAGTGAATGAGTTAATAATATAATCAGACATGCACTGGATTGGAATTATCAAGTTTAGAAAAGCAGGCTGAGACCCAAGAACACCTTGTATAGAAGAGTTAAAGGGAAGGTCAGGGGGCAGAGTTACTAGCAGCACACCTGGGAGACTAATTGAACAAAGATTGAATTCACTGTGAAGATACAGACAAAATAATGCTCGTTACAGTATTTTTTACAACAATGATGTGTACCGTCTACTAGGGATCTATACCATTCTTAGCCATATCTACTGATGGATTACATTAACTTGATATCCATATAAACATGCATCCAAGCAACAGTAAAGTCTCTATATTCCCGCAGAAAATTTGGCACGGATTAAAAAATGATAATTTTTTTGTTTACTTTGAAATATACAAATGTATCTATTTACAAACGTTTCTCAGAAACAGAAACTGACTGCTGTCGCTACCGTTTTTCATTGTATCAGGAAGTATAAGAATCCTGTTAAACTTATGAGAGAGAAATGTGGTATTGGGTGACATGTAAAAGGAAGTCCTTCAGCAGACTTAACCTTCGGTCAGGAATGAAGTGTTAGAGACTTTAGTACACTAAGCCTCAGCTTGTAAGGTCGGGTGGTCAGTTCCCTTCAGCAGACTTAACCGCTGGTCAGGAATGAAGTGTTAGAGACTTTAGTACACTAAGCCTCAGCGTGTAAGGTGGGGTGGACAGTTCCCTTCAGCAGACTTAACCGCTGGTCAGGAATGAAGTGTTAGAGACTTTAGTACACTAAGCCTCAGCTTGTAAGGTCGGGTGGTCAGTTCCCTTCAGCAGACTTAACCGCTGGTCAGGAATGAAGTGTTAGAGACTTTAGTACACTAAGCCTCAGCTTGTAAGGTGGGGTGGAGTTCCCTTCAGCAGACTTAACCGCTGGTCAGGAATGAAGTGTTAGAGACTTCAGTATACTAAGCCTCAGCTTGTGAAGTGGCCAGTTCTCTTGATTGCTGCCTTTTCCTTCCCTAACCATAAGTCAGGTACCTATTTACAGCTAGGTTGACTTCTGGTGGTGGGAGTTGAGCCCTGTACCTTTGCCATGAAAAGTGAGTGCTCTACCACTGCACTAATTAGCTGTTCACTGATGACATGTATGGCTGAGTTATATGTACAATGTATATAATTTATGAGTTCAGGTTTAAATATTTCTCTCTCCATACTGAATGAGGAATGATAAAGCAGAAATAAAGAGGTGTCAATTTCTTTCTCTGCATGATTCCGTGGTCCCTTTACTGAAGAAGAAAGAATGTTCCCATTGTACTTTAATTTGTATTTCATAAAAGCTGACTAAGTAAGGTTGTGCATGGACCTAGCAGCTTCATCATGTAAAACAAAGTGTCAGAGACATCATCACTTTTACAAAACTACATCAATGCTTTGACAAGCTTACTGTGAGTAGGTCAACCGTAGCGGTAATCAGCTCCTACTGGAGTGACAAAAATGTGATAATGATGATGTTAATTCTCCGATCTTCTCCCAAAGACAATCAAACAAAATATGTGTCCTCTACCACTGATTTATTCTTTCAATTTTTGTCTTTTCTGTGACTAACCTTCTTCTGCTTCTCCCAAGGATTTCTGTAAGATCCTAAGTCTGTTTTCTACTCTTTCCCTCTCATCTTCAAGGTCCTTCAGCTGAGTGCTAAGACTGCGAACTTGGGAGAGTGCATCATCCTGAAACAGAACCGAACAATTTGTCTATGAATGAACATACAGAGATGAGTTTTAACGAAATTTGGCTACCTGGCAAAATGGGCCTGAGTGAACATAAAATTACAGTATAAACATACATCAACAGAAATTATTTTAAGTAATCACAAAATAAATACGAGGACATAATGAGGAAATATGAGAAAGAGTTTAAACAGCAATAGAACCTTTTAAAAACCTCTTTGCAACGGACAAACAATGAAAACTCACTTGGTACGGCCACATATCGAGATCAAACAGTCTTGAAAATACGATCCTGCATGGAACGGTGCAAGGCGGATGACGAAGAGGCCGTCCGAAGAAGAGATAGGAGTACAACATAAAAGAATGAACCAATCTCTGACCAGAGGAGACACAGACTGTGGCCGCTGACAGAGAGGGGTGGCATGAAGTTGTAGGGATGTCTTAATGTGTGTCCCAACAACCTCACAGGTTACGGAATAACTTGACAGAATAAAATGGTTTATGGAGGAAGTGTTTATGGGTAGGACCTTACTACCGATGTCGGCCCCATATGGGTAGGACCTTACTACCGATGTCGGCCCCATATGGGTAGGACCTCACTACCGATGTCGGCCCCATATGGGTAGGACCTTACCACCGATGTCGGCCCCATATGGGTAGGACCTTACTACCGATGTCGGCCCCATATGGGTAGGACCTTACTACCAATGTCGGCCCCATATGGGTAGGACCTTACTACAGACGTCGGCCCCAAATGGGCCTGTCACATTTGGATACTGGAGACAGGTCCCAACTCTCACTTACGATTCCCAGCACATACGCTAGCGGCCACACCCCGGGTAACTGTCTTGCCTGGCAAGCTAAACAGTGAGTGTATCAGTAAAATGTGACTGTATATAGGGACTGCCTACCTAGAGTGCATGTAGTCTGTTTGCTGGAAGCGGAGGTTGAACTAACGTGTCAATGGCAAAGAAGGCATGACAGCAGGGCTGTGAGCATATAATTTATAATACATGCTCAATAATCTCCTACTTACCCATTCTCCCACTTACCCGTTCTCCCACTTACCCGTTCTCGTTCTCCCACTTACCCGTTCTCGTTCTCCTACTTACCCGTTCTCGTTCTCCTACTTACCCGTTCTCGTTCTCCCCCTTACCCGTTCTCGTTCTCCTACTTACCCGTTCTCGTTCTCCTACTTACCCGTTCTCGTTCTCCCCCTTACCCGTTCTCGTTCTCCTACTTACCCGTTCTCGTTCTGCAGATGCAAGTTGGGACACAAAATCCCGCAGCGACATGCGAACAGCTTCAATGTCAATGTTAGAACAATCCACACGTCCTGGACTGAAGCTACGGTTGCGATTTCGATATGGACTTCCATTTCGGATAGGTGACCCTGTACGAGGAATTGGACTTCCTCTCCCATCAGTAGTGGTGGCATAGGTGTTCTCGAAGCCTTCAATCAGTGGTTGGGAAAAAAGAAGAGAAACATTTTTTCAAATGTCAGTTTGATCAAGCCAAACTCATGTCTATAGGTCATTACAGGCAGAATAGCTCTCATATGAAGGTCAAGGTAGTTCCGCAGCAGTAACGGCTATTCAGAAAATGAAGTGTTAGAGATATAGTACTAAGCCACAGTTTGTTTACGTAAGTTTCGGCTAAAGTCCACCCGAATTGCTGCATCAATTTTGGTGATGGCATCTTCTGACACAACAATATGTGTCTGACCTGGTCTTGGACGATCTTTCGTTAACTCACGTCCTTCTTTAAATATCGTTGTCCAGTTCTTCACTGTTGTCTTCAATACACTTTTGTCACCGTACACTGCCTGCATTCTGCGATGAATATCAACTGGTTGACATCCTTCAGCTGTTAGAAACCGAATCACCGCTTACTGATCAACTCTGGACAGATTCTGTATCACACCCACCATGTTTTCAACGATCTGTTGAGGAAACTATGAGTTGGAGGATAATTAAATTTTGCAAACTTGACGGTTGATATGTGCTGTTTACATCAGAAGTGACGTCATCATGCGCATCGCACATATGTTACTTGGTGCAGTTAGATCCGGGTTCATTTGGATACGCCTCGTAGTTAGACAAGTGGGCTTCCTTAGAAATCGACTGACAATGCTGCTCTTTCGATTTCAGAGTTCCACTTCCATCCTGTCCAGTTGAACACAAAGCGATTTTGAATTTGTTTTAGACATTTGAAAATGATTTCTATTTTTCACTTGGATTTGAAGATTTCCCCCATTATTGAGAATGAAGAAGTTAAGTTTTTTGCAACAGATTTTTCTGAATCAGATCTGTTTTGTTTATGTAGAAATAATAAAAACGTTTATAGTGGAAACTAACAGATATGCCCATCTTGCAAACATTGATTTTCCGTCCTGTGAGGAATGGATATTTTGTTTTCAAGCAAGGGACACAGAAAAAAAATGAGGTTATATGTTTGTGCTGTTTTTCAACATATTCACCTTCATCTACTTGTATCTCAGAAACTAACACAAACACAACAAGAAACAACAACACCAATAAGTTCTTTATTAATATACGTCTCTCCAAAAAAAAGGCAAAGGCCGCCGTCCATCATAGACAATGATGGCATAATTTATTTTGCTAGCGCTATTTTTAGTAAGGATTAACTGCGCTACTTTTTGTCCTTTTTATCTGTATGTCTCTACACTCAACGAAATCATATCTATAGACCAACAAATAAAAATGTTACAGGCTCTCAAAGTCAACAACCATAGTAAAATGTGATGTGCTAAAAACAACGAAAAACAACACAACTTTTCCTTGTATTTTCATTCGCATTAATGCTAATATATACTTCTATTATGAATATTTCATGTCATAAATAGTTTAATTATATGTCATAAGATCTGTAGATCGTAATTTTAGCTCATTTTGTTTAATAATAATTCATTTTATTTTTAAAAAAACCTACTATTTAACATACAGAGCTACGACACTTGCCATTTATTGTAAGACACAAATTGACATGATTAAGCAGAACAGGAAAGAGTTTAACGATCTTCAGGTGCTGAAATCTGGTCCACAGATTGGACGTCCCTAACCTACGCCAAACTTTAGACACACAATATCTGTAAAAATATCAGCCACACAGAAAAATGGAATAAATATCAGTACCTTTCGTTGGAGATGTTGGCCGTGAGCGTCTAGGTGAAGGACTGCGTGATCTTATAATGCCTGGGTTCTTGGAGTGATGACTGTCCAAGCGGGACCCAATCGTACGATGAATGGTAGACACAATGCTGCTGAGTTTGAACTCTATTTCACGCTTGACACTGTCCAGATGGGCCAGGGTGGCTTCAAGAGCATTTACCCTACCTTCTGAACCACTCAGTTTCATCTGTTTGGGACAAGGTCCTTATAATTATACGAGGGAGTCAAAAAGTAACCTCAATATTTTGTTGTTAACAGAATACGCCAGATTTAGGTTAATTTTGTGTACAACTCCACGTACATACATACATGACAACTCAAACCAGAAAAAAACCAGTACACCAGAAATGTATACTGCACTACAAGTGTAAATCAGTAAATAGGTCACATATAAATTTATACTGCACTACAAGGTAAAATCAGTAAGTAGGTCACACATAAATTTATACTGCACTATGAAGGTAAATCAGTAAGTAGGTCACACAGAATTGTATACTGTTTATGTGAGTAAATCAGTAAGTAGGTCACACGTGAATTTATACTGTTTGTGAAAGTAAATTACTAAGTAGGTCCCACAGAAATGTCTACTGTTCACGAGAGTAAATGAGTAAGTAGGCCACAAATAAATTTATACTGTATGCGCGAGTAAATCAGTAAGTAGGTCACACATAAATTTATACTGTTTACTCGAGAAAATCAGTAAACAGCTCACACATAAATTTATAATGCATTCTCAAGAATGCTCACAAATTGCTGATGAAGCCCAACCTGGTCTTACTTGCTCTGATTGCAACAAAAGTATTTGTGCGGCGGGTAGGGTAGATGATTTTATCTAACAGTGTTCACATGGTTTAGCCTACAGCATATCGGATGGGGCCATATGGGGTTACTATAGCAGAGTGATAAGTCATGCAGCTCTAAAGAAATTAATGAAAGCACGAAACGACTGACATTTGAGTCCAGCAAGTTTCAAGCAACCCCTGGTCTCAAGGGAAGTGAGATCTAGCCCCAAGTCCTATCAGAAGCAGATGATAAACTAGGAGGTCCTCACACGTAAAATACCATTTTTACAAAAGAGCTGACTGGTAGCTGCTGTCAGTGCACAGAATTTAGAAAAATAATTAAATTCCTACCCAAAATATTACCTACCTTCCCCCAGGTTTAGTAAGCCACAGGAAATAAAATAGCAAAATGTACCTACAACGGCTAGCATTTGGCTACCTGGCAGTAAGCATACCCCTGCTTGTTTGAATTTCAAGTATAAGAGGTGTCCAAGCATTTGTAAGAACATTTTCTAACAAAGACAAAGGGGAGAAAGGTAATGAGAACTAACAAATATCACAACATAACTAACAGCAATAATACAACAGTGAACAAACAGTTTTTGGTAGCCTAACTTAACAGCAAATAACAAAACATAACAGTGAACAAACAGTGTTTGGTACAGCACATAACATAACAGTGAACAAACAGTGTTTGGTAGTCTAACTAACAACAATAACATAACAGTGAACAGTGTTTGGTAGTCTAACTAACAACAGCAATAACAAAACAGTAAACAAACAGTGTTTGGCAGTCTAACTAACAGCAATAACATAACAGTGTTTGGTAGCCTAACTAACAGCAATAACATAACATAACAGTGAACAAACAGTGTTTTCTATCTCTTTTATCCCTTTTTATACCATATCTCTTCACACTACTCAAAGATGATGTTATCAAAGCCTGAAATAAGAGGACCCAAAAATGACTCAGTGGGGCATTGGAAGATAGACTAGTCTATATAACTGAGCTGGTGTTTGTCGATGATGTGGCCCTGATAACTTAATCAGAAACACATCTCCAGACCAACCTTCAAATCTGGAAAGAGGAGCTGGTGAAGAAAGAGATGACCTTTAGCAGTTCAGAAACCAAAACTATGGTGATCTTGAGAGAAAAGAAGAGACATCACATTCTTCTGGGTGAACAGTTTTTGGAACAAGTCGAACATTTCAAATACCTTGGAGCTGTAATAAACCTACCTTGGAGCTGTAATAAACCAGAAGGAAGTTATTAACCTTTATCACACGTGCAACTAATTTTTTCGCTCCAACAAGTTTCCCCCTCTCATACTATTGGCTAGAAAATACGCTGGGCGATAGGATAACTATTCTAGAGCATTGTTGTGTATTTACACCGGTTGCATACCCGGGTATTTTAATCTAAAAATAGGCAATGCTGTCATTGAAAATGTAAATGAGAAAGATGGCCGTATAGTTTGAAAGAATTTTGAAACGATTTATTCTCTTTTTCTAGACGACTGGAAGATTATCCCATTATTGATAGTGATGAAGGTAAATAATGTTGTAACATATTTTTCTGAGATAGATCTGTTTAATTTGTTTATTTAGCAGTAATAAATATGTTTGTAAGGGAAAATGACAGATATGACAATTTTGTCTGAAACACAATCAGTGTTCTGTGATGATTATCAAATTCAGAAAGTCCTGATTCCCCCCAACATTGGTAAATCTAAATGTTGTCGCTGTTTTTTATTTTCACCTTCATCTTCTTGTATCTCAGAAACTAACACACACACAACAAAAACAATAACACCAACACGTTCTTTATTCATTTATATCTCTTTACACAAACGAATCACATTTATACAACAACAAACAAAAAAGATACAGGCTCTCAAAGTCAACAGCCTAGAAAAACATGATGTGCTGAAAAATAATTCAGTGGCGGGAGAAATTCCGTACTTGTTAAGTTCAGAGTGGTAACGGTAGAAGAGTTGACTACATGAAGGATAGCAACTGTTAAATTTTATTATGCCATAAATAGAGGATTCCTCGGCAAAAGAGGAATAAGTAAAAAAAAACAACAAAGATGGCTGTAATCCACTCCACCTATGTACCAGTTTAGATGGCAATGACAAGAATCCAGAAATGCCGACTCCTAGTGTCAGAAATGAGATGTCTAAGGAAGGTGATCCAAAATAACAAGAACAGACAAGGTCTCAGCATCAGATAATACGACTGGATCTCGAAGCCTAACCCTTGCAGACTTGAGTGGGGCAATCTCAACTTCAATGGTCTGGTCACGTCTGCTGAACGAAAGAAGATTGACTACCACAGCATTTGTGAGAAGCAATTGTCAAAGATCCAGGCCCAGAGGATGACCCAAGGCCACTGGGATGACAATATAAGAGACCATGGACTACACTGAAACCAGGCCAAAAGGAAGACAGTGGATAGAAAGGACTGAGACTTTTTATGGCAAACATCTACACCCTAGGGTAGAAGAGAAGCGGCTAAGTAAGTTAATCATCCCTTTTACCCTCAAGTCTGCTGCTTCAACGCTGCTGTTCTCAAGGGCCAACTCCAAGTTCCGTCGGTTATCCTCTAGCTTTCTCTCAGATCTGCGACTATCTTCAAGGGCCAGTTGGTAATCTTTCTCCTTCATCCTAGCTTCATCAATCAGCTCTGCCATTTTGCGCTGAAGATTGGCCAAGTCCTTGCGCAGTGCCTCACGTGATGCTTCTGTCTCAACAACCTGTGGATGTTAGAAATGTTTCCAAGTAAGACTGTAGTTACAGAGATTTAGGCTCAATACTTTTTTGTGCTGAGTAATTTCTAAGGTTTAGGATCAAGACTTTATTTGTGCTGTTTCCAAGATTTAGGATCAAGACTTTTTTATGCTGAGTAATTTCTAAGATTTAGGATCAAGACTTTATTTGTGCTGTTTCCAAGATTTAGGATCAAGACTTTTTTGTGCTGAGTAATTTCTAAGATTTAGGATCAAGACTTTATTTGTGCTGTTTCCAAGATTTAGGATCAAGACTTTTTTGTGCTGAGTAATTTCTAAGATTTAGGATCAAGACTTTATTTGTGCTGTTTCCAAGATTTAGGATCAAGACTTTTTTGTGCTGAGTAATTTCTAAGGTTTAGGATCAAGACTTTATTTGTGCTGTTTCCAAGATTTAGGATCAAGACTTTTTTGTGCTGAGTAATTTCTAAGATTTAGAATCAAGACTTTATTTGTGCTGTTTCCAAGATTTAGGATCAAGACTTTTTTGTGCTGAGTGGTTTCCGAGATTTAGGATCAAGACTTTCTTTGTGCTGAGTGGTTTCCGAGATTTAGGATCAAGACTTTCTTTGTGCTGAATGATTACCAAGATTTAGGATCAAAACTTTCTTTGTACTCAGTGGTTTCCTAGGTTTAGAATCGAAACTTTCTTTGTGCTGAGTGGTTTCCAAGATTTAGGATCAAGACGCTGGATCAATAACCAACCTCTTCTAGTCTCCTGTTCTGCAATACTTCTATTCTCTCCTATCCAACAACAGGACCTTGGGACCTAGACAAGAGGATCCATAGACAATATCAACAAATATTTTGTAATGTTGAGAATAATCAACATAATGCTCTAACCTTTTGTTTGAGGTCAAAGGAGGTTTTCCGTGCCTCCTCTTCCTTTTCCTCATCTCGAGCGACCCGTCCTTGCAGTTCCGTGACCTCCTTGTCAAGTTTGCTACGTTCCCCATCCAACATTTTGACCTACGATTAGAAATACATATATACATGTGTATACATTTGTGTGAACATACATGTTCGTGAATACATGCACACACTGTAACTGGTTTGAAATATTGGGTAAGAATCAGATCATCCATATGTTACTGGGCCCAAAAGCGGAACAGGGAGTAACCTACCCGGCCATATTGTAAGAAGCGACATAGGAGGGTTGATCATGAAGGGGGGGGGGGGGGGGGGCACTCCATCCTGTACAAAATATGGATCATAAGAAAAGAAAAAGAAAACCTTTACACCTCATGGTAGAAGAGGAGTGACAAAATCAAAGATTATATCCAGAAATAGATCAATAGAACAACATATAATTCAAAGATTATATCTAGAAATAGATCAATAGTACAATATATAAATCAAAGAAATAGATCAATATGTAAATCAAAGATTATATCAAGAAATAGATCAATAGAACAATATATCAATCAAAATTGATATCCAGAAATAGATCAATAGATCTTGATAACCTGTTCCTCAGCATAGCTGCAGTCCCAACTTCATCTCCAGAGGACCCTGTCTTGGGCCATGGAAGTCCAGTATGTGGTAAGTGCTCCTCTTGAGGCATCTCGGATGTTGCAGCGTACAGCAAGGGAGTCTAGCCAACGCTTTGGAGGTACCAGGCTGCTGTCGCTGTGCTCCATTGACCATCATTTCACCGCAACATGTGACCTGCCCATCTATGTTTTGTCTTGTCTGCAGGGATTACCGTATCCTTCACCAGGGACAACCGTCTTATGTCAGAATTGTGGAGATCTTGCCTGCGTTAGTTCCGGAGAGTGATTCCGACCAAGCGTCTCTCAAAGGAGGCCTGAGTATCTCAATTTGTTCTCTAGTGATTTTATGTCTCGGCACCGTAGGACAGTGGAATTGAAGAGGGAGGCTCATAGGTCTTGGTCATGACAACCGTCCAGGACCGTGTTAATAGACGAGAAGGCTGCCCAACTCGAGCGGTGCGTCTTGTCAGTTCAGGTTCCAGGTTTTTCTGCATATTGAGAAGATGTCCAAGGTAAATGTACTCGTTGACATCCTCTAATCGTACCTCGCCAAGGAAGATGGATCACAAGTAGTGAAGCAATTGCGCGACACTTTGGTCCTCGAGACATTCATCTCCAGACCCATTTCTTGCCCTCTCCAACGACTAGCTGCATCATTTGGTTGGCTTCTGCTGCGGACTGTGATGAGCCCTATGTTATCTGTAAATTGAAGGTGATTGAGGCGTCTGCCGCCAATAAGGACACCAAAGGTGTCCCAGTTACATCGCCTAATGACTGATTACAAACATGCAGAGAAGAGGTTCGGTGAGATAGGATCCTCCTGGCGGACACCCTTATGAATTGATACCACAATTGGACGTTGGAAGAGACGAAATGTGGTAGTGCAGTTTGTATTACTGTTGGTGAGAACTCTAATGTAACCAGGATCTGTGACTTGTTTCAACAGTGAACGCCAGACAAAATATGGTTCTACCGAATCAAAAGTCTTTTTATAGTCGATGAAGATGAATATCAAGGGCATTTGTAACTCTCATGCTGCCTCAAAAATTTGGCAACAGGTTGAAATATGGTCCATTGTGCTGTACAAAACGCCGAAAGCCTGCCTGTTTGCGATTCTTCAAGAGTGGTGCAGACTCTGACAAGGATGCATTTTGTAAACAGCTTGTAAGTGGGAGGAGAGTAATTGGGCGATGGTTTCCTAGATCCTCTTTGTCTCCTTTCTTGTGCAAGAGTGTTGTGCCAGGCAGCAGGTGTTCCACTTGAATACGGATAACTTATAAAATGTTGCACTAGGGCTTGGTAAAGGGGTAGACCGCAAGTCTGGATGACCTCTGCAGTGATGCCATCTTCACCTGATGATTTTCCAGATGGCATTGACTTGACAGCGTGGCGGATTTATGAGTGCAGGAAGTCTGGAAGAGGGGGTAAAGTGGATGGGAGGGCAATTGGAGACGGTTCTGATGATCTGAACAGGTTGGTATAGTATGCTTTCATTATTTACCCTATGCCCAGCTTTGATGTGTGAGATCCATCAGAAGCTTTCAGACAAGGAATGATTGGGCGGTGTTCAGCAAGGCTACCAGTAGCTGCGCCGATATTGAACAGCTTTTAGTAGACATTTGTGGACAAAGTTTTCACAATCTTCTTCAAGTTTTGACGGTAGATCTTGATTAGGGTGATGAAGGCTGTGTGGTTGTCTGGAGAATGAATCATCTTACGTCACTCCTCTAGCAAAGCTCGAGTGGCAGGCGAAATGCAATTTGTGGTGTGAGTGGGTGCTGGGAGCCTTTGAAATCGATATGATTGGTGCAATCAGATTTGCAAAGTCAGCATCGATGTCGGTGTCGATAGAAGCTCCGAGTTGCTTGCAAGCTGTGAAGGTGGTAGCAATCGAGGGGTTGATGAGCATCTCTGGACCTCGATATGATCGCTGCTGCTGAAACTTTACAAGTTTTAGATCGAAGTGAAAACGGGCACGGGGATGTGATGGTCACTTCTAGTGCAGAAGGAACCAATCACTGAGACATCAGTTGCTGTTTCAATGTTTCAGCAATGTCCAGCTTTCACAGCCATATAGTAGGACTGGGACCATGCAGGACTGGTAGATGCAGATGTTTGTCCTAAGGAAGATCTTGCTATTACTCCACACATGTCGGAGGTCGTACATAGAAGACGCAGCTAGTCTGATAGACCTTGACATATCGGGGTCGCTGCGCCCATCGGATGATATCATACTACTGAGATAGATGAACTCGTTGGTGCCCTCCGCAATGCGATCTTGGGGTTCATTACCCTGAGGTGCGGTGTCGGAAATGAGGTTCTGAACTTTGGTCTCGTCCGAGGATATAGACAGGCCTAGGGAGGGCGTTTCGCTGTCTTACATTTCCAGAGAGCGCTGCAGCGTAGAGCTGCCTGTAGCGAACAGGACATATACATCCGATTTCAGTTAAGTTTTTTTTTATACCCGTTCTGCCTTCACACTGTGATCCCTATTGTCTTTGCTAGACTACACTAGTGCAGCCTGTTTCCAGGACCACCCTTTGAAGGTGGTATAGGGTCTTGGTCAGCTCTTTCTTGAAGGCCCTGATACAAGCAGCCAGCTATGAGTCGCAGGCTGCTGTAAGCTCATTCACTGTGCTGCATCTTCGGCCTTAGGACAGAATTTAATACAGGCTATGCCACCAATAAACAATCACATAACAAACACAACAACCATGGATGGAGACTGACCTGTCTACGCAGCTCCTGTAGTTCACGCCGAGCCTCAAGACGTGCTTTCTCCACCTCTCGTAAGTTGTTACGCAACTCTGCAGCTTCCTTCTGCACTCCAGACTTTTGCTCATTCAAAACTGAATGTAATGTATCAAGTAAATTTGATACATGATGGTATTAATCAATATATTCTACAATTTACTGGCATAACAAGTAGGAACATTGGAGATGATCAGGTCAGTCAATTGGAAATAGAATAATGAAATTAAACCTCTACACCTCACGGTAGAAGAGGAGCGACTAAGTAAAAAAAATAATGAAATTAAGGGGGTTGGGGTGGGAGGGAGAATCCAGATTGCTCGGCTGGGAAGTCAGTACACTAACCACTGTGCTACCTTGTTGCCATGGTGGTACATGGTTTTGAAAATAATAGTAACCTACATTACATTATCACTCCTGGAAACATGCTGTGTTACAGCAGCCTGACCAACATGGTGAGGATCAGCACTGTCATCCCCATAGCAGTGACCCTACTGAGAGGCCTCACACTGCACTACAGCCAGGATGGTCCAGGTCTGACTCAGGATATAAAAAGAACCACTGTAACCTGCTATCAAAGAAACACCACCAAGAATGAAGAGCTCAGCATGAGTAATTTTGAAGAATAACACCAACACCTTCTTCTTCGTCTGCTTTCATTCTCTATCTCCCACTACCAAGTCCTGAACAGGGCTTTGCAAGTAGGAGGATGTAGTATAGAGAACGGAATGTGTTGCATCGCTAGTTTACAGCCTGACTGCGATAGTTGCACCTTTCGGCCCAACACATCCATCTTCGGCAGAAATACCAACACCAACAACATACTCTCAGTGTGGCAGTGGTTATATTCTCATTTCTGTCCCACAAGATCCCACCGAGAATAAACCTGGGAGAGAGGGGAGGTGTGTGTGTTACCAGCTGTGATATACATTCCATAGAAAATGAATGTAGTGAAATAAGAACCAAGAAATCCTACACTTGAATTCCTCACCTCCAATTCTTTGTTTAGCTTCTTGAATTACTCGGTTCATCTCAGCCTTATCAGCTTCCAATTTCTTGACTTTGTTCCTGAACTCGTCTGCAGTTTTTCCAATCAAATCTTTCTCTCTTGCTTCCTCACCAATAGCTCGCTTGGCTTCCACCACATCTCGCCTCATCTGTTCTTTGACCTCCTCGCCTGCCGAAGAAATGTTCAACATATAAAAATGGTGCAAGTAGTGACTGTCTTAGCAATAGTTATCACTATTTTGTTTATAATTTATTAGCCTCATGAATTTTCTCTTTAATTCCCAGCTGATGAAGTTTCTTCATTCTAAACAAAGTAATAACAGTTGTCCATCACAAGAGAAGTTGATGGCAGCATCAGACTTGTGCTACGAGATGTTATTGCATATAACTGTAAAGTCCAACCCTGGCATGGCAGACTCTGCCACACCTGGGACACACATTGGGGGCGGAGCTCAGTTTCAGTTATGATATTCCGCTCTGCGATCTGAGAACCTTATGCAATACTAAAGTGCCAGACAGAATGGTTCTGTGTAATCATCTTCCAGAAAGTGACCTCAATGTGGAAATCCTCCAGAGACAGTCTATGTAGCATTTCTTCTGTCTCCCTAACGATGAGCATCTGCCTGTGCTTGCTTACTTACTTCCCCTGTCCTAGGCACTACGTCACATTTCATTCTTCCAGTATTCAGCCACTTTGATTGCCCTGTCACGGGCACTCAGAAGGTCATTCATGCTACAAGTCTCCGGGAGGTTTGGACAGATCATCAGATGGTCCTGGTCTTGTGTTACTCCACATTCACATGTTTGATCATCCCTGTATCCCCATCTTTTCAGGTGTTTCCTGCATCGTGATACACCAGTCTGAAGTCTATTTAGTGACTTCCATGTTGCGTAGGGCAGGATATGTCCAGACGCAGGTTCCTCCCGTAACTCGATAAAGGGGACCTGCGTCAGACGTTTCCAACTTTCGATGCGTCGTTTTCCTGGACTAGTCTGTAGGGGCTGGATTGACTAAGAAACTTCGTTTAGTCTTGAGCGCTGCACCTGATGTCCGAACATAGAGTATCTTGGGTCATTTACCTGTTTATCTCTTTCTATCTCTGATGTGACAGTTCTTCGTATCTCTGGTGGCGCTATGCTGATTATGGGGTATATTTTTTCAGTTGGTGTAGATTTAAGACACCCACTGACTATATAGTCTGTCTCATTTATTGTTATATCTATATGTTTGACATGTGCAGAGTTCTTCCAGCCTGTGCTAAGCTCCCTGTAGGGCAGCTGTTAGGGAATGCCTTCATCGTGTATGTGAACAACATGTATATTTCCTAGAAACAATGATTACCGAGACTAATATTTTACTACACTTAGAAAACATTTACAATAAAACACAGAAAAGAAAGTGAAGTAATAAGCAGCCCAGATTCGAACCACAGACCTTCAGGTGATGAAAGCACCTTGCCACAAGAGAGAGATGAGATAATGGATTCAGTCAGCCGGACATCCCCTAAATCTTGTCCCAACTTGCTCAGCCTTTCATCATTCCGCACTTGCGATGTAAACTACATTAGAACAAAATCTTGACAATATATCTTTTGAGCACAGCTTTAGTTACCTTCTCTAATAGCTCTGTTGGCCTCAATCAAATCTCTCCTTATAGCATCTCTGGTCTCCTCGACAACAGTCAGCTGTGTCTTCAGCTCAGCAACCTCTCTCAAAGCTGCTTCCCTCTGTCTGCCGACCTCCCTAATTTGAGCAGTCAGTTCCTTCACTTCTCTCTCGTGGCTCTCCCTGGATGTAACACAAACAAATGTAACCTAGAATAAGTATTAACTCTCTAACCTGTCCCAGATCATGGACTCCATGCAGTAAATGATAGTTTTCTATGGCTCCTGTACTCTCTCAAGTCACACAAGGTGAAATTAAAAACCTACACATAGGGACGGCGTGGGCTAGTGGCTAATTAACACGGCTCACAATCTGAAGGTGCTGGGTTCGCTCCTCAGTCACAGCACTGGCCGTTACCCCGGGGAAGCAAACAATTAGAAATGCAGCAGGAAGCAGACCCTTACATAACATGCATGCCAAAGTCGGATACACTGTGCCGACAGGCGCAAAGTAAAAACAGTGCAACGCACACCGCCTCGGGGAACAGAGAAATAAGACTCATGCCGTGAGAAAAAAGGAAACCTGCACACACTTAATTAAGAAGTTGAGAATTGTTCAAAAGCCCCCATTTTTTGGACCATGCATGGATGTTTGTAGACACCTACAGACTTTTCAGGGATCCTCACAGACCTCATAGGGCTCTTCATAGACCCTTACAAGGCTCTTTGTGGGCCACTACAGGGCGCTTCATAGACTTACAAGGCTCTTTGTGGGCCACTACAGGGCGCTTCATAGACTTACAAGGCTCTTTGTGGGCCACTACAGGGCTCTTCATAGACCCTTACAAGGCTCTTTGTGGGCTACTACAGGGCTCTTCATAGACCCTTACAAGGCTCTTTGTGGGCCACTACAGGGCTCTTCATAGACTCTTACAGAGCTTTTTGTGGGCCACTACAGGACTCTTCATAGACCCTTACAAGGCTCTTTTGGGCCACTACAGGGCTCTTCATAGACTCTTACAGAGCTTTTTGTGGGCCACTACAGGACTCTTGATACTCTTCGGAGCTTTTTGTGGGCCACTACAGGGCTCTTCATAGACTCTTACAGAGCTTTTTGAGATAAATACAAATTGTATATGAAACAGCAAATAGTTACAGCAAAATGAATGTAACTATTAATAGTAACAAGGACTGCAGTAAACTGAAAAGCAGTGACAAGTGAGAAACTCAGATAATGAAATACAGTTTATAAAAGAAATAACAGCAGATACTAAATAAGAATAAATACTAAATAAGAATAAATACTAAATAAGAATAAATGCCAAATAACAATAAATACTAAATAACAGCAAATACTAAATAACAGCAAATACTAAATAACAATAAATACTAAATAAGAATAAATACTAAATAAGAATAAATACTAAATAAGAATAAATACTAAATAACAATAAATACTAAATAACAATAAATACTAAATTACAATGAATACTAAATAAAATAAAAAATGCTAAACAACAGCCAACACCAATTAACAAGAAATACCAAATAAAAAAATAAATAACAGCAAACACCAAATAAAACAAATATATCAACAATAAAAATACTAAATAAACAAAAATACTAAATAACAAACAAATACTAAATAACGGAAGTTATTGTAACTGTGTCAAGGGAAAGAACATCTTACGTAGTCTCTTCAAAATCAGCTCTGAAGTTCTTGAGTTCTCCCTGAAGAGAGCTGATACTTGCTCGATACTGTTCATGCTGGGCATGGGCCTCGCGCTTCAAGCGTTCAAACTCAATGTTGACCTGGATGAGATCACTTGTAAGGGCTGCATTTTTCTCCTGCAGAGTTGCCTTTTCTTGTTCCATAAGAGATATTGTCTAAAATAACAAGTGGACAAGAATTCAGATTCATATTTTTTTAGGGGCACGACATTGTTGTTTCATGAATTCGAACACAAGTAAGTGTGTAAGCCGTATCACTAATCACTTCATCACATCCTCCCACCGATTTTCCCTGTCAGTACTACCAAAGATGGTGTCGGACCAAAAGGTTCAAATATCGCCGTCAAGCTGTAAACTAGCGACACAATGAATTCCGTTCTCCGGACTACATCTTGCTACTTGCAAAGCCCTGTTCAGGGTTTGGTAGCGGGAGATTGAGAACGAACGCAGAAGAAGAATCCCCATCAAACTCTATGATGGATCACAAGAAGAGAAGTGTAAACAAAGACATCCTTCAACAGAATGGATATAAGGATGTCAATGAAAACATCTTGTCTTGTTTCCTTTTTCTGCTCCAAATGGAGCACAGTCAACCACTACAGCTGGCTCCTTGACAGGAAGCCTCTAATCAAGCACTTATATGTACTGCAGTTGCAGTGGTAGCTTGCGCAGCAACTCATAAAGCATGATGATGTTGCTAACCCCATGCAAATAAGAACATTAGTGACAGTTATCAACAAAATCTATCTGTGTGTTTATTGTTTATAATGTATAATGTCATGTTCCAATGTTGTCCTTAGCCAGTGATCATAAATTCAAATCTTTTCCATAAAGTCAAGATCATGGACCAAATGTTGCACGAGCGCAGTTTAACGGGACAAGGACTTGAATTTACTTAGTCACTTCTCTTCTACATTGGTCTAACACACTCATTGTGGCCTTTATCCCAAGGTTGTGAAGTACACGGCTCCACCTGGGGAGTCTGTAGGGATTTCGGTCGTTAAACTACACATGGACATAGCCTCAGCAGTTGGACATGGTAGTGGTTGATCGGCGCAATAGGCCTTTGACGCCCACGCGAACATTATTATTACTGCCAGCATTCTGCGATGAATGTCAACTGGTCAACATCCTTCAGCTGTTAGAAACTGAATCACCACTCGCTGATCAACTCTGAACGGATTTGATATCACACCAGCCATGTTTTCAACGGTCTGCTGAGAAAACTATGAGTCGGAGGATAATGAATTTTTGCAAACTTGACGGTTGGTATGTGCTGTTTACATCCAAAGTGACATCATCATGCGCATTGTATGCATGTTCACTTGTTGCAGTTTGGTCCAGTTTAATTTGAACACGCCTCGTATTACATCAAACGTCGAGTTATTCTGTCCTGGGCCATTCGTTCCAGACCAGTCTATGTCTTGTCCGTTTCTTTATGTTTATCTGTAGCTCACTTCTCCATTTATGTTTTCATCAGCCTCTATTTCCTTTGCCTTGGAAATTCCAGAACAGAGACTATCTTGTTGCAATGCTGCCAACTGGTTTTCTAACGACAGTACTTTCTCCTCATGTCATGTTCTCCTGATATCTGTCAGATTTGTTTCAATAGTTCCATATTAGTGATCTCATACCATTTCAGTCTCTCTATCCTGTACAGGCACCCATTTATGAAAGTCTTTACCTTTCTTGTTTTTACTCTATGATTCAGAACCATACAATGGAACTTAATAATGGAAGATTTCAATTTTGTGTTGGACTTCATTTCTTCTGAATTCCATAATACAGAAATCAATCAAATCAATCAATAGATCATTGACACTAATTATAAGATGACCACATTGAGAACTGACTGATCGAAAGTCCCTCTGACATATTTTAATCTTCTGCATGAATCCCAGGGCATCTTACTGGGAGGAAAGAATAGACCCAGTGGTCGTGAGGTAAGGTTGTGATCTCGGGTACTTGAGGTTGACGGTTCAAATCACGGTGGAGATCAGGATTTTTCCTTGATCTTTAAGTAATGAGATCAGGTACCCATGTGCAGTGACACACATATTAAAAATCTCTTGGAAGTTGGAAATCGAATAGAGTAGGCTTAACGGCCGCTGACAGAGCAAAATTAAAGCTAAAAAACATCTACTCAAATTATTCGAGGGATTCTCGCCCCACAGAGAATATGTTGCAAATAGGGGACTGTATGGCTATAACATCAGGTCTTGGATATGTGGTTAGTGGAGCGGCGTTGATGGCGCATGACAGGCTGCAGGTTTACCTTGCTTTAATTTACACTTCCATCACCCCCAGCCCCAAAAATAGGCGATCATATTCCAGGGGCTACCAACCGTTAGATACTGTGATTGACCTGGCAAGTCACTAGCAGATTTTCGTCTGCCAAATAATATGAAACAAAGGAGGTCACACCTTCCGACGACGTCTAACGCCACAAGTGGACTGAAGATAAATAGATAGAAGAATAGACCCACTGAACATACTACAAATGTCATGAAATGTAACTAAAGAGGGTCATGAATGGGGTTTGCAAACACATCAAGTAAAATAAAGTGCTATAGAAACCACCAGAGCATGAGCACATACAAGCTTTGGTGCAGATAAGCTTCCATAAGATAAAATTTAGTGGTAGCCCCCATGCTCCTGTCTTAGTTCTTAGTCGACCTGTAGTACTTCTACAGGGGCAGATGCCCCAGTGAAAGTCCCAGCTCTGATATGAGCTGGATGTAGCTGGGAGAAGGGCTTCCTGCTTAGCGAGCTAGGCTCGAGCAGCTTAATACTCTGCTGCTTTGGGACAAGAACTTATGGAAATTGGTTAACCGATGTGCGAGTCCTTCATAATACTCAAACACTAGAGCAAAGTAGACCCCCAGCCTGTTGAACGTCATCTATACTGCTCTAAACAAACCACCTAACCACGGCCGGTGTTATGCCATGTCACACAGTTAGTCGCCTCTTACAACATGCTCTCTGTCAGGCAGTGGTGCTATTCTTGTCCTTATCATATACAAAGACCCCAGCAGACCACTCCATGCTCCTATTGAAACATGAAATGAAGGATGATGATGATGGTACATTGTAACAAACCTGCTGCTTGTCATTCTCTGCCACCAATAAGGCATCATCCCTGTCCCTCTGCAGACACGCTAACTCCTGTAAGAGCTCTTCTTTCTGTTGCTCAGACGTGCTGGCCAGATCTTCCTTCTCCAAGTTGTACTGGTGGATGAGCCGCTCCCTTTCGCTGTCGTACTCAACCCGTTGCTGGTCCTGGTGATGACAGTTAAGTTGTTATAAGGATGCGCTCAAAGTAAATCACGTAAACATCTGTGGCCTATTTAATCATGAACTTTCTACCAGACGAATACCAGACACTAGACCAACACAACCAGTTATGGTGCTATACGAGGATGCTTTAAATGAGAACCTGACATTTTCACTTCTTTAAAACTTATTTACTTTTACTGAACCATTGGCAGAAAAATATGCCTGAGGCATTGTCTCTGTATATTCATCGGTGTATTTATGGTGTTAACACCAATTTTGCTATAGAAACAGCTGAATCAAAAAGAGACCATTTCCATACGCCCCGATCACAAACATGGTGATTTTTAATTTAGATCATTTTTAAATTATTTTTTTCTGTTTCACATGGATTTGGAAGATTATATGTGATGAAGTTAAGTTGTTGCAACTAATTTTTCTGAGGTAGATCTGTATAGTTTGTTTATGTAGATGTTATAAATATGTTTGTAGTGGAAACTAACAGATATGCTAATCTGGTTAGGAACACTATCAGTGCTAGTGACAATTTCATGGATTGACAAGACAACTGGGGTACCCAAAGTTGGGTAAGTTATGTCACAAACATTTAAACTTGAAGGTTAAGAAATAAGACATTACTTGGAAAATCGGCCTTTCAGGATCATAAGTGACCTTCATGCACGTAGTCTGGACCCAGCATAGACTCTATTTGAAAACCAGGCTGTGCCTCTATAAATCCAGAGTCTTTCTAATACTGTTGTATGGTTCTGAAACATGGGTGGTCTTACAGGGAGATCTGCAGCAGCCTGAGGTCTTCCAACATAAGCAGCCAATGTTGCATCCTTGGAATCTGCTTATAAGACCTGGTCACCAGAAGGACACAACTCGAGAGCCTTTCTTCAATGCTGGACCAATGCCACCTCTTTTTTCCAGCCATGTGGTCCGCCTCCCACAAGATGTCCCAGCCTACAAACTTCTACATCTGTCGATGGAAATTAGGGGTAGAAAACGATCACACCCCACATGCAGTCATCCCCAGGGCCACCTACGCAACACTTGACTAAGAAAGATTGTCCCCACTCCATCTACCCTGTATGTAGCCTGAGATTCTGCTATCAACCATGGTAATGGTCGGTCAGTGCGATATGCTTTGGTTGCCTACGTGAATTACTTACTTAGATTACTTACTGAGAAAAAATGGCACACAACTGGACATCCTAGATGACCAACCATGACTAGATGACCAACCATGACTAGACATACTAGATGACCAAACATGACTAGATGACCAACCATGACTGGGGATACTAGATGACCAAACATGACTAGATGACCAACCATGACTGGACATACTAGATGACCAACCATGACTAGACATACTAGATGACCAAACATGACTATATGACTAACCATGACTGGATGACCAAACATGACTGGATGACCAAACATGACTAGATGACCAACCATGACTAGATGACCAACCATGACTGGATGACCAAACATTACTAGATGACCAACCATGACTAGACATACTAGATGACCAAACATGACTAGATGACCAACCATGACTAGATGACCAACCATGACTAGACATACTAGATGACCAAACATGACTAGATGACCAACCATGACTTGATGACCAACCATGACTTGATGACCAACCATGACTAGATGACTAGACATACTAGATGACTAAACATGACTAGATGACCAACCATGACTGAACATACTAGATGACCAAACATGACTAGATGACCAACCATGACTTGATGACCAACCATGACTTGATGACCAACCATGACTAGATGACAGACATACTAGATGACCAAACATGACTAGATGACCAACCATGACCAAACATGACTAGATGACCAACCATGACTGAACATACTAGATGACCAAACATGACTAGATGACCAACCATGACTTGATGACCAACCATGACTTGATGACCAACCATGACTAGATGACTAGACATACTAGATGACCAAACATGACTAGATGACCAACCATGACCAAACATGACTAGATGACCAACCATGACTGAACATACTAGATGACCAAACATGACTAGATGACCAACCATGACTAGATGACCAACCATGACTGGACATACTAGATGACCAAACATGACTAGATGACCAACCATGACTAGATGAACAAACATGACTAGATGACCAGCCATGACTTGATGACCAAACATGACTTGATGACCAACCATGACTAGATGACCAAACATGACTAGATGATAAGCCATGACTTGATGACCAACCATGACTAGATGACCAAACATGACTAGATGACCAACCATGACTGGACATACTAGATGACCAACCATGACTAGATGACCAACCATGACTGGACATACTAGATGACCAAACATTACTAGATGACCAACCATGACTAGACATACTAGATGACCAAACAGGACTAGATGACCAACCCTGACTAGATGACCAACCATGACTAGACATACTAGATGACCAAACATGACTAGATGACCAACCATGACTAGATGACTAGACATACTAGATGACTAAACATGACTAGATGACCAACCATGACTGAACATACTAGATGACCAAACATGACTAGATGACCAACCATGACTTGATGACCAACCATGACTTGATGACCAACCATGACTAGATGACTAGACATACTAGATGACCAAACATGACTAGATGACCAACCATGACCAAACATGACTAGATGACCAACCATGACTGAACATACTAGATGACCAAACATGACTAGATGACCAACCATGACTTAATGACCAACCATGACTAGATGACTAGACATACTAGATGACCAAACATGACTAGATGACCAACCATGACCAAACATGACTAGATGACCAACCATGACTGAACATACTAGATGACCAAGCATGACTAGATGACCAACCATGACTAGATGACCAACCATGACTGGACATACTAGATGACCAAACATGACTAGATGACCAACCATGACTAGATGAACAAACATGACTAGATGACCAGCCATGACTTGATGACCAAACATGACTTGATGAACAACCATGACTAGATGACCAGCCATGACTTGATGATCAACCATGACTAGATGACCAAACATGACTAGATGACCAACCATGACTGGACATACTAGATGACCAACCATGACTAGATGACCAACCATGACTGGACATACTAGATGACCAACCATGACTAGATGACCAACCTTGACTGGACATACTAGATGACCAACCATGACTAGATGACCAGCCATGATTGGACATACTAGATGATCAAACATGACTAGATGACCAACCATACCTAGATGACCAACCATGACTAGATGAACAAACATGACTAGATGACCAGCCATGACTTGATGACCAAACATGACTTGATGACCAACCATGACTAGATGACCAAACATGACTAGATGACCAGCCATGACTTGATGATCAACCATGACTAGATGACCAAACATGACTAGATGACCAACCATGACTGGACATACTAGATGACCAACCATGACTAGATGACCAACCATGACTGGACATACTAGATGACCAACCATTACTAGATGACCAACCATGACTGAACATACTAGATGACCAACCATGACTGAGCCTACTAGATGACTGTAATCGAGTTACAAGGATCCAACGAGCCAACGCCAGGGTTAAAAAAAACCAGCTATCCTTTCTCCAGCGACAGGCCAGTTCAAATAAAGTTGAGAAAATGAACTCAAACAAACCAAAGTCATTGACCCAAGGAGGGCAGCTTAGAATATAAGCTGGGTGATGAGTGTTCTAGGGGGAGATCAGAAAGAGCAGAGAAGAGAAGACTACTGTGCAGTAAGTAGGTAGGATATAGACCAGAGCAGTAGCTAGGACAGACTACAGAACATAGCCAGTGAGTGACAAGAATAGAGAGATAGAATTAGAATCATTGAAGCAACCAACACTTAAAGAAAACGAGAGACCATGCACGTGTAAGAAACTGTCTGTGAGTAATGTTCTGTTCGAGTCGTCGCTAACACCTGTCACACATGACCTGACTTTCAAGTCCCTGAGTGGCATTCGTCTGCATTCTCGTCAGAGAGACATGTTGCTTCAACACGAAGCTGTCGTTCTGGACAACGCGTCGTGACACATGTGTTACCTTGTCCTGACAACCACTGTCCTCTGTCCTTGGCATGAGCTCAGTTGCAGTAGCCGAGTTCCTGACAACAGACGACGAAGAAGAATAACCAGCAGATCTAATCACTGTAGACATCTTCCTTACGTTGAGACGAGACAAGAGGCTAAGAAGACATCTACGTTGTATTTAGCTGAGAGGTGGGACATAAGGCCACCAGACGAGCGAGGACAGAGAAATTAGGACTGAGAACAAGTAGCTAGACAGCATTGTATCAACGAAAAGAGGTATAGACTGTGAATAGAAAACTTTGCTAGATTTGACCACGTGATATAAACTCTGAGTTATGTTAGTGGACGAGAAAGACCTGTGTTAATTGCACGCAACTCTTGAAAGTCATTATAGTTAGTTAGAGAAATGTTGATAACAAAACTCTTAACAATTCTCATGCTTAGCATTTCTATAATAATGTGTATGATGTTCAACAAATAAACATTCATTGTTTTACTGTTGTTAAAACAATTGTTAGTAGTTTTAATGAGTAAGTGTGAGTTAAGGAGTGATAGCGGTAAGGAAGAAAGCTAGTAATAAGTGGTGATAGAATACGTGGTGGTTAACCCTGCCACATATCAATAAATAGTACAGTGACTTGGGATGAATAATAACGTTAACCCCGCCACATGATCAACCTTGACTGGACATACTAGTTGACCAACCTTGACAGAACATACTAGAAAAACCACTGACAAACCATTAAAAAACTGACCCTTTCCCGTGACAGTCTCTCCACATCCTCTTCATGAGCTTGCTTCTCCTTTGTGAGTGTCATCTGAGAGTCTCTTGTCAGCTGCTGAAGTCGCTGGTTCAGACTGTCTTTGACATGCTCAAACCGCTCAAAGTCAATCACTTTCTCCCTCTCAAGACGCATAATTTCAGCTGCATGTTGGAAAAGTATAGACGTATAAATACTTAAAAAATATATAGATGTATAAATACTTTAAAAATGTATATATGTATAAATACTTAAAAAATGTATATATGTATAAATACTTTAAAAATATATAGATGTATAAATACTTTTATAAAATGTATAGATGTATAAATACTAAAAAAATATATAGATGTATAAATACTTTTATAAAATGTATAGATGTATAAATAGCCGAAGATACAGCCGTGAATGAGCTGACAGCAACCAGCGACTTTCTAGCTATCAGGGTCAGCGAATCACAGCTGACCAAGACCCTATTCCACCTACAAGTCACTAGTATAGTCTAGCTAAGGGATTGCAGAGGGGAGGCAAACTCTGTACCAAAAAAGAGCCTGCTGAAATAAGATTTGTTAAGCTGAAAGGCGTAGATAACGCATCCTTGCTGTAAACTATGACACAACCTCTTTTCAGGACGAAAGTAGAAGACAAAAATATAGAAATGTTTAACAAAAGTATAGATGTATAAATACTTTTAACAAGTATAGATCTATAAAGTACAGATGTATAAATATTTTTTAAAGAAGTATAATTACTTTTAAAATAGTATAGGTGTATAAATACTATTAGAAAAGTTTAGATGGATAAATGTTAAAAACAGTACGGATGTATAAATACTTAAAATATAAGTTAGATGTATAAATACTTTTTTTCAATATACAGATGTATAGTACTTTTTCATAATAATAGATGTATCAATACGTACGCCACATAGCATACAGGTTGGGACTTTATTTTTACCCCCAAAAGAAAAAAAAACTTAGTCAATGCTAAGATTTTGAATGCGCGTTCCTTTGGTTGTTGTTGTTGTTGAATGCTCACAATGAGTAGTTTACTCTTTCATGCGCCCTGAAAAGTGGCGGGTTGCAAAAACTTTCCTCGCATCCCACACATGCTAATGAAGGTGGACTGAGGTCTTTCAGACAGATGTGCTATACTTGGCTTCATCTGCGTGATGCTCACTACTAAGGAGATCACATTAATGCCTACCTGGTTAGTCAGACAGCCATGAAACAGTCTGTTTCCAGAGAGAACTGTATGAAACTGATGTGGGGTCTTGGTCAGTATGTACTGCCTAACATTGCCTTCTTGTTCTTCTTCTGCGTTTGTTCTGAATCTCCTGCTACTAAGCCCGAATGTAGTCCAAAGAACGGAATGCGTTGTCATTAGTTTACAGCTTGGCTGCGATATTTGTCCCTTTTGGTCCGACACATCCGTCTTCGCCAGCTAACATTGCCTGATCAGTATATTTTGCCTGACTAGACGTTAGTCTCATGTCCCTTTGGACAAAAGGCCTGTACCCTAACCCCCTCAGGTACCCCGTTCTTCTTTCCAGTGTGAACAAGTATAATATGAGGAACAGTCATTAAGTAACACAGAACACAAACTGGCTCTTTAGTAATACCACAGGTAGGGGTCGTGATGATTGAGCAGTATGTGCACAGGCAAAATAACTTACAACATGGCCGCTTCACTGCCGACTTGCACCATGGAAGAAAGAGATCTTATTCATTTGTATGTGGTCAGAGGGTGTGAAACCTTCTGAAATCTATAGAAGGAAGGTTTAGTATGGAGACAGTTGTTTGATTCAGGGAAGAGTGTATGAATGGGTAGAAAGATTTCAAAATGACAAAATGTCATTGATGAACTGTGGAATGGGAGACCATCAAGCATGGCAACTGACACAGTAAATCAACCAGCTAGTCCGTGGCAACAGGCGAGTCCCTATTAATGAAATGGACATAGATTTCAACATGTCACGGCGCTGTGGACACAATATGTAATGATGACCTCAGTTGTAGGAAATTGCGTAACAGATGGGTATCAAGTCAGCTGACAAAGTAATGGAGGCGGTGCAAAATCGGTTAAAGGTCACACCAAAAAACTTTTTTCTAGAGAACATCCACAAGCTAGTGGAGAGGTGGACCAAGTGTGTTGCCAGGCAGGGGGACTATGTTGGAAAATAAGACACAACAAATTTTTGGTTCACACTTTTGTAAAAAAGTTATTCATAAGACTCTTGTTTTTAATGACTGTCCCACATAAAGTTTATCACAACTGACTGTCCCACATAAAGTTTATCACAACTGACTGTCCCACATAAAGTTTATCACAACTGACTGTCCCACATAAAGTTTATCACAACTGATTGTCCCACATAAAGTTTATCACAACTGACTGTCCCACATAAAGTTTATCACAACTGACTGTCCCACATTACGTTTATCACAACTGACTGTCCCACATAAAGTTTATCACAACTGACTGTCCCACATAAAGTTTATCACAACTGACTGTCCCACATTAAGTTTATCACAACTGACTGTCCCACATAAAGTTTATCACAACTGACTGTCCCACATAAAGTTTATCACAACTGACTGTCCCACATAAAGTTTATCACAACTGACTGTCCCACATAAAGTTTATCACAACTGACTGTCCCACATAAAGTTTATCACAACTGATTGTCCCACATAAAGTTTATCACAACTGACTGTCCCACATAAAGTTTATCACAACTGACTGTCCCACATAAAGTTTATCACAACTGACTGTCCCACATAAAGTTTATCACAACTGACTGTCCCACATAAAGTTTATCACAACTGACTGTCCCACATAAAGTTTATCACAACTGACTGTCCCACATAAAGTTTATCACAACTGACTGTCCCACATAAAGTTTATCACAACTGACTGTCCCACATAAAGTTTATCACAACTGACTGTCCCACATAAAGTTTATCACAACTGACTGTCCCACATAAAGTTTATCACAACTGACTGTCCCACATAAAGTTTATCACAACTGACTGTCCCACATTAAGTTTATCACAACTGACTGTCCCACATAAAGTTTATCACAACTGACTGTCCCACATAAAGTTTATCACAACTGACTGTCCCACATAATGTTTATCACAACTGACTGTCCCACATAAAGTTTATCACAACTGACTGTCCCACATAAAGTTTATCACAACTGACTGTCCCACATAAAGTTTATCACAACTGACTGTCCCACATAAAGTTTATCACAATATCAAACTCACACTGTAGATTCTCTTTCTTGACAATCAGTTCCTGATTCTCTCCCTCTAGCTGGGCTTTCCTGACCTCTAATTCTCTAACGTGCTGCTGAGCTTCGCAGAGTGCGCTCTCAAGGCTGTCTTTATCAGCGGCGTATGCTGATATGATCTCACTCTGCTGCCGATTCTCTCTTTCACATGCAGTCACCTGTACATCAAGTCAAGCACATTCCTGACAACTTGTTACAGAATCTGATAACTAGTTAGGAATTTCCATCTTTATTATTGTAAAAATGTGATGCTGTTATTTAGGTATTGTTGACTTAATTTTGTGAGGCCTACCCTTTCAACCATTCTTTTCAGTTATATCAGAGTGTTCACCAGAATGATGGTGTGGCAGCCGGCCTGAGAGTAGTTTTGATCAAGGGTTGAATTATTTGGTATCATAGTGTACCTGTCAGAACATTAGCAGTTTGTATTATACCTGTTAGAACATTAGTATTTTATATTATACCTGTCAGAACATTAGCAGTTTGTATTATACCTGTCAGAACATTAACAGTTTGTATTATACCTGTTAGAACATTAGCAGTTTGTATTATACCTGTTAGAACATTAGTATTTTGTATTATAAATGTCAGAACATTAGCAGTTTGTATTATACCTGTCACAATATTAACAGTTTGTATTATACCTGTCAGAACATTAGTATTTTGTATTATAGCCTAAGTGTCAGAACATCAGATTTTTTTTTTAAAACAACTAAAATACAATATAAAATTAACTTTTAAAAATAGCAGCAGAAAAATCAGTTTGTTGGGTTTTAGTAGTTAGTATATATTTTTTTTTAAATACATTTTTTTTTCACCATCAAATTATGTTATTAAATGTTTGTTATTTAAACAAACCATATTAGCCATCTTTCAACATTTTACAAACTGAATAAGATGTCTAAGCTGTATACAATGCAGCACATTCAAAATCAAGGAATATAATTTATTTTAAATTCAAGCATCAAATGTGTAAATTTGTCATTTGTTTATTTTAAACTGTTGATCCTGGGCATTGTAAACAAAATTGTTTATGTCAGGTTTTAATCAACCTTGTAAGTTTCTGTTTTCTTTGGTGTTGTGTAGTAGTTTTTTTGTCTTGATAGGTTGATTGATATGCAGACATGATAATGACACTATCACATATAGCACATAAAAAAACTAAAATACGTTAACAAGATTGATGGCAAATGATAATAATTTCAGGAACATGGTATGTCAAAGGTTTTATAAGCACTCATAGAAAAGTATAATTTCAGCAACTGTGAATGCCAAAATGTTAATTAAAAACAGTTTTACTCACGAACTAGTGTGAGCTCTTCACAACAACAAGAAGTTTACCCATTGTGGTATTAAGCCACTTTGGAGGCCGAGACCAAAATTTTATTAATAATGAACTGAAAATGTACTAAAACAACATCTGATCCTGTCAAAGATTTTAAATTTTACCACAGGAAGTGGTAAAGGCAAGAGCGGCATTCCTGACACTAAACAACATATGCAGATCAAAAGAAATCAAGATTCACACCAAAGTTAGAATATTCAACGGCAGTGTCAGGTCGGTGCTGCTGTATTGAACGAAGACAGGGAGAACGATCAAGGCCATACAACATAAGGCTTCAGTCCTTCGTTAGCAGATGGCTACAAAGGTTAATAGACATAAAGTGGCAGGACATGGTAAGGAATGAAGACATATGGGAAAGCAGCCGACAACATATACTGGAATGACAAATTAAGTGAAGAAAATGGGGCTGGATAGGACATATTCTGCGGAAGGCACAGTTCAACATAGCCAGACAGGCTCTTACATGGAATCCTAAAGGGAAGAGAGAGAGAGGTAGATCCAAAAATACATAGAGAAGAGAATCTGAGAAGAAACTAAGATTAAATGATTACACCTGGAGAGAGGCAGAAAGAGCAGCCCGGGACTGTGAGGGCTGGTTGATGGTCTATGTACCCTAAAGGTGATAAGGGTGAAGTGAGAGGGCTGGTTGATGGTCTATGTACCCTAAGGTGATACGGGTGAAGTGAGAGGGCTGGTTGATGGTCTATGTACCCTAAGGTGATACGGGTGAAGTGAGAGGGCTGGTTGATGGTCTATGTACCCTAAGGTGATAAGGGTGAAGTGAGAGGGCTGGTTGATGGTCTATGTACCCTAAGGTGATACGGGTGAAGTGAGAGGGCTGGTTGATGGTCTATGTACCCTAAGGTGATAAGGGTGAAGTGAGAGGGCTGGTTGATGGTCTATGAATCTCACAGTGATAAAAGAGTAAAGTGAGAGGGCTGGTTGATGGTCTATGAATCCCACAGTGATAAAAGAGTGAAGTGAGAGAGGGCTGGTTGATGGTCTATGAATCCCACAGTGATAAAAGAGTAAAGTGAGAGGGCTGGTTGATGGTCTATGAATCCCACAGTGATAAGGATGAAGTGAGAGGGCTGGTTGATGGTCTATCAACCCCACGGTGATAAGAGTGAAGTGAGAGAGTTGGTTGATAGCCTTCGAACTCCACAGTGATACGGGTAATGAATAAGTGCAGTATCAAATTGGCCTTTTTTGTATGTCATAAAAGATGACTAAGAGGGGTGTGCATGGGGCCAGCAAACCTCAACATGTAAAATCATTGCTATTCAAACTGCCACTGCAGACACTCATATTCAAGCTTCTTGTAAATGGGCCAGCTCTAGAGGTGGTCCTATGCTACATTTGGAGCAAAAACATGAATCATCCGCAGTTGACTAAGGAGTGCTGTGCCTTGTGTATGACTCGCAGCCTCGTCATGTACATCTAGGTGCTACAGAAAATACTACCGCAAGAGTACACAATTGCTTTAGCACAAGCTTCCTGCTAGAAGGTCAACTGCAGTGCTGACCTCATGCTCCTACTGGAGTAATCAAGGGTTAATAATGATGATGATGATGATGATGATACTGACAGCTGTAGACAAAGTACCATTTACCTGGACCACCAGTTCTCCCTTGTCCTGAGTTAGACTCTCCTTCTCTTTGAGAACACGCTCAAAGGCTGTTTGTATTCTCTCCAACTCTCTCCTGGATGACAGCAGCTCCTCAGCCAGGGCATGCTTCTGTCTGGACAGCTTTGTAGACAGAGAAGATTACAAGTACAGCAGGCAAGTAGGAGACCAAAGAAAACATGCACTGAGGGACGGGACTGTGTAGGTAATTTAACTAAACAAAACTGAAAACGTAGTGAGGGAGAGTGGACTTCGGAAGTGATTTAACTAAACAAATCTAAAAATGTGGTAGTGAGGGAGTGGACTTTGGAAGTGCTTTAACTAAACAATACTAAAAAGTGATAGGGGACGGAGTGGCATAGTGGTAAAGTGGCACGGCTCACAATCCGAGGGTGCTGGGTTCGATCCCCATCACAGCACCGGCCGTTACCCAGTGGAAGCAAACCCTTAGAAAATGCAGGAGGAAGCAGACCCTTACATAAAATGCATGCTAAAGTTGATGCACTGGGCTTACAGGCGCAAAATAAATACCACAGTGCAACGCACACCGCCTTGGGGATTGGAGAAATAAGGTGAACGCAAAAAAAAAAAAAAAGTGATAGTGGACTTTGGAAGTGATTTAACAAACAAATTTTAAAATGTGGTAGTGACGGAGTGGACTTTGGAAGTGATTTAACAAAGAAATCTAAAAATGTGGTAGTGACAGAGTGGACTTTGGAAGTGATTTAACAAACAAATCTAAAAATGTGGTAGTGACGGAGTGGACTTTGGAAGTGATTTAACTAAACAAAACTAAAAACATTTATTGAGGGAGGTGACTTTGGAAGTGTTATAAACTAAAAAAAACCTGAAAACATGCACTAATGGAGTGTACTTTGCAAGCAATTCAACTAAACAAAACTTTCATTACTGCGCTTATTCCCATTGTAGGAGGATTTATTTTGTTGAGGAAAGTGCATCTTGGGGAGAGGAGGAGGAGGAGGGGGGGAATAACATTCTTACATAATCTGAAAAAGGTGCATGGGGCAAATAAGGTTGAATGTCCATGGTCAGCATCTGACACAGTGACCACCACATTTGACAGCATCTTTAAGAGAAGCAAACTCCCTCCACTTCGCCCGTTATTTGGGCATATTTTGTATGGCACCTCAACTGGAGTCCGCAATATGACAGTTCTAGTGATGGTGTCATGGTCCCTTTGTACGAAAAGGCTGACCCAAATCCTGCATCTGATTGTGTGCATGCCCTCTGGTTGCTCTGGGCAAACAGTTCTTGGTTGGTAATGGTGTTTGTCCAAAAGATTCACTACATTTTCTTCATGACGTGAACAGTACACAAAAATTGTTCCATAAATTCTTCACTCACTATCCTTTTGTTTGTTCTTAAAGTTTTTGTCCATTGTGAAGCGATGATGGCCACAACATGAGACGACTTTGTCTTAATAATGTGATGTGCGCTGTATGAGGATTATAGTGAGGAAGAGAATGCGCTGGTCATCAATCTCACTCTTATCCTGAGTTACCTTGGATCAGTGGCAAGACTATTGGTCGAGACGACTGGAGGTAACTCGGGATGCAGGCATTTTGGCCTTACCTCCCGTGAGACTAGGGGTCACTTGAAACTTGCAGGATTTGATCGCCCACCGTTTCCGTTTATCACTGTGAGAGGCGAGTGCCTTAACCTCTTGACTACAGTGACTCCCCCGTTTGTTCTTAGAGTCTCACTAAACATCCTAGATCTTAGATCGATCCATTCGCTGACAAGAGCTGGTTAGCTGTGTGAGGTCACAGCTAAGGGTTCCTGAGCATTCTGTCACAAGCACAGGTTGCTCAGCGGGTTAACAGTCTGTTCTAATCGGGGTTGCGGTCATTGAACAACAACTGCAACTACACTATGGCACCCGTGCGGCATCAAGAGAACTCCCAGATGAGACACACACATCCGGCAACGAGAGTTGCTGGAGACACACACAACATTAAAATGACTAAATAAAGCATCTGACATTGTTGTTGAATGCCCACAATGAGTAAGTTTACTCTTTTGTGCGCGCTGAGAAGGAAGTTACATGGCGGACTAGGGTCCTCCAGGTGGTTGTACTATGGTTGGCTTCATTTGCATGTCGCTCACTACTACGGGGATCACATTGATACCTCACCTTGTTAGCCAGGCTGCCATGAAAACAGCCCGTTTCCAGGGAGGGTTACAAGGAAGCCGAGGTGACGGTCTTGGTCAGTATATTTTGCCTGATCCTGACTAGCATGTCTGATCAGTATGTTGTGCCTGACCAGACATTAGTCTTCCTCCCTTAGGGTAGTTTAAGTAATACATCGCTCGTCCTTCCTTCTAATTACATGTCAAGCCCAGAGCTGTTTCAAATTATTTACGCATTGCAGGATATCGTTTATGTGCAACATTTCTCAGATGTTATTGTGTAGCCCGTTTGATGTCCGAGTGTTAGATTTATGAGATGTAGCTAGAGTGCTGCATGGGTAGTTCTTAGATGGTTCTCTATTGTTCTCATTAAGGACTAGGTTTCGCTCCCGTAGCAGAGTGCTAATAGGACTACTGGGTCAAAAAGGTATGAACGTAATCTGGCGTCTTTTGTGGCACCTATTGCTACTTTAATTACTACAAACAATAATTATGACAATGGCTAAAGCATCTAAAATCAACTAACCACATTGAGCTGTGCAATGACTTCTTGCTTGTCTCTAGTCAGTCCCACAACCTCGTCCTCTAGCTGTTGTCTGGTCAGCTCAGATAACTCCAGGGTATGGTTCAGACCTTCAAAATGAAATACATATTTTACAATTATTATTATCTCAGAGTGGATCTTGTTAGAAGCCACTTATTAGGAATGAAAAAAAATGACCACTGTACTCTACAATCATATCAATCAAAACCTTTCAGCTCTATTTGGAGCATAGGTCTTCAACAAATACACGTCAAGCTTTCCTGTCCTGGGCCAACAGTTTCAGCTCTGTCCACATGTTCCCTGTTTCCTTTATGTTTTGTCTCAAGCTCAATTCTCCATGTGTGCCTCTGCTTCTCTTGTCCAGGGGATTCCTGAATATAGACTGTCTTGTAATCCTATCAGTTAGTTTTTTTAATGTGTGTTCTATCCAATGTAAGCGTCTTATCATCCCTTCATGTTCCACTGATATCTGCCAGGTTCTTTCCAACAGTTCCACATGAATGATCTTATCATCCCATTTCAATCTCTCTATTCTGCGAAAGCACCCATTTATGAAAGTCTGCATCTTTCTGGTTGCACCTTTCTGCTGTTCTTCATGTTTCAGAGCCTTGCGGCTGCAACTTGAATTTTTTGTTGTGGTTCTGGTACAGTCACCAGGTTATTACTTTTATATGGCAGCTTCTTCCTCACTATGACCCAAATTACATCATCAAGACAAAACTGTCTGATGATGTTAGCATCATCGCTTGCCATGAACAACTGATGTTCGTCCATCACATGTGATGAAGACCACTCTCTTTGTTCAGCCGTGTGATTAGTCTTTTCTCTTGCTGAGGCTGCTGAAATGGGTTACTTGCACAGTGTTTGGATTAAAGTGAAGAAGAAACTGCACCTTTTGTCAACCTCACTTTCTAGTCCTGAGCTACCCTTGGCCAGTGGCAAGATATTTATCGAGACGAATGGAGATAGCACAGGATGCAGATGTTTCCTCAGGGTTTACACACGAACCCTTTCCCGTAAACAGGTATCCCGCAAGGCAGCGGCGGGGGGAATGACATCTAACATGACATCTAGCCTTATCATAACTGCAAGAGGTCGTAGGGATATCACTCCATTTCTCCCTGGCTGTATTCAGTCCATTATAGTCATGTCTAAATTTCACACACCAAAACCGATATTGCTTGCAGCTAGGGCGAAGGGCGTCAATCTCATGAAGTTCAGCTGTTTGAACCGTGAAATACAACACAGGTTTGAGCGTAGTGCTATTCATATAGCCGAGGTTCAGTCCAAGATAATCGGAAGGAAGAAATCACCAAAAAAAAACGAATTAACCAGTCCAAATGGAAAACAACACGTTTCCGTGAACACAAGTGTAAGTCATTGACTAGTGTGAATTCAAGGGAAATCCATGGTCTGGCGGCATTAACACAACAGAGCAATGTAGACCCGCAGCCGGTTACAGAGCCATCTTTACTGTTAATCCATAAACAATTAACTTATATATGGCAGGTTCTTCCTCACTATAATCCAAATACAGCACAAAAGACATAAACTGTTTGATAATATCACCTTCACCCCTTGCCATCAACAACTGACATACAGGTTTGGGTCGTGCATCGAAAAGAAGGTTTTTCTTGGCGTTTTAAACATAATTGAAACTATAAGATGCTATAATACGCAACCTTATCAATTTTTGTTCAGTTTTTATTTCCAGGTTTATTCTAAACCATTTATTTTTCACGTAAAGTAAAAAGTAACGATCCTGTTAACACATCTGTGTGGCATATTGGGAACATGGTGTAAGGCCAATATTTTTCTTGCCCAACGGCACACTAGTGGTGATGTTGGTCACCTTCACTTTCCCAAATTATTCTGGCACCAAATTTTGTAGGCTGGGTTGACCCCAGGAGCCATTTTGCGATCAGAAAAATCCACACCAAACTGGGAACCAAACCTTGATTGCTCGGCTAGGAAGCCATTGCTCTAATTACTGCACTACCTCAGCTCCTATTTTTCATGTCGAATACCTGCATAATGTTTCTGTCATATTATGTGTGAGGTCGCCAATATATTTGAGCCAATATGGTAGTATGAGTAAATCGCCTTGCACATATCCTTGGGGGACTATCGTTTATTAACAAAGCTAAAAAGGTGAACACAATGACAATTATTCAACTGGATGTGTAACAACTCACACAGACCTGTTGTGAATGCCACGTTATTAACTTATGAAGATAATAACATAGCCAAGCATGCGCACACTCAAGTTTCAATGTCTCTTACTTAACCTAACTTAATCTTTATCATTCCGAAGACCGACTGCCACAGCCAAACTTGACTCACTCTAAAAAAATTTTTTTACAATTTCTTTTGACTAAGTACGGAGAACCTACTAATAGCCATTTTTTTTTACTGCTGAAAACGTCACGTCCATCTACACAGGCTTTTTGCTGGTAAAAGTATCGTATGTTAGATTACAAGTGGATTTTGAATGATTTATTTTCTTATTTCGCCGATTGGAGTCGCTGACTTTTTGGGGAAAGGTGAAGTAGGTTGTTGGGAAGGATCTTTATCGGTAGATCTGTTTATTTTGTTTGTTTAGATTTAATAACTAAGCTTGAATTGGAAACTAACAGTTGTGCCGATATTATAAACACAGTACCGATACTCTTGTGGTTTCCATGGATTTCTATCGGAACGACTAGGCCTAGCCGGGAAAGTCCAAATATTTTAATTTTTCCAAAAAATGTCACATTCATCTTACTCGTTTAGAAGACTGCAGTCTGTATACAACCAGATTCATTTACATTTCCTTGCTGTAAAAGCTATGCGCATCCAATCTATTCTGAAATGCATTAATTGTCCCTGCCTCCGTTACTTCCTGTGGCATTCCAAGCATTCACCACCACTCTCTGACTAAACAAATATTTCCTGATATCTAATCTGGACCTTTCTTTAGTTAATTTGTAGTTAAGTCTTATCCTTTCCTTTGATTATCTTTTAAACCTGTATCAAGACAACATTAAGTCACTTACCATGCTTCTCCGTGTCCAGATCCATCTTCTCCTGTTCCACTCTCACCAGCTCCTCTCTAATTCCCGACTTCTCCTGTTCTAACGCTGACTTCTCACCGCACAGGGAGGCTTTCTCTGCCTCGAGCTGTGAAAAAAAGATAAAACTAGAGATTTATTTGACTGAAATGAATATATTGATCAGCTCTGTAAACAACCAACTGATGCCATGTTGGGAGCTGGAGGACAAATGGAGCCACCCAGTTAAACACTGCCATTTCATTAATGAAAATGATATAGATATTAAGATATTACTAAAAATAAATATATTCTTTTAAATTAATTAAATAAATTATAAAAAACATTCCTTTACTTGTCAGTAAAAATCTAAGACTCTGCTCGTTCCTCACAAATTCGTCAATGACCAACTCATACAAATTCTCCCTAGATTACTGAGAATTAAGTAGTCGTTTTTCTTTCACAGTTTAAGTCTAAAGTCAGGTCAGTTAGTATAATATGTCATGCTTTTTACTATTGTGTTTATACTTGTTATTCTTCCTTAAGCTGAACAATTTCATTTAACACTTACTGTTGTGCTTGGCATCGTAAGAATTAATGCTCAGAGCTTCGAGCGCAGACTTTAAATCGGTAAATGAATAATGAAACATATTTAGTACCACTGACATTATGAATGCATCAATGATTTATGAATAATTTATCCAAGATCACGTAGCACAAATATTCATTGTTCATTACAGAATCCATCATGTAGCATGTTCTTTATAGAATGTCACTCCCATCACAGTCCGTCTGAAAGAAACTCATTCCCGTGCCAGAACTCCCGCCTCCACTAGTCATACCCAAAGCATTCCTGGATATCTTGGTGCCATTGTCTTCTTGGTCTACCCCTTCCTCTTTTGCCTGGCACCATACCTTCCATCACCGTTCTCTTAAGACCATTGTGTCTCTTGATGTGACCAAAGTATTTGCATTTTCTAGCCAAAATGGAATTGATAAACCAGTTCTTCTCTATGCTCAACTCTTGTCGAATGTCTACATTTGACTTTTTCTCTGTCCAGGGTATTCTGAGGATCTTTCTGTAACATTTTGACTCAAAGGATTTGATTCTTTGTCTAGAAGTTTTGGTAATCGTCCATGATTCGCAGCCATAAACTGCCACAGGAAAAACACAGGCTCTCAAGAGAGTAGCCTACTCATTATTGACATTCGCAAACAACAACAACCCTTTACCACTCAGCATTATGTTTTCAAAAATTTCAAAATTTTGTATTTTACGATGCTCGTTGACTTTGAGAACATGTAACCTTTCTATTTGTTGGTCATTAAATATGATTTTGTTGTCCGTAGAGAAACAATTGAATAAAGAACTTGGTGTTATTGCTTTCATTGTGTGTTTGTTAATTTCTGAGATACAAGAAGATGAAGGTGAAAATTTATTTTTAAAAACACAAAAATTTGGACTCGACCGCTAGGCCTAGTCGCTTCGACAGAAATCCATGGAAACCAAAACGTATTGATACGGTGTTTCTAATATTCACATAACTGTTAGTAATCCAATTCAAACGTATTTATTACATCTAAATAAACACAACTGTTAGTAATCTAATTCAAACGTATTTATTACATCTAAATAAACACATTTACCTCACAAAATCTTTTACAACAACCTACTTCCCCTTTCCCCAAAAATCGGCAAGGCTCCAATCCGTGTAATAAGAAGATAAATCGTTCAAAAATCAATTTGTAATCAAACATATAATTTTTCAACCGGCAAAAGCCTGTGTAGATGTGCATGATGTATTCAGCAGTAAAATAATGGCTATTTGTACGATCTCCGTGCTTAATTATTCATGAATAAAAGGTGAAGGCCAAGTGTGGCGTACTTCATACGACTGCGGAGTGGTAAAGGTTGCTGTCATTTCTAGTCTGCAACAGCATACACATCACCTTTTCTTACAATATGACTTTACCTCTCCTTTAAATGTGACTGCGGGATGAAAAATGTTGAAAGGGGATAACCCAGAATCTTCTGATTTCACAACTTCTATAAGACTGGCTATAGTGAGTCGCTTGGAGGGTTGTTGTGGTAGAGAAGTAAGACACTCGCCTCTCAAATCGATGAATGGAAACGGCGTGAGTTTTGAGCTCCGCAAGTTTCAAGCTACCTCTCGTCTCAAAGAGGTGGGACCAGAGTGCCTGCATCCTGAATTACCTCCAGTCGTCTTGACTAATGTCTTGCCACTGGTCTAAGGTAGCTTGGGACCAGAGAGTGAGGTTGATGTGCGCCCTGAAAAGGACGTTAAGTAGGGGGTTCCGTTAACTTTCCTCACATCCCGATCGTGCTGAATAAGGTGGACCGTATGTACTCCAGGTGGTTAGGCTATGCTTGGCTTCATCTGCATGTCGCTCACTTCTACAGGGATCACGTTGATCCCTCACCTTATTAGCCAGGCTGCCATGAAAACAGCTCATTTCCAGGAAGGGCTACGAGGAAGCCAAGGGGAGGGTCTTGTCCAGTATGTTTTGCCTAAACCTGACTAACATATCTGATCAGTATATTTTTCCTGAACCTGACTAACATATCTGATCAGTATATTTTTCCTGAACCTGACTAACATATCTGATCAGTATATTTTACCTCAACCTGACTAACATATCTGATCAGTATATTTTTCCTGAACCTGACTAACATATCTGATCAGTATATTTTACCTAAACCTGACTAACAATCTGATCAGTATATTTTACCTTAGTCTTCCGTCCCAGTGGTAAATGGTACAACAACTCAACTAAGTGCTAATGTGAATTATTTTATGATTTCAAAAATCTTGATGAGCTGAATAAAAGAATAGAAAGTATTGATTCCCTTGCTAGAGAAAGTTAATCACTGCTTCTATGGACCGGCTCCTGATAGATATATATACATAGACTGTAATACTGGAGTCCGTTCTTCCTCTTCAACGTTTGTCATGAAATGGGTGTTGTCATAGTTTACAGCGAGGTTGTGATAGCGAAGTTGTGCACTCTGTTACCAGGGCCACCTCCTTGATGGTGAAATAGGCTCTTGGTCAGCTCTTGTCCACTTACCCTGATGCAAGCAACCAGTTATGGATTGCTGACTGCTGTCAGTTCATTCTCTGTCTTGCATTTTTGGCCCCGGTGCTCATTCAGACACATCTGGTTATATATATTTACCTGTAGGATGATCCTGTTAAGCTCAATTTTGTCTTGGCCTAAGCCTTCATTGAGGGCCTGCAACTTGAGCAAGGCATCTCTAAGAGCTGCTTCCTCTCTTCTGAGCTGGTTGATCTCCATTTCAAGTTCTACCTTCTGGTGCTGTGATCTGGACAGGGCATCATCTAGACATGGGCAGATATAAATAGAACATTTCATCTAGAGATGGGCAGATGCAAATAGAAGAACATTACATCTAGAGATGGGCAGATACAAATAGAAGAACATTACATCCAGAGATGGGCAGATATAAATAGAAAAACAATTCATCTAGAGATGGGCAGATGCAAATAGAAGAACATTACATCTAGAGATGGGCAGATACAAATAGAAGAACATTACATCTAGAGATGGGCAGATACAAATAGAAGAACATTACATCTAGAGATGGGCAGATACAAATAGAAGAACATTACATCTAGACACATTTTAATATCTCTTAAAACTTTTTCTTAAAAGTTTTTATACTGGTTGGATACTGACAGCAGTGTCTGATGTGGGACTACAGTTACCCTTTATACTTCTACCAATGAGTAACAAAGTTATTGTATGCAAAAGCAACTACATGAAATAATGCAGGAAAGAACTGGAGAAAATAGCAAAGGACAGAAATGCTAGGATATGTTTTTTGATTGATTGATGGCATATGCACCCAGGGTGATTTGGACAAAGACAAAGAAGAAGAACTACCGACCAAGTGTCACATTTACTGGCATATAAACAAAACAAGAGGAAGCATCTGGCCTATGGGTTGTGAGCTCTGCTTACAATCCCAAGATACCCAGTTCAAATCCCATTGCGCCGAGATCAGCATATCATGGGTTTTTTCATGGTTTGACCGATTGTTCCAGTTGACCCAGCTCTAAATGGGTACCTGACAAAGTCAGGAGACCATTTCAGAGCCGCTGCAGAGTTCATGCTGTTGCCAGCACTTTCAGCGATGAAATATCTGAACACATATGGGGGTGCCCAGGTACAATGACGATGGTTCAGTACAACAGTTAAAGAAAGAAGTCCTACAGCAAATAGTGTATTCTAGAATAAAGGAATAAAGTACTAATGACTCCGCAATGCTAATGGTCCAGTGTTATGAAATGTGAGGAAGTTGATTCTCCTTCTCACTCGTCCGTGCCTGTTAACAGCAGAGCACCATTTTCTGGTTGAGAACCCAACACATCCCACTTAATTAACCTTTAGCACTCCATGGTCAAGTACTACTCGACATACAAAAACGGTGTACGGAGAAAATTTTTTTTTTTTTTTTTTAACGGGGTCACTCCCGACAGGCATTTTTTACTGCTGAATGCATCCTCCATATATACACCATATTTTGCCGGTTAAAGTATCATATGTTCGATTACAAATGGCTTTTGAACAGTTTTAATTTTGTATATGCCGTTTGGAGCAAGCCGACTTTTTGCGAAAGGGGAAGTAGGTTGTTGGGAAAGATCTTTATCGCGTAGATCTGTTTATTTTGTTTGTTTAAATGAAAGAACTACGTTTAAATTGAAACTAACAGTTGTGTCGATATTGTAAACACAGTATCGATACGTTGTTGTGGTTTCCATGGTTTTCTATCGGAGTGACTAGGCCTAGTGGTCGACTCCAAATTTTTTCCTAGATTTTCATAAATTTTCAACTTCATCTTTTTGTATCTCAAAAACTAACAAACACACAACAAAAACAATAACACCCACATGTTCGTTATGCTATTGTGTGTCTACACGCCAGAAAATCATATTTATTGACAAACAAACATAAAAGTTAAAAATGTTGAAAGACGACTACCATAGCGACAAATTCAGAAAATTAATTTGATCAAATTTTTTTCCAAAAAAATGTGGCGTGCTAAAGGTTTTAACAAGCACCTGAACAGAATCCAACCACAAAATACTCCTGAGTGCCAGCTGTGTACACACAAATATGAAACCGTTGATCGTCGTCTCTTTGAGTGCCCAGTGGTCAACGATTTTAGGAAAATGCTTCTTCCTCCGAGACCAGACAAATGGAACGCTTTGTATGGCACTAGACAACGTCTAATAAACATGTGCAGATATCATTCCTTAGTATTGAGCCCAGATACTGCTGGATTCGTAACAACAATCCTGCCGAAGACGGATGTGTCGGACCAAAAGGTGCAAATATCGCAGTCAATCTGTTAACTAGCGACACAACGCATTCCGTTCTCCGGACTACATCCTACTACATGTAAAGCCCTGTTCAGGGCTTGGTAGGAGGAGATTGAGAACGAACGCAGAAGAAGAGTAACAGCAATAACAACAAGAGCAGCAGAGTCTGGTGCCTATTTTACAGATAGTAAACGTGTGCATACTGCAACTTGGACACAAGCCAGGTTTCTATGCTATGTGAGATGAAATCTCAAACAAATCTGCTAATCATACCCCACAAAAAGCACAAGTGACATCATTGATCAATACTTACTCATGTCCTTACTGTGACCATCCAAGACCTCCTTATCTAGAAGAGCTCTGTTGAGAGCTTCCTTGGTTGCTACAAGGTCCTCTCGAACAGAAGACATCTTTTGTTCCAGCTGCTCTATAACTCTTTGACTGGTGAAATCAAATACACGACGTCAGTCACAATATTTGAGCCCCACTAAATAAGACCCGATATCTAAGTATTTAAGTACCAGCACAGCATTAGCACAATCTACATATGTTTACTCTCCCCATGTAAACATTCCACGTCGAGATTGGAGAGTTGGCTCACCCCAATGATCCCAGGAGCCATGCTGGTGGGAGTACTACTTATGGTAGGGTCACCCAAGCCGGAAAAGGTCCTTGAGTAGAGTCCTGGGACACCAACACACTGAACTGCCTCCCTTCAGAGATACTTGAAAGGCGTCTATATACCCCCCCCAAGTGGGCCCTATAACAGGAAGCATGTAGGGTGGTGTTTTCAAAATGCAATGGTTTTATACAATGAGGCTGCTAGCACAAGGCACAACCTTCTTTAATCATTATTTTACAGTGGTCCTATTCAGTCCAACTCAGGGGGACGGCGTGGCCTAGTGGTTAAGTGGCACGGCTCACGACCCGAAGGTGCTGGGTTTGATCTCCATCACAGCACCGGCCGTTACCCCGGGGAAAGCAAACCCTTAGAAAATGCAGGAGGAAGAAGACCCTTACATAAAATGCGTGCTGAAGTCGGATGCACTGGGCCGACAGGCGCAAAATAAAAACAAAGTGCAACGCACACCGCCTTGGGGATTAGAGAAAATAAGTCGAACGCAAAAAAAAAAAAGAAAAAAAAGTCCAACTCAGGCAACAACAAATAACATAATGCTAATAAATGATTACTTACAATTTTATCAGCATGATTATGAATTGTTAATTTTTTTTTTTGGTCAAATATTTCTGGGCATTTCAAAACAGTCAAACTGATGAGTGTGGTGTTACTAGTTACTGTATTTCTCACTAATAGTTGTGTTACTATTTACCTTTCCCTTGTTGCTTCTCTTCTACCACTGACGGTGTAGAGGTGATTTTCTTTTATATTTATATATATATATATATATATATATATATATATATATATATATATATATATATATATATACACTTGCAATTGAGTGAGACGACAAACAGATGAATGGCCTAGTGTGACTTTGCATGGTGCAGAGGCTACCTCCTTGTGGCCTTCATACAGGCCACTATTGGGCAGGGATTTCTTTACCTTTCTTGTCTGGACAGCCATAACAGTTCGCTTTTATTAATTTTCGGGTGCTGAGTGTTCTTTTACGTGTGCAGTGTGTACACTGGATCCTCAAAGTTTATCATCCATCTCCAACAGGACTAGATGGCAATCTCACCTTTCATGAGACCAGTGGACACTTGAAACTTGCAGGATTCAAACACTGACCATTCATTTCTTGAGAGTCAAACGCCTTACCACTCAGTTATGGTGACCCTCGTTTCTATTTATCATTAACCTCAATGTTTGTTTTCTCTGAGTTCCCCTATATATCATGCTCCAAGCATCTGCTGTTGATGTTTCTAGATAAATACAATTACTAAACCCAATGAAGGATAACCAATAGTGACTGACAAACAAAAAACAGGTTAAATATTGCTCTACATGAGAACACATACTGTACACAGAACCTGTACACATACTTGTCCATCTATAACAGATCATTCATTACCAAGAACTGTACAAACAAAATGACTAAACTAATTTCAGCAAATATGGCAAAACTAATTTCAACAAATATGGCAAAACTAATCTCAACAAATATGGCTAAATAAATTTCAACAAAAATGGCTAAAATTTTGTTAAATTTTTATTTTGTTTGTTTAAATGAAAGAACTACGTTTGAATTGGAAACTAACAGTTGTGTCGATATTGTAAACACAGTATCGACACGCTGTTGTGTAAATATTGTAAACACAGTATCGACACGTTGTTGTGGTTTCCATGGTTTTCTATCGGAGCGACTAGGCCTAGTGGTCGAGTCCAAATTTTTTCGGAGATTTTCATAAATTTTCAACTTCATCATTTTGAATCTCAAGAACTAACAAACACACAACAAAAACAATAACACCCACATGTTCGTTATGCTATTGTGTGTCTACATGCCAGAAAATCATATTTATTGACAAACAAACATAAAAATTAAAAAATTTTCTAAGACGAGAAATTAAGAAAATTAATTCGATCAAATTTTTTCAAAAAACTGCTGGCGTGCTGAAGGTTAAGTGACACAGCTCACAATCCGCTGGTGCTGGGGTCGTTTCCCGATCACAGTACCCTCTGCTACCCCGAGGAAGCAAACCCTTACATATAATGCATGTCAAAGTCGGATGCATTGGGCTGACAGGCGGACAATGAAAACATAGTGCAACACCTTGGGGAAAAGAGAAATAAGGCGAACGCAAACAAACAAAACAAAAATAGACAGCAAAAATTAAATAATACAATTTCCCCAGATGTTGAGAAGAAGAAGAATTTATTTGTTCCTTCAACAAACTACCTACCATCTCTCATTTTCTTTGACCTGACGATCCTTGTCCTTGATGATATCATCCTTCTCATCCTCCAGGTTATCTCGAACTCTCTGCAGATCTCCATTGGCTGCCTTCAGTTTCTCGTTCTCTTTCTGCAGACCCTCAATCTGTGTATTCAGCTCGGTCCTAACACGCTCCAGCTGAGTCTTCTCTGACCCGGTCTGGCTGAGCACATTCTTGATTCGGTCTCGGTCACGAGATGAGTCATCTTTCTCCCTTCGTCTGTGGAGCACATACAAGATTTCCTTTCTCAGACAAGATTTAGATTTTCTATGTTAAACAAGATTTTCTATGTTAGACATAATTTGTAGACTACACACTGAGAGGACATTCTGTAATCTGTAATTCTGGGATTCAATCCGACAAAGAGGATCAAGATGCGGAGCAGCACAAGAGCGGCAGCGGTCAGAGACCCATAGCTGACTGCTAGTGTCAGGGCCAGCAAACCAAAACTGCCAAGACCCTTCAACACCTCCAGGCGGTGTTCCTGGATAACAGACTGCAAAATAGCAGAAGGGATCGAAAAGGAAAGGCTTACCCTGTACTCAAAAAAGTCGGATGTGTCGGACCGAAAGGTGCAAATATCGCAGTCAAGCTATAAACCATGACACAACACATTCCAGTCTCTGGACAACATCCTGCTACTTGTGCTACTTGCAAAGTTCTTTTTAGGGCTTGGTAGCGGAAGTTAGAGAACGAACGACAAAGAAGAAGAAGGTGTACTCATCCACAGAGAGGTTTAGCTGAGTGATACTGTGGTTTCTGGAGCATCTTCTGACTGACCCAGTATCGCCATCTTTGGCCCCTCTTTGCTAGCAGACTAGGCTCATCCCTGTCCCAACAGGTTGGGGAACAAATGATTTTGCCTGAACCTCGTCTGCTGTCCTATCCAGCTTTCAGCTACTGGTTGAAATCCTAACCTTCAGCTGGGCTACTAGTTAGAACAGGGTCCACCCTCTTGTAGGCGTAGCAGGCTTGGGCAGGAGAGTTTAAAAGAAATTGCAACTCTTGTGTATGATGCCCCATTAGAACCCTGATAGAAACTTTAAACCACAAGAAAAAAGACCCTCTATGTTTGTGTTTCATGGTTGTTGTTGAATGTCGACTGAGTAAGATTACTCTTTTGGGTACTTGTGCGTTAATTCACCCACGGATTATAATAGGTCAAATTTAGTAGAATGTAGCCACACAAAGTACTAGACTTTTCAATTCGAGCATCTTCAATTCGCGCGGTAAACCTATGTCCATGTCATTCTGAGATCTAACACCGTACGTGCAAGATGGATTTATTGCAGTTGTCACACTTGACACGCAAGGAAATAAATTCTGTGCGGTTTTTGCAGGAAAGACGAATTATACACACCGTCCGACTGTGTACTAATAATCATGCTATGACTTTGTCTCTCACAGTTTGCCAAGATCGTTAGAGATGTTGCACATGTCAGCAGGACATTCCTGTTCGTTCTGGCACATGGTTAGAGGGCACCTAACCCTAACCCTAACCAAAACGGAACACACAGACACATGATAGATTCCTACATGTGTGAGTTTCTGTGGCGACAATGGCATAAAGTCCGTCAGTTAGACCCGTTCGACAATGTTCTGCAGGACATCCCAGAATTTTGGTCTCCTGTAGCTAGACACTTATAATTATTTTTGTACGGAAACCCATGTAGTCATTGAAGGGTATAAAATTTCAGAATGGGTGAATTAACGCACAAGAACCCTCTTTTGTGCACCCAGAAAAGGGTGTTAAGTTGTGGGTTGTAGTTGCTTTCCTCACAACCCAAGCGTGCTGATGAAAGTGGACTGGGGTCCTCCAGATGGTTGTGCTATGATTGATTCAATCTGTGTGTCGCTCACTATTATGGAGATCACATCAATCCCCTACCTCGTTAACCAGGTTGTCATGAAAACAGCCTGTTTCCAGGGAGACCTGTGTGGAAGTGAGGTGGGAGTCTTGGCCAGTATATTTTACCTGACCCTGACTAACATTATCCGAACAGTATGTTTGGCCTGGGATCAAGATGTTGAGCAGCGCATGAGTTGCAGTGGTCAGCAACCCATAGCTGACTACTAGCATCAGGGCCAGCGAACTAGAGCTGCCAAGAACCTTTTACACCTCCACGTGGTGATCCTGAATAACAGGCTGCAGCAGGGCAGACTGGCTAAGGAGAAGGGATCGAAGAGGGAATGCTAGCCCGGTACTAAAAAAATGCTTGCTGAAGTCGGATGTGTTGGACCAAAAGGTGCAAATATCGCAGTCAAGCTGTAAACTATGACACAACGCACTCCGTTCTCTGGACTACATTCTGCTACTTAAGCCCTTTCAGGGTAGCGGGAGATTGAGAACAAACGAAGCCAAGCCAAGCCAAGTATGTTTTGCCTGACCAGATGTTTGTCTCCTTCTCCCCACGCTCCATGGCAGAAGAAGGTGTGACTCCGTCAAGGCATGTCATCCTTCCAAATGTGTCTGGAAACAATGTATATATGTCTGTGAGTTTCTGAGGTTTGGAAAATAAAGCAGAGAATGGCAGCATTATAACCTGCCAGGCAACTAAGACATGATGGGCATGGGGCCAGCTACCACATCCTGGGGAAACTATATGCCATAAAAAAAAGACAAGAAGACATCTACAGCCTGTAGTACAAGACGAGCAACCAAGTCACAAGTCAACATTTCCTGTAAACATATCAATAACTGTTTACAATAATAAATGACCTAATGCTAACAAATTCTGTTTACAACACGTACGCCGTCTCTAGATCCTCCTTCAGGTTCAAAATCACGAGTTCCATCCTCTTTCTCTCGTTACTAGCTTCCTCCAAGGCCTTCTTGAGTGACACGCCCATGTCACGGCTAGTATTGAGCTTGGCTCTCAGGTCTGACACCTGAGACAATAAAGACAAGTCAGTCACAACAGAAAAAAAAGATCTTATGGCAATCATGAAGTCCTCATTGACACATGAACATAGATAACTGTTTGAATTAAGAAAGCATAACATTGTAAGATTAGAAACCCTTTAATTGTATTCTATTAGTTTCAGTTCTGTAATTGACTCACCACAACCAACACATGTAGAATCTCCCCATTTCCAATCAGTTTTTGATACAAAAACGGCAAACTATCGATGGACAAGCCACATACTCAGATGAGATGATGAATGTTGACACACATTGACAGCAGTCTGGTACCCTCAAGGCAAAAAAAGAGTGGGATAGGCCTTCAATGCAACAGTCAGACTCTCTTGTCCGCCACTAAAACATCCATCATATGTCTAAATGGAAAACTTATTACCCACTGGACCTCCATAGTTCAGGATAGTGATCGCTAGAGACGAAGTTAGGATCCCCAAGGGTACAACTAACAACAGGGAACGGGCTAGATATATATATATATAACTTTACTTAATGGCCTGCTATCTACAGTACCTATGATCCAACCTTGGCATTACATGTGGGAACAAAGTGACATGGTATGTAAGTTTTAATAATTTGAAGTGCTACAAAAGAAAATTAATCGTGTATGTGTGTGTGAGCACGCATGCATGTGTGTGTGAGTGGATGCATGTGCGGGTGTGGGAAAGACAGTAGAGCACTGACCTGTAGCTGCCTCTTATTTAGTGCAGCCTGAACAGCGGAAAATGTGGCATCTGCGAAAGCAGGGGATCTGAAAATCAAGAGATAAAGTAGGAGCAGATTTCAACAAACTTAAGTTTCACACATTTGAAAGCTGAACCTAATAAACAAACTAAAGTTTCATGTTGTAAATCTGGGGTGATGGGCACGTACAGGCGATGGTGGCTTAGTCTTATGGCACGGCTCACAAGCCAAACTGGCACGTACTTGGATTGATGAAATTTGGAACAAGGCAAATGACAAAATAAATTCTTTAAAAAAAAGATTATTATCTAGACTCTATGTATGCTGTTGGGTGAGCAGTTGTAAATGTGAAATGTCTGGAGTTCAGGCATTAAGGTACCAGGCAGATGGACTCCCATGCCTCTTTCGTGGTTTGTGGCTCTACCAAAAAGACCATTGACCATTTACTTGCACCATTTGATTAATAAAGTACATATATGTAATAAATAAGTTTAGTAGAATCATCGCAGTAACCATGGAGATTCGGCTTCAACATCACAATGCCTGCAACATATCTATACATATTTAAAATTAGAAGTCTCTTTGCTGTATTTAAGGAAGAGGTGAGGAGAGGGAGGAAGAGGTGAAGAGAGGGAGAGATGGGCTAGGTGTAGGTAGGTTGGGGAAAGAGACAGATGGACAGGTTAATGGGGAAGAGTTTGGGGGTGAGAAAGTGGTAGGAAGAGGTGAAGAGAGATGGATACACCTTCAAATATTGTGTTAAATGCCACACCTTAGGTAACTGGCAAGAAGTACAGCGGGACGTGAGGGTGAGGACGGGTGCAGAGAAGGGGTTCCATAAAAGTTTAATACTTACCTGGACAACACCAGGTACTTTTTCAGCTAGTAGTAATGTATAGTGTGGATCTTCATCATCATCATCATGTGGCATGTCCTTTGTAGAACGTAACTCTCATCACAGCCATTCGATAGGAATCTCGATTAGCAGTCAGTCTACTCGCCTGCTCCATGTTCATGTTTAGGATGTCCTGTTGTCCATCTACGTCTTGGTCGACCTCTGCTTCATCTTCCTGGAACAATGCCCTCCAGAACTGCTTTTTCCAGTCCGTCATGATGTTTGATGTGGCCGAAAAACTCTGGCTTCCTTTACATAACGTGGTTTATAAGCCAGTTCTCTTCGGCACTCAAATCTTACAGGATGGCTTCACTTGTTATTTTCTTTATCCCAAGGTATATTTAGGATTCTCCTGTAGCATTGTGTTTCTAAAGCCCTGATTTTCTTTCTTAATGTATGTGTGATGGTCCACGTCTCCCATCCGTACATTGCCACTAGGAATACGTATGTTCTGAGGATCTTCAATTTTAATTGTTAGTATTGTGCCACACGTTTTATATACTATTCAGTTTCTACATCGTTACGGACAATCGTCTCCTTACTCCCCTTGCACTGTCCCCATCGTTTGTTATCATAGTGTGGATACAGGAGAGATGTAGGAGAGAAGTGAGGATTATAGAATCAAGTATAATTCAGTTCCATTATATAAGGCAACGAGGAGGCAGACAGACTGGCAAAAGAAGGTGCAAGACTACCACAAACAGATACTAGTATGACGTACGAAGAGTCAAAATGGCTTATCAAAGCCAGATACATGACCAAATGGGAAACCGAACATACTGGTTACACCAAAAACGATGCCTATTACCAGTTGAACCGAAGAGAGCAGGTCGTTGTCTTCAGACTTCGCACTGGCCACAATAGACTGAGGTACCACCTTTTCAACAAATTGAAGATAGGTGGTACCGACGAATGCCCGAGCGGTACTGGTAAAATGACCGCTGAACATCTGCTGCAGAACTGCCCGACATACGAGGATCAGAGAGAGCAGATGTGGCCATCACCAGTGGAACTGCAAGACAAGCTCTATGGCAGTGGCGACAGCCTCAGGATGACCGCCGCTTTTTTCGAAAAAATAATGGTTACTGTCTGACTGCGTACGAATAAGAAGAAGAAGTTCCATTATATGACGAAGGCCATGTGTACATACCTAGATCTGGTCATGGGAGAAACAGAACGATGCGGTGACCTCAGATGTGCATAGGGGGACTTTGGCCGTGTGGGTGAGACAGATGAAGCTCTGAAAGTTGGTGATGAAGCCCTGTATGTGGGTGACGCTGATCTCCGAGGGGCTCCACCTTCCTCACCTTCAGCAGCTTGGTCAGCGTCATTGATGACTGCTTCAGCAATGTTGCGGAGAGCCGAGTGAAGTGCCTCTGTTTCTTCACGAACCTGAAAAACATTATAACTTCATGTCTTGCCCCAAAATGTCTGTGCTTCTTCTTCTTCTTAGTTCGTTCTCAATCTCCCTCTACCAAGCCCTGAAAAGGATTTTGCAAGTAGCAGGATGTAGTCCAGAGAACGAAATGCGTTATGTCGTGGTTTACAGCTTGACTGCGATATTTGCACCTTTCGGTCCAACACATCCCACTTCAGCAGGCATTTTTGAGTACTGGGTTGCCTTCCCTCTTCGATCCCTTTTATTTAGCCAGTCTGCTCAGTTGCAGCCTGTTGTTCAGGATCACTGCGTAGAGGTATAGAAGGGTCTTGACAGCTCTGGTTCGCTGGCCCTGACGCTAGCAGTCAGCTATGGGTTGTTGACCACTGCTCCAATGTCTGTGCTTTACTTCAAACTTGTGTTTAAACATGTTGTCTTTTATTTTTCTGTTTTCATGTAATTTAGTTGTTTTATTATCAATCAAAACTTGTCAGCTCTCTGTGAAGCACATGCTTTCCTTGTTTTCCTAATGTTTATTTCAAGCTTTTTTCTCCATGTGAGTTATGCCCTGCCTCTACTTCTCTTTCCTTGGGGATTCCAGAATAGAGATTTTCTTGTAAAGCTATTCGATGGTTTTCTTAACGAGAATCCTACCCGATGCCAGCACTTTCTCTGTCCGTCATGTTCCAATGATATTGAGCTGCTTTTTTCCAATAGTTCCCCATTAGTGATACTGTCATACCATTTAAGGAATTAAAGATAAGTTTAAGTATTCGACCAGCTGGACATCATAAACAAATTGTTGATCTGTTTAGTTTGTTTATGTAAAAGATATAAATACGTTTTAGTGTCAAGTAACAGATATTAAGACCGTGTTCTCAGAACACTATCACTTTTACTATCAGTGCGAGCATTTTCGGCGTGGGCTAGTGGTTAAGTGACACGGCTCACAAGCCGAAGGTGCTGAGTTCGATCTTCGTCACAGCACCGGCCGTTACCTCGGAGAATCAAACCCTTAGAAAATGCAGGAGGAAGCAGACCCTTACATATATTTGCATGCTGAAGTTGGATGCACTAGGCCAACAGGCGTAAAATAGAAACCGCAGTGCAACGGACACCACCTTGAGGAATGGAGAAATAAGGCGAACGGAAAAAAACATTAAAAAAAATATCAGTGTGTTCTGGTGATTTCGTAAGATTTATTGAGGAGCAACGCACCTGAATCCATGAATCTAAATGTTTGTGCTTTGTTTTATAAATTGTCACCTTCATCTTCTTGTATCTCAGAAACTAGCATACACACAACAAAAACAATTACACCAACAAATTTTTTATTTGTGTGTGTCTCTACACACAAGATCATATCTATAGACACACAAACAAAAAGGTTACATGCTCTCAAAGTCAACAGCCACAGTAAATTGTGACGTGCTAACAATAATGCGGTCACAGAGGAAGTGGTGTACATTTTTATGTGGGTTGCTTTAAGGTTAAATAATTTTGTAGGTAATTAACGATATTAGAATCACAAATTAAAATTTGTTGAGTTCATGGTGCTGAAATTAAGAGGTGTAGTTACAATCAATAGTGTCTTAGAATGGTAGTTCAATTCTGAGACTTTAGCATTTAAGAATGACATCTTCCTGTTACAAAGCAGTTCTTCTTCTTCTTCTGCGTACACAGTCAGACAGTAACCATTATTTTTTCGAGAAAAGCGGCGGTCATCCTGAGGCTCTCGCCACTGCCATAGAGCTTGTCTTGCAGTTCCACTGGTAATGGCCACATCTGCTCTCTCTGATCCTCGTATGTCGGGCAGTTCTGTAGCAGATGTTCAGTGGTCATTTTACCAGTACCGCACGGGCATTCGTCGGTACACCCTATCTTCAATTTGTTGAATAGGTGGTACCTCAGTCTGTTGTGGCCAGTGCGAAGTCTGAAGACAACTACCTGCTCTCTTCGGTTCAACTGGTAATAGGCATCGTTTTTGGTGTAACCAGTATGTTCGGTTTCCCATTTGGTCATGTATCTGGCTTTGATAAGCCGTTTTGACTCTTCGTACGTCATACTGGTATCTGTTTGTGGTAGTCTTGCACCTTCTTTTGCCAGTCTGTCTGCCTCCTCGTTGCCTTGGATGTTGCAGTGTGACGGGACCCACTGTACCACTACCCTTTTTGGTGCGGACTGCTGGCACAGTTTGCAGAGTGCTGCTCTTAAGTCATTAAGCTCAGTGTTTTTCTGGCTTTTTAGCGCTGTGACTACGGCGAGAGCATCTGTCAGCAGGACTATATGGCTCTCATTTTCACTGTGTGTCACCATTTCTTCCACTGCCGCCCTCAGTGCCTCTGCCTCCGCTCTGAAATTGCTTGTGTACTTACCAGTAGCGATTGACAGTGTTATTTTTCTGCCATTTGGTAGGTTCAGGAATGCTCCTGCCCCTCCGGTCTGTGTAGTGTTTGTTACAGAACCGTCGGTGTATGCATGGGTCCAGTCCATGCTTGGGTAGCTTTTCGTTATGAAGCTTAGGGTAGTGTCTCGCCTTTCTTTTTCAGTCTGGCAGTTTTTGTTTGCAATACCTGGTATATTTTCTACCACCTCTGGAAATATATCCTGTCTCCAGGTAGGTTTTCGTACAGTAGTGATGGGTTTTGGTGTTGTTAGTGTGTTTATGGGATCTTCGTGCATCTTTGCTTTGGACAAAGCAGTTCACAGATACAACTTCTTCTGCATTCGTTCTCAATCTCCTGCTACCAAGCTCTAAACAGGGCTTAGCAAGTAGCAGGATGTAGTCCGGAGAACGGAATGCATTGTGTCGCTAGTTTACAGCTTGACTGCAATATTTGCATCTTTCAGTCCGACACATCCGTCTTTGGCAACAGATACAACAAAACTATACTATGCATACGCTGTTCTCTCATTTCCTAGCCAAAGTTTAACAAAGTTATCAACGCACCTGTCTGCCTGTGTCCCTGTCTGGTACGTCTGTATCCCTCTCAAACTGCGACACTGACTTTTGGATAAACACAACAGCTTTTTCCTTCTCCTCCAGCTGAATTTTCAGTCTCTCGTTCTTCATAGTAAGCTCATTTATTCTAGAGAAAGATTATAAGCACCACAAAAATTAGGCTACAAAACATATGTTTAATTTAGATTCAAGTATCAGAATGAAACATAGTACAATTACATAACTTCTGTGGGGAGGATGTCTAATGTCTGGTCAGGCAAAATATACTGATCAGACATGTTAGTCAGGGTCAGGCAAAATATACTGATCAAACATGTTAGTCAGGGTCAGGCAAAATATACTGGCCAAGATCCTCACCTCGGCTTACTAGTAGCCCTCCCTGGAAACAGGCTGTTTTCATGGTAGCCTAGCTAACGAGGTGAGGGATTGACGTGATCCCCGTAGTAGTGAGTGACCCACAGATGAAGCCAAGCATTGCACAACCGCCTGGAGGAGCCAGGTCAACCTAAATCAGCACATTTGGGATGTGAGGAAAGCTACTGCAACCAGCCATTTAACGTCCTTTTCGCGCACAAAAGAGTAACCTTCTCATTGTGGGCATTCGCAAACAACAACATAACTTTTGTGATTTACGACAAACTGATAACCAGTTTCAATAGTACTAGAAAATGAAAAACACAATGCATTTTAAAATTAGTTACACTAATTCAGTTAAATTAATTAATGTCTGGTTCTTTGATTCTATAACTGAGTTAATGGGCATATCTGAAGTGCAGTGGGGTAGATTCTTAAGAACATAAGGGAACAGAAGTATCTAACCCTCCATTCCTAGTGACAGCATATAGTACAGGATGACCCTGGACTGTAACTACCTTATGATGTAGCCATTGTATTTCCATATAATGGTGCGCCTTGACCTAACTTTACATCTTTATACTGGTTTAGAAGACTGCAGTCTGTATACAATCAGTTTCTTCTACTTCACTTGATCTAAAAATATACATGCGCATCAAATCCATTCTTGAATGCATTAATTGACCACAACTATTTCCTGTGGCAATGCATTCCAAGCATTCACCACTCTCTGCTGACTAAAAGAATATGTCATAGTATCTAATCTGGACCTTTCTTTAGTTAATTTGTAGCTGAGCCCTCTTGTTCTTGTAGGTGGTCCTTCTTCTTCTTCTTCGAGCGCTGTCAGACGTCAACCTTTATTTTTTCGAAAAAAGCAGCGATCATCCTGAGGCTATCAACACTGCACTAGAGCTTGTCTAATGTTGCCACTGGTGATGGCCACATGTGCTTTATCTGGTCCTCGTATGTTGGGCAGTTTTGCAGTAGATGTTCAGCGGTCATTTTCCCGGTACCACACGAGCATTCGTCAGTGCCACCTATGTTCAATTTATTGAATAGGTGGTACCTCAGTCTATTGTGGCCAGTGCGAAGTATGAAGACCACGACCTGCTCTCTTCTGTTCAACTGGTAATAGGCATCGTTTTTTGTGTAGCTAGTATGTTCTGTTTCCCATTTGGTCATGTATCTAGCTCTAATAAGCCGTTTTGACTCTTCGTATGTCATACTAGTATCTGGTTGTGGTAGTCTTGCACCTTTTTTTGCCAGTCTGTCTGCCTCCTCGTTGCCTTGGATGTTACAGTGCGATGGAACCCACTGTACCACTACTCTTTTTGGTGCGGACTGCTGGCATAGTTGACAGAGTACTGCTCTTAAATCATTAAGTTCAGTATTATTCTGGATTTTTAGTGCTGTGACTACGGCCAGGGCATCTGTAAACAGGACTATATGGCTTTCATTTCTTTTGCATGTCCCCATTTCTTCTACTGCAGCCCTCAGTGCCTCTGCCTCTGCTCTGAAATTGCTGTAGGTGGTCCTATTTTGAAAAACTTGTTATAGTCTAATTTATCCGTTCCTTTGATTATCTTATTAACGTATTGTATCCCCGCGAATTCTTCTCTTTTCTAGACACTGTAGGCCGGTTTTCCCTCATAACTATAATTTCACTATCAGTTTTCTTGCTCTTCTTTCTAGCATGTTTATATCCCCTCTATGATAAGGACCACACCTGTACACAGTACTCCAATCTAGGTCTAACTAATGCTTTATACAGTTTGACGATCACTTCCTTGCTCCTTTGTTTAATATTTCTTTTTATCATACCAACATTGCATTTACCTTTTTCACTGCTACCTGGACTTGCTCACTCACTTTACTTGTATGATCTATTATAACCCCTAAGTACCTTTCCTTTTCTATTATTGTTCTCGCTCATTCTGTAACTATGTTCCAAATTGGAACTACCCATGTGGATGACTGTACATTTATCTACATTAAACTCCATTTTCCAGATCACAGACCATTCCCAAATTTGATATAAATCTTATCTTTAATATATCCACTACTGCATAGTTTTGTGTCATCCGTGAATTTTGCATAGGATCACTGCTACAGCTGGTTCCTTTACAAGAAGCATGTATTAGCTCACTTGCAGCAACAGTTTCTTAGCTATTATTTGACATGATGAAGTTGCTAGCATCATGCACAATCTTCTTTAGCTGCCTTTTACAACATGCTTGGAGGCTACAGTGATCTTATTCTATTCAACCTTTCTGCCTTCCAGGTGAGACATCACAGTACAGCTGTAAAACGTGGAACAATGTACCTTCAGCTAAAAAAAATGAACAACAAAGAAGCTGATAACATCAATTCATTTTCCATTGTGATGGTGTGCCAGCAGGAGCTGATTACATCAAATCATGTTTTCCATTGTGATGGTGTGCCAGCAGGAGCTGATTACATCAAATCATGTTTTCCATTGTGATGGTGTGCCAGCAGGAGCTGATTACATCAAATCATGTTTTCCATTGTGATGGTGTGCCAGCAGGAGCTGATTACATCAAATCATGTTTTCCATTGTGATGGTGTGCCAGCAGGAGCTGATTACATCAAATCATGTTTTCCATTGTGATGGTGTGCCAGCAGGAGCTGATTACATCAAATCATGTTTTCCATTGTGATGGTGTGCCAGCAGGAGCTGATTACATCAAGGCATGTTTTCCATTGTGATGTTGTGCCAGCCAGAAGCTGATTACATCAACTCATGTTTTCCATTGTGATGTTGTGCCAGCCAGAAGCTGATTACATCAAATCATGTTTTCCATTGTGATGGTGTGCCAGCCAGAAGCTGATTACATCAAATCATGTTTTCCATTGTGATGGTGTGCCAGCAGGAGCTGATTACATCAAGGCATGTTTTCCATTGTGATGTTGTACCTTTAGGTTGTAACGACATCTGACCATACCTTTATGTTTTTTTACACACTAGATCCACTTACCTATCCTGAAGTTCATTGATATCTCTGGTTCGATCCTTCAACTGGGTTTCTAAGGAAACTTTCTCGCTATGCTCCCTGTCATGGTTAACCTGTGGGGTCGTAAGAAAGATGCAACTATTTGTTACCATGGTAGCACAACTATTAGGAGGCAGGCAGTAACACTTGAGACTTGCCACAGCAACTATACAACTTTTAGACTGGACTATGGTAAGACAGTCCCCAGGACTTGCTCACATTAGACAATGTATGAACAAAGTAGCAACAATTAAAGTAGGGACAATTAAAGTAGGGACAATTAAAGTAGGGACAATTAAAGTAGCAACAATTAAAGTAGGGACAATTTAAGTAGCAACAATTAAAGTAGCGACAATTAAAGTAGGGACAATTAAAGTAGGGACAATTAAAGTAGCAACAATTAAAGTAGGGACAATTAAAGTAGGGACAATTAAAGTAGCAACAATTAAAGTAGCAACAATTAAAGTAGCAACAGTTAAAGTAGCAACAATTAAAGTAGCGACAATTAAAGTAGGGACAATTAAAGTAGGGACAATTAAAGTAGGGACAATTAAAGTAGGGACAATTAAAGTAGGGACAATTAAAGTAGCAACAATTAAAGTAGCAACAATTAAAGTAGCAACAGTTAAAGTAGCAACAATTAAAGTAGCAACAATTAAAGTAGCGACAATTAAAGTAGCAACAATTAAAGTAGGGACAATTAAAGTAGCAACAATTAAAGTAGCAACAATTAAAGTAGGGACAATTAAAGTAGGGACAATTAAAGTAGCAACAATTAAAGTAGCAACAATTAAAGTAGGGACAATTAAAGTAGGGACAATTAAAGTAGCAACAATTAAAGTAGGGACAATTAAAGTAGCAACAATTAAAGTAGGGACAATTAAAGTAGCAACAATTAAAGTAGGGACATTTAAAGTAGCAACCAAAGCCAGATACATGACCAAATGGGAAACCGAACATACTGGTTACACCAAAAATGATGCCTATTACCAGTTGAACCGAAGAGAGCAGGTCGTTGTCTTCAGACTTCGCACTGGCCACAATAGACTGAGGTACCACCTATTCAACAAATTGAAGATAGGTGGTACCGACGAATGCCCGTGCGGTACCGGTAAAATGACCGCTGAACATCTGCTGCAGAACTGCCCGACATACGAGGATCAGAGAGAGCAGATGTGGCCATCACCAGTGGAACCACAAGACAAGCTCTATGGCAGTGGCGACAGCCTCAGGATGACCGCCGCTTTTTTCGAAAAAATAATGGTTACTGTCTGACTGCGTACGAAGAAGAAGAAGAAAGTAGCAACAATTAAAGTAGGGACAATTAAAGTAGGGACAATTAAAGTAGGGACAATTAAAAAGTAGCAACAATTAAAGTAGGGACAATTAAAGTAGCAACAATTAAAGTAGGGACAATTAAAGTAGGGACAATTAAAGTAGGGACAATTAAAGTAGGGACAATTAAAGTAGCGACAAACTGTAAAGACAAATTCCAAGTGCGAGTCAAATCAATAACCTTGATATGGCATATTCTTTCAATAACGAGATATCAAGGTTACTTTTTGACTCGACCACTCATATTTTAAGTAATCAGAAGACATATCCACCGAACAATAGAAAATAAAGTGAAATAATAAGCATCCAGGGCTAACCACATACCTCCAGGTGACAAAAGTACCTTGCCACAAGAAAGAGATAAGTTAAAGGGTCTGACAAGCAGAACACCTCTAAGTCTGGCCGAATCATTTAACTCATTATTCTTGTGGCAAGGCACTTTCATCACCTGGAGACACGTGGTTAGAGCCACGGATGCCTATTACTTCACTTTCTTTTCTCTTGTTTATTGCATGTTTTCTGTTATCCATATGTTTTCTGTTATCCATACATTTTCTGATGTCCATTTGATATGTTTTATGTTGTAACTGTTGCCCATTGTATATGTCTTGTTGCCATTTTACTGTATGTTTTCTGTTGCCTACTTATGTTTTCTGTTGCCCATCATATTTTCTGTTGCGCACCTTGTTTTCTGTTGCCCATTATATATGTTTTCTGTTGCTCACTATATGTTTTCAGTTGTCCGAGGTGGGGGTAAATATCATTAGACAGAAAGATATGTGGGGTAATACCCCAACAAAATCCTGGACCACTGCTCTAGTGACTTGGTATTTACAACCAAAAACAAGCACATACCTGAGCATGAGTGTCATCACTTTTCAGGTGGGCACTGAAATTCAGACAAGCAGAATGCATGTATCGTGTCGTCTTTAACACATCTCCCTTCATGCCTGACAGGTCGCGCTCAGTGGCAAGCTTCATATCGCTGAACTGGCGACGGAATGCAACCACAGCTCGCCACAGAGACAGCAGTCGAGAATGTTCAGAGTTGTAATATTCATTGAAGGACTGAGGATAACAAATGTTCATGTGTTCAACAGTAAGTAGTTCATCTTGATAGCCAACACTTTGTACAGAACTAAACAACAGCTCACAAACACTAGCAGATACTACTATATGGCATTGGGCCAAAAGGCAAGAGCTCATAGGACGCTGGATCAATAACCAACAATTCAACCAACCATCCATCCAACCAACCAACCATCCATCCAACCATTCAGCCAACCAACCAACCAACCATCCATCCAACCATTCAGCCAACCAACCAACCATCCATCCAACCAACCAACCATCCATCCAACCAACCATTCAGCCAACCAACCAACCATCTTGATACCTTGGTTCTCACACATAACCACACACATTCACCTCAATCAATTTTGTTACAATTATCATACTAACCCACACATCTCCTCAATTCTGTTACAATTATCATATAGACCCACACATATCCACACACCTTCTCCTCATCTCTCCAATCCATCTCCTTGCCTTCCAGCTCCTCCCGTGCAGATTGCCAGTCCCTGGTCAGCTTGTGGATGTCCAGGGTCAGCTGTTGGTTGGTAGCTGTAGCATGGTCTAGCTGTTCCCTTAACATGGTGTTTACATGCTCAAGCCCATTGCATCTGAAGGAAATCATCAGATCATACAGATAAGATAGAATAACAGGCAACATAAAGCTATACAGATATAAATACAAGATAGAATAACAGGCAACATAAAGCTATACAGATATAAATACAAGATAGAATAACAGGCAACATAAAACTATACAGATATAAAGACAAGATAGAATAACAGGCAACATAAAACTATACAGATATAAAGACAAGATAGAATAACAGGCAACATAAAACTATACAGATATAAAGACAAGATAGAATAACAGGCAACATAAAACTATACAGATATAAATACAAGATAGAATAACAGGCAACATAAAGCTATACAGATATAAATACAAGATAGAATAACAGGCAACATAAAACTATACAGATATAAAGACAAGATAGAATAACAGGCAACATAAAACTATACAGATATAAATACAAGATAGAATAACAGGCAACATAAAACTATACAGATATAAATACAAGATAGAATAACAGGCAACATAAAGCTATACAGATATAAATACAAGATAGAATAACAGGTAACATAAAACTATACAGATATAAATACAAGATATAATAACAGGCAACATAAAACTATACAGATATAAAGACAAGATATAAATACAAGATATAATAACAGGCAACATAAAGCTATACAGATATAAATACAAGATATAATAACAGGCAACATAAAACTATACAGATATAAAGACAAGATAGAAAAACAGAAAACATAAGGATAAATGAGACTATAACAAGTTGTTTTTTTTCTTCAAAATACAGCTGCCTACAAGAACAAGAGTGCACAGACACAAATTAATTAAAGAAAGATCCAGATTAGATACCAAGACGGGGGACGGTGTGGGCTAGTGGTTAAGTGACACGGCTCACAACCGAAGGTGCTGGGTTCGATGGCCATCACAGCACCGTCCGTTGCCCCAGGGAAGCAAACCCTTAGAAAATGCAGGAGGAAGCAGACCCTTACATAAAATGCACGCTGAAGTCAGATGCATTGGGCCGATAGGCGCAAAATAAAAACCACAGTGCAACGCACACCGCCTGAGGGGAATAGATAAATAAGGCAAACGCTGCTAAAAAAAAAAAACAGATACCAAGAAATTTATTTTTAGTCAGAGAGTAGTGAATGCTTGGAATGCATTGCCACAGGAAATAGTGGAGGCAGGGTGATGAACAAGTGTGAAAGCAGTAATGATCAATTTTGTGGGAGTCATCCTGGCAGCTCTTCTCTGCACATCCCCTGTAGAAGTGCTACACACAGAATAAGAACACTTGCCATATACCAACCTCTGCTTCTCCTCTTCCAGCTGCACCAGCACAGAGTCCAAGTCGTTGGTGGTATCTGTCTCCACATACCTGTACCGGCTCTCAGTGGTGCTCTAGGGGAAAAAAAACCAGGCAACAAGCATTGCTCAGACGGAGGTCGGTAACAATTGTTATATAATGATGAAAAAACAATGAATTAATAACCATTGAGGTGTGGGGATTAGCATTAGTGTCCGGTGAAACATACTCACCAAGACTTCCACCTCACTTCTATATCATGCAGATAAAAACAGGCTGTATTACAGCAGCCTGGCCAATGAGGTGGGGATTATAACCGTGAACCCTGTGTGCTGAACCTTGCACTGCACTACAGCTAGAGGAACCCAGATCCACCTTGTTCAGTTGGGGAGGAAGACTAACGTCTGGTCAGGCATAACATACTGATCAGACATGTTGGTCAGGGTCAGAAAAAAAATTATGGCCAAGATCCACACCTCGGTTTCCTCGTAGCCCTCCCTGGAAACGGGCTGTTTTCATGGCAGCCTGGCTAGCAGGGTGAGGGATTGACGTGATCCCCGTAGTAGTGAGTGAAACGCAGATGAAGTCAAGCATAGCACAACCGCCTGTAGGACCCAGGTCCAGCCTCATCAGCACGCTTTGGATGTGAGGAAAGCTGCTGCAACCCGCCACTTAACGTCCTTTTCAGGGTGCACAAATGAGTAAACCTTCTCATTGTGGGCATTCGAAACAACAACAAGATGGAGTCGAAGATTACAATTTTTATATTAGACATCTGATTTCTGTAATGAAAGATCATCTCGCCTTTTGTATTCTTATTTTGATACCTGTATCTGCGCCTCCTGCTTTGTCTATGTTGCCATCAATATACGTCTATGATTTTATATCTTCTAGGAATCTAAGTATAAACTAAGTTGTTCTAATAGCAAACATGGTCGTCAGGAATGTTGTGTTAAGAGACTTCATTGCATTAGGTCTTATCTCTTTTTCTGAGTAGTGTAACCAATTCCCATCTGCGCCACCTTACTGTACTTAATTGTACGCCATGTTCCCATTTACAGTTGGGTACAATGGAATGTTCTAAGAGTTGGTCCCTTTGCCCTTTGACACGAGAGACAAATGCTTGACGAAGTTGACCAATTTTTGTTTTTTTGTGTGCATTCGCCTTATTTCTCTATTCCCCAAGGCGGTGAGAGTTACGCTATGTTTTTATTTTGCGCCTGTCGGCCCAGTGCATCTGACTTCATCATGCATTTCATGTACGGGTCTGCTTCCTCCTGCATTTTCTAAGGGATATCTTCCCAATGGGAATGGCCGGTCCTGTGATGGGGCGTAAACCCAGCACCTTTGGGTTGTGAGCCGTGTCACAGATATGTTGGACCGAAAGGTGCAAATATAGCAGTCAAGCTATAAACTAGCGACTCAATGCATTCTATTCTCTGGACTACATCCTGCTACTTGCAAAAACCTGTTCAGGGCTTGGTAGTGGATGATTAAGAGTAAATGCAGAAGAAGATGATCTGGTTCTATACAATGCTACTGGGATCAAGATGCTGAGCAGTGCATGAGCTGTAGCAGTCAGCAACCCATAGCTGACTGCTAGCACAGAGCCAGCAAAACAGAGCTGCAGCAGTCAGCAACACATAGCTGACTGCTAGCACTAAAGCCAGCAAAACAGAGCTGCAGCAGTCAGCAACCCAAACCTGACTGCTAGCGTTAGAGCCAGCAAAACAGAGCTGCAGCAGTCAGCAACCCATAGCTGACTGCTAGCGTTAGAGCCAACAAAACAGAGCTGCAGCAGTCAGCAACCCAAACCTGACTGCTAGCACTAGAGCCAACAAAACAGAGCTGCAGCAGTCAGCAACCCAAACCTGACTGCTAGCACTAGAGCCAACAAAACAGAGCTGCAGCAGTCAGCAACCCAAACCTGACTGCTAGCACTACAGCCAGCAAAACCGAGCTGCAGCAGTCAGCAACCCAAACCTGACTGCTAGCACTACAGCCAGCAAAACCGAGCTGCAGCGGCACCACTTCCACATGGTGATCCTGAATAACAGACTGCAACAGGACAGACTGGCTAAGGAGAAGGGATCGGAGAGGGAAGGCTAACCTGGTACTCAAAATGCCTGCTGAAGTCGGATGTGTTGAACAGATAGGTGCAAATTTTGTAGCAAGCTGTAAACTACGACACAATACATTCTGTTCTCCAGTCAACATCCTATGACTTGCAAAACCCTTTTTAGGGCTTGGTAGCAGGAGATTGAGAACGAACGAAGCAAAATATATAATGCTATTTTTTCTTTAGATCACGATTGACTTGGAACAGATATTGTAAAACTATCCGATTGTCCATGTTGGGCTCCCTGGTAACAGAATGTGTCCCAGCAGTCTGGTCGACAAGATGGGGATTAACACTGTAATTCCTATAGTGGTAAGTTTACTAAGGGGCCTTGCATTGCACTACACACAGGAGGACCCATGTCCACCATCTCGAATGTGTCTTGGGATGTAAGAAGAAACAATGTAACCAGCCACCAAATAAACATCATCAAGAGACGAATGAACTCTGTACAAGGGCTTCCACAACAACCTCAAGTGCCAGATGTACTGTTGAGAATAGGAAAGAGAAGAACTGCCACTAGCCATTCCTACTCACTCCCGATGATTAAAGCCCCAATGTCAAGAGACTAATCTATTTTTTTAAATTAACAAATAATAGAACAAAATGATATGCAACTAACTGATGCTGAAAAGAAAAGAGAATTTGCCAGGTCAAGAGGGTTAACAACCGTAGTTAAAAATGTACTCAGAATTGTATCAAACGATGCTGCATTGTTAACAAATTAATTGTTCATTATGGGCAAACTACAATGAAATCAATGTTACAGGACTAGATGAGACGTGTCATTAATCCCTCTTGAATTAATGGATCAAATTGCTTTAGGCTGTTCTGTTCAATAAAATCTGGCACACATTTGAAAATGTTTTAACAGTCTACAAATGACTTTCATAATAGCAAGCCAGTATTGCTTTCAGTATTTAGTAGTTAGTTTTGTATGCATGTTATGTTTATGGAACCACTTAGATTTTATAGACAGCCAGGTCTGCTTTGTCCTTCATATTCAATCCCACCTTCATCTCCATACAAGAGTCATTTTGAGGCTCCAATGACTGATTTTCTCAATCTTGCTTCTGCTTCTGCTCAGTCGATAGTACTACCAGGCATGTCAATTTCTGGTGAGTGAATGCGTGCAGACGGGCTGATATGTATCACTCAATGTCTCATTTTTCTGGAAGTGATGACATTAAATTTACATCTTAATTGTTATCCATTTTGAGCTCTTCTGGTGGTGTTGTTTTCATTCGAGTGTTGCCCATTCTATTAACTACTCAGAATTGTAAGAGTTGCCAACAGAAATACTATGATCAAATGCTGAAGGGAAACCCACCAACAGATCGAGGCGAGGGAAGCACACCAGTTGACCCAGCTATAAAAGGATTCATTTGAAAATTGGCACTTGATTTATAATTAGGGAAGGAAAAGCAGCAAGGAAAGGAACTGGCCACTCCACCTCAACATGTGGTTTAGTACAATCATGTCCCTAACACTTTATCCCTGATGGCAGTTGCTGCTATGGGATTATTTTTTTTTAAAGGAATATAGAAAGAGAGAACATAATTAATGTGACTCATGTCATGGAAACGGTTCAGCATCATTGCAAGGAGACTAAAAATCTATGAGGTCAATGATCTGGAGCACAGGATAGAAGAAGGTGTGGAGGGAAATGACTTACTAGACTAGTGGCACTCAATGATAGAAGAAGGTGTGGAGAGAAATAACTTACTAGACTTGTGGCACTCAATGATAGAAGAAGGTGTGGAGGGAAATGACTTACTAGACTAGTGGCACTCAATGATAGAAGAAGGTGTGGTGGGAAATGACTTACTAGACTAGTGGCACTCAATGATAGAAGGTGTGGTGGGAAATGACTTACTAGACTAGTGGCACTCAATGATAGAAAATGGTATGGAGAGACATGACTTGTTAGACTAGTGGCACTCAATGATAGAAGAAGGTGTGGAGAGACATGACTTACTAGACTAGTGGCACTCAATGATAGAAGAAGGTGTGGAGGGACATGATTTATTAGACTAGTGGCACTTAATGATAGAAGAAGGTGTGGTGAGACATGACTTACTAGACTAGTGGCACTCAATGATAGAAGAAGGTGTGGAGGGACATGATTTACTAGACTAGTAGCACTCAATGATTGACTGGTGGCACTCGATGACTGACTAGTGGCACTCGATGACTGTTTTTTAAAATTTGCTGGTCTGTGTCATAGACTCCATGGAAGATCCTTTCTCCTTCAATGATTGCTGGTTAGATAAGTTTATTGATGTTTATGTAGCAAGAAGGCTTTTGTGGGGTAGCCGGTTAACCTCATGCCTAAATCTATTCCATATTTATGCAGGCACTGTTTACTCTAGTGTGCAGATTATTATAATTGAAATAATATCATCTGATATGTGCTCATTGGCCGACAGGGAGACGGTTATTACAAATATGTAAGGCATTCGTCCCTCATGAAATTAATTAAAGGAAACAGTGGGTGTTCAAATCCTGCAAGTTTTATGCGACCCTTGTTCTCAAGGATGGTGAAATCATGTGTCTAGTCATATCTGAGATGGACCATAAACTTGGATGTCCCAATGCCAAGCTGTGCATATAATATAACCCTTGACAGTTGAAAATAGGGCAAAAAACATTAGGAAATTAATTAAACTCGTGGCAAATCTGCATGATCAGAAGTAAATCTGAGAGAAAAAAAAGTCCTGTGCTATTTCCATCTGTCTCAACTACCACGTCTTGCCACTGGATCAAGATAGCTCAGGATGAGAAACTGTGGTTGATGATTTCATAAATCTTCCTCATCATCATCAGGTACCCTGCCGGCTATCGTTGGCGATCTTGGACCTTCACCCGCTTCTATCACGTTTGTCAACTCTGTTGTTGATTGTCGTCCATGCCATTCTCTCAGGATGTCCAGCATCTTCTCTCTCGACCTTCCCTTGTCTCTCTTTCCCGTTTTCACAATGTGCTCTAAGCCACCTCTTCTCGTAACATGTCCAAAAAAAGATGACTGTCTTGTTCTGATCCTTGCAATAAGTTGTCTTTGTGTTTGTGCTTCCTCGAGTACTGTATCATTAGTCTTCTTTGCAGTCCATGGGATCCTCAGCATTCTTCTGTAAAACCACATCTCCGTTGCTTCCAAAGATCTAAGCATTTGCTTGCTAATTGTCCATGATTCACACCCATATGTCATTACTGGTTCCATCCTCATAAAAATCTAAAGTGGAAGCCACAATGTCAAAGCAAAAATATCTCTATCCTGATGCTTTTGCCTCCATCGTTTGTGAAGGGCAACTGATTCGTTATTTATTCCATGACATGACCGAGACCAGTAAATCATAGATGTAAAGACAGTACTCCCTCTGGTGTTATTTTGATTATTATGACTGAAATAATATCTTCTTCTTCTTCGTTCGTTCTCTATCTCCTGCTATCAAATCCTGAAAAGCGCTTTGCAAGTAGCAGGATGTAGTCTGGAGAACAAAATGCGTTGTGTTGTAGTTTACAGCTTGACTGTGATATTTGCACCTTTCGGTCCGACACATCCGACTTCAGCAGGCATTTTCGAGTACCAGGCTAGCCTTCCCTCTTCAATCCCTTCTACTTAATTAGTCTGCTCTGTTGCAGCCTGTTATCCAGGATCATCTCGTGGAGGTGTAGAAGGGTCTTTGCAGCTCTGGTTCGCTGGCCCTGACGCTATCATTCAGCTATGGGTCGCTGACCACTACAACTCATGTGCTGCTCAGCATCTTGACCCCACTGAAATAATATGACATGATATATTCTCATTCTATGACAGGACCTAGTTCTGTTACCTTGTTATTATAAACTCTAGTGATCTCATGATCTTTATTGCGAACTGTATCCTCCAAATCCTGGCATTTCTTCTTGTACTGCAGCAGCTGAAAACAGATGGAACATGAATTAAACAGCACATCATTCTAGAGTAGAACGGAGAAAATACAGTAATGATGTCATCTGTAACCAGAACATTTTTTGTAATCTGACAGGAAGGAATTTTTTTTTTTTTTTTTTGTGTTCGCCTTATTTCTCTTATCCCCAAGGCGGTGTGCGTTGCACTGTGGTTTTTTATATTGCGCCTGTCGGCCCAGTGCATCCGACTTCAGCATGCATTTTATGTAAGGATCTGCTTCCTCCTGCATTTTCCTAAGGGTTTGCTTCCCCGGGGTAACGGCCGGTGCTGTGATGGGGATCGAACCCAGTACCTTCGGATTGTGAGCCGTGCCACTTAACCACTAGGCCATGCCGTCAGGGCTACAGGAAGCATTTGACTTAGTCATTTCTCTTCTACCATTGGTGTAAAGGTCTTTTCTTCTTCTCGTGGCCAAAAATTTCTACAGTGAAATGCTCAACCTCCAGCATTCACCTCCCACATACATGGCAAATTACAATGTTATTATTATCTGCATAAGAGAGGGAATGAGTTGCAGGATGACTGAACCAGCATTCACCTCCCACATACACGGCAAATTACAATGTTATTATTATCTGCATAAGAGAGGGAATGAGTTGCAGGATGACTGTACCAGCATTCACCTCCCACATGCATGGCAAATTACAATATTATTATTATCTGCATAAGAGAGGGAATGAGTTGCAGGATGACTGAACCAGCATTCACCTCCCACATACACGGCAAATTACAATGTTATTATTATCTGCATAAGAGAGGGAATGAGTTGCAGGATGACTGAACCAGTTTACACCTTTGAATTTCAACCAGTCGCACTATAAGTGTGTGTGTTGGACACCCTGTGCCTAGAAGAGATCTGAATATGTGCGGGCAGGACACCGAGTGACCGAAGTGTGTTCTGAAGTATGTGTATGCACAGATCTACTGAGTGTGTTACCATAAGTGAATTCGTGATTCCGACTAGAAGGACGTGATCGAAGTATTTGTAAATGCACAGATCGCCACATGGTAACTGATCTGATTGTAAATGTGAATGGGGAGTATTTGTGAATGTACAGATCACCTGTCTGAAGGCATCTGAGTGTGTGTTAGTGCACAGAAAGGCAGAGTACAGAATACGATCGTGAAGACGAGTTCATGAGAATGTGTTGAGTGTGCAGATAAGGGAATGGTAGCGGAGCGAATACTGGGTATATTAGTTGGGAGAATTATTAAAAACTATTGTTAACAACCTCCGAGATAGTTAGTAGTACAAATATATATAATATTAGGATTATTTAGTTCAGATGTATTTTGTTCGTTATGCTAATATTGCTTCTGTTGATTGTCATTAATATTGTTTTTTGATCATAAGTGTTGTCATTAAATATGACTCATTGCTTGGAGAGTGTTTACTGTGTTTACTGAGCAGGGCTTTGCAAGTAGCAGGATGTAGTCCAGAGAACAGAATGCGTTTTGTCGCTAGTTCACAGTTTGACTGCGATATTTGCACCTTTCGGTCCGACACATCCGTCTTCGGCAGAGCACAATGAGTAAGTTTAATCTTTGGTGCGCCCCGAAAAGGACATTAAGTGGCGGGTTGTAGTAGCTTCACTCACATCCTGAGCATGCTGATGAAGGTGGACCGAGGTCCTCCAGGCGGTTGTGCTATGCTTGGCTTCATCTGCATTGCACTCACTATTACGGGGATCACATCGATCCGCATCTCGTCAGCCAGGGTACGCTACATGGAAGAGAGATTGTGATCTTGGTCAGTGTATAGACCCTGACACGACATCCTGGTCCGTATTTTGTGCCTGACTGGACTAGTGCCTTAGTTCCCCCTAAACAGTATTAAAATATACCTTTACCTTCCCAAATTATTCTGGTACCAAATTTTGTAGGTTGGGTGGACCCTGGGAGCCGTTCTGCGATCGGAAAAAACCCTGCACCAACTGGGGACCAAACCCCAATCATTCAGCTGGGAAGTCAAAGCAACTTGAGTGTTATTGACAAGCTCAAATAGGAATCGGTTGAAAGTGATTATTGCATCCCTATGTTCCAATGGAATTCAGGAGGAAAATTGATATGATAAATGCAGTCATTATGACAGGAAGATGACCAACATGGAAATGGTCCTACCTTGGCTTGGAGTTTCTGTACTAGCTGGGCCTGTCTCTGCTGTCCATCCTGGTAGGTCTGCAGCTTTCTCTTGTAACTGGCATGCTCCTCTTCCAGCTTGCGCCTCAGGTCAATGTTCTGCTGCACCAGATTTCTGGAGGCCATCTCGCTGCTGGTTGTCTCCAGACCAGAGTCGCTCCTCAAGGACGTCTCCAACTAGGGAAGGGAAGACAGTCCACTGAATGTAAGACACCCAGGTCTAACAGCACATTTTTGGATGGACATTGACAAAAACCATTTCGTACTTTCTTGGCACCCAAGATTAGGATTGATGATGAGATGTGAAATCAATATATGGATCTATATATACATCTACCATTTGCATATCTATCTACCTTCCAGCTAACATATCTACTTACCTACCTTCTATCTGGTTACCTATGTACTCACCTGTCTGTCTGTCTGTCAGTCAATCAATCAATTTATCTCCATCCATCCATCCATCCATCCATCCATCCATCCATCCATCCATCCATCCATCCATCCATCCATCCATCCATCCATCCATCCATCCATCCATCCATCCATCCATCCATCCATCCATCCATCCATCCATCCATCCATCCATCCATCCATCCATCCATCCATCCATCCATCCATCCATCCATCCATCCATCCATCCATCCATCCATCCATCCATCCATCCATCCATCCATCCATCCATCCATCCATCCATCCATCCATCCATCCATCCATCCATCCATCCATCCATCCATCCATCCATCCATCCATCCATCCATCCATCCATCCATCCATCCATCCATCCATCCATCCATCCATCCATCCATCCATCCATCCATCCATCCATCCATCCATCCATCCATCCATCCATCCATCCATCCATCCATCCATCCATCCATCCATCCATCCATCCATCCATCCATCCATCCATCCATCCATCCATCCATCCATCCATCCATCCATCCATCCATCCATCCATCCATCCATCCATCCATCCATCCATCCATCCATCCATCCATCCATCCATCCATCCATCCATCCATCCATCCATCCATCCATCCATCCATCCATCCATCCATCCATCCATCCATCCATCCATCCATCCATCCATCCATCCATCCATCCATCCATCCATCCATCCATCCATCCATCCATCCATCCATCCATCCATCCATCCATCCATCCATCCATCCATCCATCCATCCATCCATCCATCCATCCATCCATCCATCCATCCATCCATCCATCCATCCATCCATCCATCCATCCATCCATCCATCCATCCATCCATCCATCCATCCATCCATCCATCCATCCATCCATCCATCCATCCATCCATCCATCCATCCATCCATCCATCCATCCATCCATCCATCCATCCATCCATCCATCCATCCATCCATCCATCCATCCATCCATCCATCCATCCATCCATCCATCCATCCATCCATCCATCCATCCATCCATCCATCCATCCATCCATCCATCCATCCATCCATCCATCCATCCATCCATCCATCCATCCATCCATCCATCCATCCATCCATCCATCCATCCATCCATCCATCCATCCATCCATCCATCCATCCATCCATCCATCCATCCATCCATCCATCCATCCATCCATCCATCCATCCATCCATCCATCCATCCATCCATCCATCCATCCATCCATCCATCCATCCATCCATCCATCCATCCATCCATCCATCCATCCATCCATCCATCCATCCATCCATCCATCCATCCATCCATCCATCCATCCATCCATCCATCCATCCATCCATCCATCCATCCATCCATCCATCCATCCATCCATCCATCCATCCATCCATCCATCCATCCATCCATCCATCCATCCATCCATCCATCCATCCATCCATCCATCCATCCATCCATCCATCCATCCATCCATCCATCCATCCATCCATCCATCCATCCATCCATCCATCCATCCATCCATCCATCCATCCATCCATCCATCCATCCATCCATCCATCCATCCATCCATCCATCCATCCATCCATCCATCCATCCATCCATCCATCCATCCATCCATCCATCCATCCATCCATCCATCCATCCATCCATCCATCCATCCATCCATCCATCCATCCATCCATCCATCCATCCATCCATCCATCCATCCATCCATCCATCCATCCATCCATCCATCCATCCATCCATCCATCCATCCATCCATCCATCCATCCATCCATCCATCCATCCATCCATCCATCCATCCATCCATCCATCCATCCATCCATCCATCCATCCATCCATCCATCCATCCATCCATCCATCCATCCATCCATCCATCCATCCATCCATCCATCCATCCATCCATCCATCCATCCATCCATCCATCCATCCATCCATCCATCCATCCATCCATCCATCCATCCATCCATCCATCCATCCATCCATCCATCCATCCATCCATCCATCCATCCATCCATCCATATATATATCTATCTATCTATCTATCTATCTATCTATCTATCTATCTATCTATCTATCTATCTATCTATCTATCTATCTATCTATCTATCCCTCTCTGTCTGTCTGTCTATCTATCTATCTAACTATATATCTATCTATCTGTCTGTTTCTGTCTGTCTTTCTATCCATCTTGTCTGACTGTCTATCTGTCTTTCTATCTGTCCGTCTGTCTATCTACTTACCTAGCTACCCATCAATCTGTCTCTCCCAATACACCAACATAAAAAACATAATATTTTCACCTACCTGTGTCCAATCAAAAGAAAACATCTACACCAGGACACAAACATCTACAATAGGACACTCAAACACGCTGCCCGCCAAACACTCTTTAGTGTAGCTAGTCCCCACTAAGTGACATCACAAAGCAATATGAGAGATAGTACAAGGTTACAAGAAGGACATTCACCTATACAAATCTCTTTCAATACTTTTAAAGGTGAACCCAATAGCAATCATAGAAGAGAAACCATTGACCAATCAAATCAAACCAAATGTGCACAAGATCGATGCGCAAAGACAGGTTTTCAATCAAGTGAACAATTCCAATCATGAACGTTGAATAAATCAGTTTTCGAACAGTCTTACATAAATAAAGTAACAGATAAGCAAGGTATCTACTTATATGTTTTAGATAGAAAAGCCACATTTCTACTTATACGTTTTAAATAGAAAAGCCACGTTTCTACTTATATGTTGTAGATAAAGTAATAGAAACGCCATGTTTCTACTTATATGTTTTAGATAAAGTAATAGAAAATCACGTTTCTACTTATAAGTTTTAGATAGAAAAGCCACGTTTCTACTTTTGTTTTAGATAAAGTAATAGAAAACCACGTTTCTACTTATATGTATTAGATAGAAAAGCCCCGTTTCTAATTATGTTTTAGATAAAGTAATAGAAAAGCCACATTTCTACTTATATGTTTTAGATTAGGTAACCGATAGGCCATGTTTCTACTTAAATGTTTTAGATAAAGTAATAGAAAAGCCACGTTTCTACTTATATATTTTAGATAAAGTATTAGAAAAGCCATGTTTCGACTTGTATGTTTTACTGAAGTACATAGACCAAGTTTTATAAAAACATATACAGGTAATGTCTCAGTGACCGCATCAGGACACAAATAAAACGAAACTCACTCTACGGTCACAAAGTCTTCGTAAGGAACAAATAGTGAGGGTCACAAGGTCTTCGTAAGGAACAAATAGTGAGTATTTATTTTTATGTTGACAAGTTTTATTGCAGATTGATCCTCGGGTCATCAGCATTATCATCATGCAGCCAATAGGCAATAAACTTGATTTTATGCAGACGGATCAGCTCATTCACTCCGGAATACTTTAAGCCCCTGAATACAATGTTAGACTGCTTCTAATATACACTTATATTTTAAAATTTAGGATTACTTGGTATAGAGAAACTTTCATGTATAAGTATGACAACTAGTCAATCCAGTATATCAGCTTTATGGCTTTGTAAGAAAGTTTGAGAGCCGGTACATCGGCTCTACAGTCAGTTAACATGACATCTTATAGCTTTCTTAATCTTAATCGACAAGTTCTTCAACAAATTGGTGGCTGGCCTTGTTCGGGTCCTAACTCGTTGCAGTCCATGATGAAGGTCTATTGGTCGTAACGTAGGTTTTGTTTGTGTTCTCGTCTCGATGCGGTATCTGACCATACCCATTTAAAATTTTGATTAAACTACTTTAATGAACTTCAAATTTTTTTTTTGCATTAATTTTTCCCCATTATGTGGGCACCGGAGAGTAAAAGGAAACAAATTTAGACCCAAAAACTACTTGGAGACGCAGATAACTTGTATTGCATCTCTGGCATGAGGGCATTGCGCGAAAGGTTGCCCATAAAGGCATGCAAAGATCATATAAGAGCCTCATGTTCACGGGACATCAAGAGAATTAGAGTTACAGATACAGCCATTAATTTAACATCAAGCTGCCCTGGGAGTGGTTAGAGTTTGAACCCCCATATCTACAACATGTCAACCCCAAACATCTCTAGTAAGCAACTGCAACCCCAGATACGCGCACAACACTGACCCGATAGGCACTAGTGCAATCATGTGACAAGCAATCAATCACATGACTCCTGGCCCAGTGCCAGGCCCATTTACACGTGCTGAGTCTGTCTACTCATGAAAGTCTAGAGTTGCACAAGTCAAATCAATCAAAATCTGTCAGCTCCCTGTGGAGCACGTGTCTTCAGCAATTAAATGCCAAATACACCCGCCATGTGCAATCAGTGTGTGAGAGGATAAGTATGCAAACATTGTCTAGCCAAAACAAGCGTTTGTTGGAGGGAGTAAGAAATAAATACATGCTTCATTCTATCCACATCCATGGGAAAGTGTGTTATCCATTCTGTTTTAATTCTATATTATATTGAGATATTCTTTCTAGAGCTTTCTTTCAAACACATAATGCTACAATTGTGACAGTTCCAGCTGGAGCATGGGCGTTTAGGGCAGGGGAGATTGGACTGGCGACTTTAAGAAACAAAGGTTGCCTGAATGCGTTGGACGAACGCAGGTCACTTCAGGGTCAAGCACCGTTTCGACACTAGGTCGGCAAGAAAATGGGAGGTTAGGTATAAGACTTTGTCTGGCTTAGGGGTGGGTGTCAGAACAGACCACTCTGGCATCAGACTTGATGGGGAGAGGGGTTGGTGACATTGAATACTTTAAGAACAGGCTACCACATTTAGAATGACAGAGACTTGTGGATAGACAGCCAATAATCTTTTAAATGGGATAGTTCCAAATTGGAGTGATAGCTAAATCAGCCTACCCACAGAAGACCATTGGACAGCCATATTGTTGATTGACACTATAAAATACACTGCAGAGATAAACTCGGCAGAGTGGCAGGAAGACTGGGAGTGAGTCTGGAAATGAGAGTTTGCAGGGTGGTTGTACCATCATACACCTCGAGTTTGGCAGTCACGCACAATAGGTACTTATGAAGGACACCCTGTAAACAGCAAGAGATCTGAATGTGTGTTGTATGTGCAGGACACCTTGTGAACGATGTATGTTCTGAATTGTTACACGAGTGTACAGATTGCCTAAGGATGAGATCTGAATGTGAGTTGTATGTGCAGGGCACCTTGTGGACGATATATGGTCTGATTATGTGTGAGCGTACATATACGCCTGAGCATGTGAAGTGATCTGATTATATGTGAATGCACAGATCGCCTGATTATATGTGATCTGATTATATGTGAATGCACAGATCACCCGATTATACGTGAATGAACAGATCGCTTGATTATACATGAATGCACAGGTCGCTTGATTTTACGTGAATGCACAGATCGCCTGATTATACGTGATCTGATTATATGTGAATGTACAGATCGACTGAGTAGTGTTCTGATCGTGAAGACGAGTTTGTGATTGTGTGTTGAGGGTGCAGATAGTGGACAGCGAGCTAACTGGGACCATTAAGTTGTAACTAAATAGTATTAGAGTTTATGAGAAGTTTTATTGCGACAAAAGTAAACTAAGAATTCTGGGTATCATAGATTTTGGAGGAAACATCAAAAGCTAGTGCTTACAACCTCCTAGGTAGTTAAATACATATATAATGTTTATTTAGTTTAGAAGTTCTTTGCTTTTTGTTGATATTGTGCAACAATTATTCTTGTAATAAATGATATTGTTTTGTTTTATGACCAGGATAGTGTTTGCAGTGTTTTACTGTAAATATTGTGGTGTAGATATATGTTGTAACCCTAAGATAAGTAAATACTCAACTTAAAAGCATACGCTGGCTCACACCAGGCACAGCAAACTTGAGCCTGTGTGAATGTTGAGGTATGCAGACCTATTGTTGGAGAGTCTTCTACTCTTGGGAAATAAGCAGAACTCAAGGTCGCCTCTTAATGTTCTCGGTGTGGCAGTAGGCCTATTATCCACTATGTCATGGACAAAGTTCCCAGAAACCAGTGGGAATTAGAAGCCAATACAACAAGTGCATAGCTTCATACTTTACTTAAAAACACACGAGCAGTTTGGTGTCTAGACTCTGCTAACTGTTGACGCCCACAATTAGAAACTAGATACTTCAAGGTTAGTACAACCGCTGGTCTCTTGAAGTTCGCCAATTTGGCGAAACAATAACACGGTTAGCCAGGAAATACTACCAACAGGAATGACACCCTCATAACATTGTCAGAGCAAACTGCAAGAGGTTTTGTTAAACGCGTGGCACATCAGAGTTGTAGCAGACGAATTTGTATGTTGTACCAGTGCCTGCGAGTAGGGTTGTAAGTGTGTGCGTGTATGTATGTGTATATGTCAGATCGCGAACCGACTACTTCAGAGTCAAGCATTATTTGTCCAACATATTGACACTCAACCATGAGCTGGTGTGGTGAAGAAAGACCAAGAAGTACTTGCAGAACCAACTCTTCAAGTCTGCTCCACGTGAGGAGCAGAAATTATTTCGTTCTTTTTTGTGATTTCTTCCATCTGTTTATCCTGGTCTGGACGCCGGCTGAATGGCACTACTCTTATACCTGTGTCGTAGCTCACAGGTTAGTTCTGCCGGTTCACCTTCACGAATATGGCGTGTGGGAATTTTAGATGCTACTATGATGAGCTGAATACAGCTGGGGAGAGATGTCAGACTCACTCACACGCTGAGTGTTGTCCATACGACCTCTTGTGGTTATCGAAAAGGCACGACAAACTGCGTTAGATGCCTTCCCACCTGTCTACCCTGCGGGTTACATGTTTACGGAAAGGCTTCGGTGGTAACCCTGAGGCAAAATCTGCATCCTATGCTATCTCCAGTCGTCTCGATGAATGTCTTGCCACTGGCAAAAGGTAGCTTAGGCTCTGTAAGTGAGGTTGACAAAAGGCGCAGTTTCTTCCTCACTTTAATCCAAATCTCCACGCAAGTCACCCATTTCAGCGGACACAGCAAGAGATACGACTGTCCACACAGCTGAACAAAGAGAGTGGTCTTCATCACTTGTGATGGACAAAACTAAACTATCATATATATATATATATATATATATATATATATATATATATATATATATATATATATATATATATATATATATATATATAAACCCTTCAGCTAACAGCGGAGCATAGGCAGTGAACCAACTTCCAAGTATGTGTCCTCTGACCTCTTCACGTATGACCTGCTTCCATCATGTTAGACTCCAGTTATCTTCTCTAACTTTGTTTTGATCTTCCCTACTTCTTTTACCCTTTTTTGGTTCCAGTTTAGTGTCTGTCTTGCAATGTCGTCTGGCTATTTTCACAAGGTATGCCATTTCCAGCGTCTTCTCTTTATGTTCCTCTCCACTGAAATCTGACTAGATCGTTCCATGAGGTCGGCGTTGGTGACCTTACCTTGCCATCTCAAACCTTGTATTCTGCGCAAGGTATCTGTTTATTAATGTTTTTCCCTGCTTTGTTCACGACTGTGTTGTCCTCCCAGCTCCTGGGCCATACAGCATATCGACTTTACGTTCTAGTTAGCGATTGTTATCTTCGTCTTGGACTTTATTTCTTTGCAGTCTCCCAATTTCTCCAATGCAATGAAAATCCTATCTCGTTTTCTGAATCCTTTACCGGATTTGTTGTTAGTTGCCCCCAACGAAGTCCTTTAAGTCGTATAATAAGTTTCGTTTGTATGTTCACCCTAGCTCGGTTGTTGTTGTTTAATGCCCACAATGAGTAAGTTTACTCTTTTGTGTGCCCTGAAAAGGAAGTTAAGTGGTGGGCTGTAGTAGCTTTCCTCACATCCTGAGCGTGCTGATGAAGGTGGACCGTGGTCCTCCAGGCGGTTGTGCTATATTTGACTTTATCTGTGTAGCGTTCATTGCTACGGGGATCCCATTGATCCACATGTCAGTCAGACTGCCTTGAGAGAAGCTTATTTCCAGCATGCTACATTGAATAGAGATAGTGGTATAGGTCAGTATATTCTCGAGATAAGACGTCGGCCTTGGGTGCTGGAGATGACAGGTTTTTTTTTCAAGTGCACTTCCTGGTATTTCCCCGTATCTCGCCAGTTGGAAATTGAAAAGAGTTGGCTTAACTACAGTTGCCCGGGCACCATTCTAAATTATGTTTAAAATCTGCCAAATCTATGACGGGATCCAAGCTGGTGCTGTGGAGATCGTGCATTGTGCTAAGATTCTCAAAAAATACGGACAAGAACAGACCACTTATGGGTTAAACCATGGCCTACTATCTAAAGAAGGTCATGGTTAAACCATGTGCAATGACGTTGATTCTTCGACTAAACTTACAAACTATGTTGTGCCTGGTGGACTAACTTCTCAGTTCCCCGTCCTAGCCTGGTGCCTGACCCGACACGACGCCCTGGTCAGTATCTTGTGCCTGGCGAACTAACTTCTCAGTTCCCCATCCTAGCCTGGTGCCTGACCCGACACGACGCCCGGGTCTGTATGTTGTGCCTGGCGAACTAGCTTCTCAGTTCCCCGTCCTAGCCTAGTGCCTGACCCGACACGACGCCCTGGTCAGTATCTTGTGCCTGGCGAACTAACTTCTCAGTTCCCCGTCCTAGCCTGGTGCCTGACCCGACACGACATCCTGGTCTGTATGTTGTGCCTGTTGGACTAGTGGCTCAGTCCCCCGTCCTAGCCTGGTGCCTGACCCGACACGACGCCCTGGTCAGTATCTTGTGCCTGGCGAACTAACTTCTCAGTTCCCCGTCCTAGCCTAGTGCCTGACCCGACACGACGCCCTGGTCAGTATGTTGTGTCTGCCGAACTAACTTCTCAGTTCCCCGTCCTAGCCTGGTGCCTGACCCGACACGACATCCTGGTCTGTATGTTGTGCCTGTTGGACTAGTGGCTCAATCCCCCGTCCTAGCCCGGTGCCTGACCCCAACCCCATGCCCTGGTCAGTATGTTGTGCCTGGCGAACTAGCGGATCAGATCCCAGTCCTAGCCCGGTCAGACTTTGATAATTGGTGAAAAGTGACAAGAAACCATGTACACAGATAAAAATAAAAGATCAACTACTTGAACAGGTACAGAGTTTCTCCTATCTATGTCATATAATAACGGAAGATGGCAGCTGTGAAAAAGAAATCAGAAAGAGAATAGGTGTGGTCAAGATGGTATTCGACAACATGCAACACATACTGACATCCAAACAAATAATTCAGAATTTGAAAATGAGAATTGTCAGGTGTTATATATAGTCGTCACTACTTTATGGCACAGAAACATGGACAATGAATAACGAGTTGGAAAAGAGTATTGAAGCCTTCGAAATGTGGGTATATAGAAGATGGGGTCACATTTCTTGGAAAGAGAAGAAAACAAATTTGGAGGTATTGGAAAAGTTGGAGGTTAAAAGATAATTAATGATCGAAATCAGGGTTAAACAATTACGTTATTTTGGTCATATAACAGGACATAGTGGAGACCATACTGGAGGGTAGGGTGGAAGGCAGTCGTTCAAGAGGCAGGCAACATTTTTAATGGGTGGATAACATCGGGAGATGGACTGGAAAAGTCTCTCAGATTTTACCATTACGGCAAGAGATCGAGTACACTTGAGACACATTGCAGCCGACCTTCGATGCGGTTTTGGCATTTGAATTGAACTGAATATATGTTTCTGCTAGTATCCTTATACATATAATTGTTTCTCTTGTTCTGTCGAAATTCAAATTGTTCACCCAGAATATCTTCTTCTTCTTCGTACGCTGTCAGACGTCAACTTGAATTTGTTCGAAGAAAGCAGCTGTCGACACTGCCATAGAGCTTGTCTAGTGTTGCCACTGGTGATGGCCACATGTGCTTTCTCTGGTCCTCGTATGTCGGGCAATTTTGCAGCAGATGTTCAGCGGTCATTTTCCCTGTGCCACACGGCCATTCGTCAGTGCCACCTATCTTCAGTTTATGTTCACCCATAATATAATGTCCTAGTCTACGCCCAATTCTCGCTAGGATAGTATAGAGCAGTAAGCAGTATCTTAATGGTGTGACTCATCAAGCTGGTTGCTCGCAAAGTCGGAACAATCTGTTGTCTGAGGTTTCTTGAGTAGTGTTATAACGGTTGGTGTAAACAGGCCACGCGGTGTAGATCCTGTATTGTGGATGTCATTACACGGATCACTGATGTAACAATATGTTGTATGAGGTTTCTTGGGTAGTGTTATAAAGGCTGGTGTAATCAGACCACGCGGTGTCGATCCTGTATTGCGGATGTCCTTACACGGATCACTGGTGTTATCTACGCCAAATACTCTAAAGCCTCTACTATTTCTACATACATTGTGTTCATCCCTACTGCTTTCCTCTCGCTCACATCTTTTATTACTATCTCTGAGGAACTGAGACGCTAGTCAAGGTCAGGCACAACATGCTGGCCAGGATGTCGCGTCAGGGGCAGGCACAACATGCTGGCCAGGATGTCGCGTCAGGGGCAGGCACAACATGCTGGCCAGGATGTCGCGTCAGGGTCAGACACAACATGCTGGCCAGGATGTCGCGTCAGGGTCAGGCACAACATATCGGCCAGGGTCAGACACAACATGCTGGTCAGGATGTCGCGTCAGGGGCAGGCACAACATGCTGACCAGGATGTCGCGTCAGGGTCAGACACAACATGCTGGCCAGGATGTCGCGTCAGGGTCAGGTACAACATGCTGGCCAGGATGTCGCGTCAGGGTCAGACACAACATGCTGGCCAGGATGTCGCGTCAGGGTCAGGCACAACATATCGGCCAGGGTCAGACACAACATGCTGGTCAGGATGTCGCGTCAGGGGCAGGCACAACATGCTGACCAGGATGTCGCGTCAGGGTCAGACACAACATGCTGGCCAGGATGTCGCGTCAGGGTCAGGCACAACATATCGGCCAGGGTCAGACACAACATGCTGGTCAGGATATCGCGTCAGGGTCAGGCACAACATATCGGCCAGGGTCAGACACAACATGCTGGTCAGGATGTCGCGTCAGGGGCAGGCACAACATGCTGGCCAGGATGTCGCGTCAGCGTCAGACACAACATGCTGGCCAGGATGTCGCGTCAGGGTTAAGCACAACACACCTACCAGGATGTCGCGTCAGGGTCAGGCACACAATTTACTGACCAAGATCACTTTCATGCAGCGATCCCTGGAAACAGACTGTTTTCAAGGCAGCCTGGTTGACGAGATGTGGATCAACGTGATCTCCATAGCATTGAGCGTTGTGCAGATAAAGTCAAGCATAGTACAACAGCGGTCAACCTTCATCAGCACGCTCGGGATGCGAGGAAAGCTACAACCCACCACTTAACTCCCTTTTCAATGCACACAAATGAGTAAACGTACTAATTGTGGCCATTCAACAACAACATTGCTGTCTCTATTTCTGATCTGAGAATGCTTAAAAGAAAATGCGGGTGTGGTGGACAGAGATTAAATGCTGATGGTTTGCTACGGCTGTTGTAATTGAACAGAGGTTTGGTATGTCTTTCTCATCAAGCAAGATGTCTCCATGCCTGTTCTTCGTGCATTCTTTTCCTTCAGTCAGCCTTTCTGTGTTTTAGAGATGCTTTGTTGCTGCATCTATACCTCTAGCGATATCCGTCTTTCTGTAATAGAGTTACAAGGGTCCAACGAGCCAGCGTCAGGGAAGCATTGGAAATACCGTTCGTGGTACTCACACATAACTTGAGAACCCTGCCCGAGTCATGGAGTTCATAGAATAGTCATTGTTCGAAATTCTTAAACAATGCTCGTTTAAGACTGTCCAACCAAAATGGGCACCTTCCCACGGTTTCTACTGGAAATCCCACGACCTTTTAGGTCGTCCGGAACAACACGTCGTAGACACGATAACTACTATCGACTGTTGTAGACACGAGAACCCTGGTCTACAAGAGCACTAAACTTGAGTGAAGAACTACCACAGTGTAAGAACCGCTGCAGTCGAAGAAGAGGAACTAGCAGATCTAGTCACTGTAAACATCTACCTGACGTTAAGACGGGACAAGAGGCTCAGAAGACACCTACGTTGCAGAAGCTGAGAGGTGGGACATAAGGCCACCAGACGAGCGAGGACAGAAAGATAGGACATAGAACAAATTAGCTAGATAGAATGGTATCAACTCTAAGGGATATAGACTGTAATGGAACATTTGCTAGAATTGATCACGTGATAGAACATAGGGTTATTTTAGTGCAAGAGACATGCCTGTGCTAATTACACGAAACTCGTGAGTATCATTTTAGTTAGACAAGTGTTGATAATCGATAGAAAACGATTCACATGCCTAGTATTATTATTATAATGTGTATGCTGTTTATTAAATAAACATTCGTTTATTTTCGCTGTTGTTAAAAGGATTGATAGTGTTTTAATTAGAGTTGGGAGTTATGGAGTGACAGTTGTCAGGAAGAAAGTTAGGTGGTAATAGAGTGAGTCTGTAACATTTTCCATGTCTTATATTTCCTTGCATTGTGATTCTATTCACTGTTCCTTTGCATGTCAGCACATAGTGATATCATATTGTCTAGTACACTATATTCTGGAGTGGTTGTTTTGTGTGTGTGCGTGTTATTTTTCTTTCTAGCGTTTTGCATTAGAGGTCGTATGTAATCCATGCTTGATTTTTCTGAAACTCTTTAATCAATAACGTTTATTTGCTGTTTGTACAGTTGTTTTTAGACAGTCTCATTTAGTGTATACACTGTCGTCTGGTCATTCTCTTCTGTACTGTTTCCCGCCTTCTGACAATGGGATATCATATTTATTTTGGACTTCCTCGAGATTTTTGTGTTTAATGTTTGACTGCTGATGTATCTATTTGGGAATCCTTTGTATATCTTCTTTCTATATTTTTCAGTCTGATAGCTATTTTAATCACTACACGATTGTGATCAGGATTTATGCATACACCTAGATAAGGTTTTGTCATTGGCACACCATTTTTTAATCTGTTCTTTATCACAATAAGGTCAATGTGATTTCTGGCTATATCCCCTGGGCTTTTCAACGCGTATAATCTTCTGGGAGATTGTTAGGAAAATGTGTAACATATAACTAGGTGGATTTCTTCATCAAAATTTGTGAGCCGATCTCCTCTGTCGTTTTTTAAATTTCCCAGTCCAAATTACCATACTATATTCTTATACTTTTCTTTAGGAATTCATATCTCTCATTACCAGATCGGACTAGACACGTCTGCTATGCACGACCTCTGACGTGTGTGGAGTAATGGCATGATTTCCCTTGGGACAAAAATCCTCATTTACCAGTCCTACGTGGCCCCAGGCCTGCTTTACGGCTATGAAACCTGGACATTGCTGAAACATGACATGTCGAGACCGGAAGCCTTTCCTCATGCGCAACTAGCGGCGTATTCTGGCCATCCGATGCCATGACTACATTCGCAACGTGGAGGTCTCTGCCAAGACAGGCCTCCTCCTAATGTCAGAAACACTTGACCTCCGCCAAGTCTCTTTGTTCGCCTCTTCTATTTCTTCATCACTGGTGTTCTTAAGTTAGTAAAAACATTTGATAAATTACGATATCAAATGGTTTAGCTCTCAACTTGATCCGTATCATTCGATAAACCGCATACTGGTAGACATACATATTTGTGTTCCTCCTGTTTTCTAAGACTGAGTGCGCTGTACTGTGTTTTCTACCTTATAGCACAGTGCATCCCACTTCAGCACGAGTTTTACAAAATGGGGTTGTTTCCCATAGGGACACACGATTGGTGAATTCGAACATAAATGTTTGGGTTGTAGGCCGTGGTCACTACCCGCTTCGCTACACAGCCCCCCACCAATGTATATACTTGCTCCTTGATCGACAGCCAGGGGCTTCGGGCCAACTGCTGTTTAGTTCTAGGCCTAGATGTTAACTGATGACGTCAAAGTGGTTATGTGTAACGCATGTCTTGAGAGATAGAATTTAGTTAGATCCAATCCCACTCCCTGAGATGACAACATTTGAGAACTAACTTGGTCAACCATGCTAAACAGAATGCTAAGTCACGCGCTCCCGCGACAGCAGACGATCAATGCCGGTTGTGTCCTGACACGAAATAACAAGCACAGCAGTATACTAGAGACGGTATACAAAGCTTATAAGTAGATATGAGCTATAATAGTGACTTTGTGCTGACCTGCTGTCAAATCGATTTTTGGTTATTTGTCTGAAGACGGATTAATACCTGGCTACGTTCCATAAGGGAAGAAAGCAATCGACAATGGTTGAAGAATATATAAACTTGGAATCGAACCAGCCCCACCCTCTCTCTCTCTCTCTCTCTAAAGGCAGTGAAGAAAATATGTCTGCTGCCTAATTAAATGCTTATATTGCTTGGCTTCGTTTGTTCTCAATCTCGCGCTACTAAACCCTGAAAAGGGCTTAAGTAACAGAATGTAGTCCAGAGAAACGGAGTGCGTTGTGTCGTAGTTTACAGCTTGACTGCGATATTTGCACCTTTCGGTCCGACACATCCGACTTCAGCAATCATTTTCTTAGTACTGGGTTAGCATTTCCTCTTCGATCCCTTCTCCTTAGCCCGCCTGTTATCAAGGATCACCGCGTGGAGGTTTAGAAGAGTCTTGGCAGCTTTGGGTCGCTGACCGCTGCAGCTCATGTACTGCTCAGCATCTTGATCCCATATTATAAAAGTTGTTCCTTAACTATAATAAAATGTGACTTACATCAGTGTACACAGAAGGTGAATCATACATTTGTCATTACACACGATTACAGTACACACCAACAGACTTGTACACAATCAAACGGTAGAAGAGTAGTGGCTAAGCGAACTGATAAGTGTATCATATGTAACCCGCCTCTCTCTCTCTCTCTCTCTCTCTCTATATATATATATATATATATATATATATATATATATATGTGTTCTAACAGCGGAGGAATGTCGACCAGCTGTCATTCATCGCAGAATGCAGACAGTGTATGGTGACAAAAGTGTGTCGAAGACAACAGTGAAGAACTGGTCAACGATCTTTAAAACAAGACGTGAGTTAACGGCCGATCTTCCGAGACCAGGTCAGGCGCATATTGTTGCGTCAGAAGATGCCATCGCCAAAATTGGTGCAGCAATTGGGGTGGACCGTCGCCGGAGGTTACGTTCGCTAGCAGAGGAATTCGCTGTGTGGCTAGGAATAGTGCAAATGGTGGTTAGCAAGAAACTGAAGTATCGGACGGTGTGTTCACAATGGGTACCTCGATTTCTGACCAACCACCATAAGGAAGAGCGCATGGGATAGAGTTTGAACCATTTTCTGCGATACGAAGAGGAGGATGATTCGTTTCTTTTGCGCATAGTGGCAGATGAACATGCCTCGGTCGGCATCCATCCGCTGTTAGAAACAGAATCACCGCTCGCTGATCAACTCTGGACGGATTCCGTATCACACCCGCCATGTTTTCAACGGTATGCCGAGGAAACTTGAGTCGGGGGATAATGAAATTTTGCAAACTTGACGGTTGGTATGTGCTGTTTACACCAGAAGTGACGTCATCATGAGATCGTACATATGCTCACTTGGTGCAGTTAGGTCCGGTTTAATTTCAACACGTCTCATATATATAATGCAAACACGTAACTTAGAATTAAATAGTGGGCTTTTCGTTACTGACTTTTTTCTAAATATCTTCAGGAAAATGTATCCACACCTTATCCATCCCTGACCAAAAATCTTCAGGAAAATGTATCCACACCTTATCCATCCCTGACCAAATATCTTCACGAAAATGTATCCACAATATATCCTTCCCCTGAACCCAGACGAGAAATCGTATGACGCCTATTCTGTCGATTGACGGCACACAAATCCATGTACTGTCTGTCACACACATTTATAGAAATATACGATCAGTGATGATAACTTAGTCAGTAAGAGCGATTTGGTTGGAATATCTGGAGATCGATGGCTTGAATTCAGCACACCGCTATTGTTTTTTTCTTTCAAAGTTGTATAGTTAAAAACCTTTTCATTTTGTTTGGAAAACTACTATTGAAGACGTGAATTTGATTTCTAAATTTCAGAATATAATGTGTATACATTGAATATTTTACGCAGTCATTTTTTAAAAATTGTTCACGCACTTTACAAAAACATGTTAAAAGGGCCTTGCAATTTCCTTCATTAATGGTTTATTGCTAATTAAATAATAATTGTAAAAATTATTTGTTGAAATAATTGCTATATGGAACGTATAAATGTTGGATAGTACAGCTACTTAAAAATTATATGTAAAAACAAGATATGTTTGTTTAAGATTTTGTTTAAGGCGTACGCGACGCTCGGGTCAACAAAAAACATACCGGTGATTTCTTTTCGACCATACCCATCTTCGATTAGTTAAGTCAGGTTCATTATTTGACCCCAGCAAGATTTTCAGGGTCTGAACCTAGCATGGACTAATACTTAGCCTCTCCTCTTGTACCGATAGGGGTGTAGAGGTCTTTGTGTATGTGAGGAATAGTTGACAAGTTGTTTCACTTTAGTATGAAGGAGGCAAATACTTGCCTGGACATTGGTGTTAACTTTAGTCCTTCTCTGTGCATTCACCGTACAAGGTGATACACCTCTCCCATCTATTCTCCCCATACCTAGAGTTGATTGTAGAACTCCTCCCTCTGGGCCTGGAACCACCTCTCCCATCTATTCTCCCCATACATGGAGTTGATTGTAGAACTCCACCCTCTGGGCCTGGAACCACCTCTCCCATCTATTCTCTCCATACCTGGAGTTGATTGTAGAACTCCTCCCTCTGAGCCTGGAACCACCTCTCCCATCTATTCTCCCCATACCTGGAGTTGATTGTAGAACCCCTCCCTCTGGGCCTGGAACCACCTCTCCCATCTATTCTCCCCATACCTGGAGTTGATTGTAGAACTCCACTCTCTGGGCCTGGAACCACCTCTCCCATCTATTCTCCCCATACCTGGAGTTGATTGTAGAACTCCTCCCTCTGAGCCTGGAACCACCTCTCCCATCTATTCTCCCCATACCCGGAGATGATTGTAGAACTCCTCCATCTGGGCCTGGAACCACCTCTCGCATCTATTCTCCGCATACCTGGAGATGATTGTCGAACTTCTCCCTCTGGGCCCAGAACTACATCTCCCGTTCAGTAATCAAGTCCTGGACCTTAGAAAAACGTGCGAGTATGAAACCATGCCTCATCCACCATACTCCCCTCCTAGTGACTTCTTCCTGTGCCCAAACATGGACAATCCGCTTAGCGGACGCCGTTTTCTGACGTCAAGAACTGGAGACGTGGTTCCAGACGGAGGAGTTATACAATCCTAGCATCAGGAAGGCGAAGAGTGGATGGGATTTGTGTATCGCCTTGCAGGGTGAATACATAGAGAAGGACTCAAGTTCACACCGATTTCCAGGAAAGTGCATTGACTCTTTCCAACTAAAGTGCAACCCTTTTCGATCGTCTGTCGTACTTGCAGTCAAGTGTGAAGGCAAATAGTTTATTGGCCCGTAGAGTTGACAATTCCAAAAGACATTAAATAAGAGTTATGTTTATACCTCTATATAGTGATAAATTCTCTTAGTGGTGCCGGGGCCAGGGGGGGAGTGGGGGGGGGGGGAAAGAACAGTAACACTGCAACCTGTCAAGCGTATCGTAAGAGGCGACCAATGAAGATTGGGCATTCTATCCTATTCCGTAAGCCCAAAGCACTTAAACAAATACAGAGATGTAAACGTTTGATGATTGAGAAGATTTGTATTTGTCAAAGACCTATACTCCACAGTGTATAAATACTGTCATCCATAGGAGCAAAGAACGGGACTACTACAACCTCCCTGGCTGGTCATTAAGGCGACTGACTAAAGGGTATTTGTCCATGGGGTTAGCAAACTCATCATGTAAAACTATTGATACGGGACACAGATGTAGATGTTCCTTTATGCATGACCTGGAGCGAAGAGGGGAATTAATCAACCATTATAGAAATAATGTACTTGTTGAGACACAATCGGTGCTGAAACCGGATGTGTCGGACCGAAAGGCGCAGATATCGCAACCTCGCTGTAATCTATGGCAGGTTCTTTTCAGGACAGACCCCGAAGAAGAAACATACTAATGCATAAATAATAGTGCACAGAGTTTGTGCCAGTGTTCAAACAACGCAGAGATGGTATTGCTTCAACATAATTTCTTCATTTGTGGTCTCACTCTCTGTCCAGTGTCGTGGTATGTATTTGTGGTCTCACTCTCTGTCCAGTGTCGAGGTATGTATTTGTGGTCTCACTCTCTGTCCAGTGTCGAGGTATGTATTTGTGGTCTCACTCTCTGTCCAGTGTCGTGGTATTTATTTGTGGTCTCACTCTCTGTCCAGTGTCGAGGTATGTATTTGTGGTCTCACTATCTGCCCAGTGCCGTGGTACTTTTTGTGGTCTCACTATCTGCCCAGTGTCGTTATATGTATCTCTCGTAGCCTGAGTGACGGGTTTTCCCATGTTACGACAGGTCTCGTTTACACTGTCAATCCACCTTTCCCTCGGTCTACCTCCTGCCCTTCTTCCTGATGTTCTCAACGTGGTCTAGTTAGTCTCACAATGTGGCCAAACAATTTCATTCTCTGCCAGATAACACGCCAATGAAATTGAAAGGTACAAAACGACGGTTTCTGGTAATTTAACACAAAACTCTACTCTATTTTCCTAGTGTCGCCTGAGTGTGGATTAGCTTTTTTAGGTTTGAAGAAAGAGAAAACCACACCTACAAGCAGCACACCAAATATGATGCAGGAATAACATGATGAGGAGCGGCAAGAGATTTGGATACCGGACCGGGCTTCCGGCCACAAGGACATGCATCCTGGGTAAGGCAAAATTTTGTTCTTTATCATCATCATCGTGTGCCTTGCCGGTTGACGATCAAAGACCTCTTTTTACTTCTACCACGTGTGTCGTTTATCAACTGTTGTTGATTGTTGTCCATGCCATTCTCTCAGGCTGTCCAACACTTTCTCTCTCTCTGCCTTCCTCTGTCTCACTTTCCTTCTATCTTTTCCGTTGTTACAATGTGCACCAAACCGGCTTTTCTCATAACATACCCGAAATAGGATGACTGTCTCGTTCTGATCTTTGCAATGAGGTGTCTGTCTGCACACTATGTGGCAACTGCTGGGTAGGCGGCATTTATTCCTGGGTTCTTTCAATCTCCTGTTTGACCCCATTTTTCATGAAATAATTGCCGTAATCAGTTTATAACGGTAAAGGTAGTCCAATAGCAGAAACTGCTGTCGGGGATAAAGTGTAAGAGACTTCACTGTACGAGAACAAAGTTTGTTTATAAGGTGTGGTAACCAGTTCCCTTCCTCGCTGTCTTTCCTTCCCTTCAAGGAAATGGTGGTGTTGTCATGGTCACCTGGATACATGAAGCCGACTGTAACCAAGTATTTGCAGTGGCGGCTTTAATAGCAATGTGTGTCTCTCGGATGTGTCTGCTCATGAGTATTTGGTAAACTTCAATTCACAGCCAAGAACTTCATATTTCGAACAAACCCATTGGACAAAAACGCTTTTAGTATTTGCTTAGCTCCCTTTCACAGACATGACCTTATTAATCAGTAAGCTCCCTTTCACAATTCATGATTTCAGTACCTGGCAAGTTACCAAACATGCCGTTGCCCATAAAAGGACACACAATTCAGAAACTACTCGTGCGTATCTAGAACTGGTAGATAGCCTATTCATACGAACAAATCACTAACATAAACCGTTTCCCCGGTCACGACTGACAACTCTGCATTCTCAAGCGCTAGAATAACTTCCCATTCAGTACCGTAAAACTCTGATAATGACCAACTCAAGTACATACTTCAAATATCACTACTATGTTGTAGGCCAGCAGTTTGGACACGGAACATCTGATCCAGGGGGTACGAGTTCAAGACATGGTTGGTGTTTTTCTGTTTGAGGTAATAATCAAAATCTAGCCTCCATACTGAGTGGCAATTACAGGGACTAGTGGTTTCTATTTCTGTATCTCTATAATTCCTCTTTGTAGACCGCACCATCAATAGTAATGCTGTTGTTTCGGACCCAGCAGCATCCTGGCTCTCGCCCTTCGACCCAATGCCTCGTAATGGTATTTGCACGTGTTTGCTAGTAGTTGTTTAATGCCATTTAAAATAATCCATTTATCTGACCTCGGAGAAATAAGCATTTTGCTAACACCGCTGAGCGCCGATCACTCAAAGAGAAGACGATCAACGGAGTGTACACAGCAGACATGGAGTGTTCTGTGATTGGTTTCTGTTCAATAAGAATACAGACAGTATTTATCTCTTAAGTATAGTTGACCTACAACAGACAACTTCTCAAGGTTGCACTATTTAGGTAAAAACTGTTGTACCAAGAAGTAACCGAGTAGTCTGCCGGGGTCTGTGTGTATGACAAGGACAGGAATAGCACTACTACCCCAAAGAGAGAGCATGTCGTAAGAGGCGACTAACTTTGTGACATGGCATAACACCGACCATGGTTAGGGGGTTTGTTAAGAGCAGCATAGATGGCGCTTAACAGGCCTGTGGGTCTACTTTGCTCTGTTTGAGTCTATTAAGATGGACTCGCACACCAGTTAACCACCTGGTGGAGTAAAAATCTGCTCGAACCTAGCCGGCTAATCAGTAAATCCTCCACCTGGATACATCCAGCTCACACCAGAGATGGGACATGCACATAAGCTTATGTCCCTGTAGAAGTACAGGTCGACTAAGACGTTACTACTGCCGGTAATGGAGTGTTATAGCATTTATTGTACTAGGTTTCAACTTGTCGGGAGGTATGGTGACCGGCTCACTTCCTAGCGCTGCATCGACTTCCCTGACTATAAGTCGGGTACCCATTTATAGCTGAGATAACTGGAGAACATCGAGATTGAGGACTGAACGGGATACCTTTGCCGCGAAACACAATCTCTCTAACAACTCTACTGCTCATACAGGGGAACATCCCCACCCCCTCCCCAAAACAAACATGACCATATCCTACCATTTGATAACCTATAGTTAACCTTGAACTTTGTCCTATCATCCATTCATCGTTCACCTTTTCCCGCCAATGTGAAACATGTTTTAACTGCAGCTGGCCCATGTACAGGAATCATGTATCTGAGTTTTTGCAGTGCCTGATTACAATGGCATTGTACTGTCGTTGTCGTTTTTTTTACATTATGAGGTTGTTAGCCCCTCTGTAGACGTCTTTTATGGCATGTTTAGAAAGTAACACCTCTGGTACCACTATAATAAAATATATGTCACACTTATTTCCATGTTTGATTATCAATATTTGATCAACATTATTCCGTGGTCGAAGATGCTTCAGCATAGTGAATGAACTGACAGCAGCCAGCGACTCATAGCTGGTTGGCCCGATTGCATCACAGCCAGCGAATCAGAGCTGTCCAAGACCTTATACCGCCCCCAAGCGGCGAATCTGGAAACAGACTGCACTAGTGTAGTCTGGCTATGAGAATCGGGATCGTGGTGGGAAAGCAAACACAGTACCAATAAAAGCCAGCTTAAATCGTACGTGTCGGACGGAAAGGTGTAGATATCGCTGCCTCGCTGTACACTGCCACACAATGTTACAACGTCCTTTTCAGGACCAACAAAAATACAAAATGGCCGATAGAACAGATTGCATTGCACCTGGGGGCCCCCATATGTGCTCTGTCTACTACATCTGGGCGCCCCCATATGTGTTCTGTCTACTACACCTGGGCGCCCCCATATGTGTTCTGTCCACTACACCTGGGCGCCCCAATATGTGCTCTGTCTACTACACCTGGGGGCCCCCATATGTGTTCTGTCTACTACACCTGGGCGCCTTCATATGTGTTCTGTCTACTACATCTGGGCGCCCCCATATGCGTTCTGTCTACTACATTTGGGCGCCCCCATATGTGTTCTGTCTACTACATCTGGGCGCCCCCATATGTGTTGTCTAATACATCTGGGCGCCCCCATATGTGTTCTGTCTACTATACCTGGGCGCCCCCATATGTGTTCTGTCTACTACATCTGGGCGCCCCAATATGGGTTCTGTCTACTACATCTGGGCGCCCCCATATGTGTTCTGTCTACTACATCTGGACGCCCCCATATGTGTTCTGTCTAATACACCTGGGCGCCCCCATATGTGTTCTGTCCACTACACCTGGGCGCCCCAATATGTGCTCTGTCTACTACACCTGGGGGCCCCCATATGTGTTCTGTCTACTACACCTGGGCGCCTTCATATGTGTTCTGTCTACTACATCTGGGCGCCCCCATATGCGTTCTGTCTACTACATTTGGGCGCCCCCATATGTGTTCTGTCTACTACATCTGGGCGCCCCCATATGTGTTGTCTAATACATCTGGGCGCCCCCATATGTGTTCTGTCTACTACACCTGGGCGCCCCCATATGTGTTCTGTCTACTACATCTGGGCGCCCCAATATGGGTTCTGTCTACTACATCTGGGCGCCCCCATATGTGTTCTGTCTACTACATCTGGACGCCCCCATATGTGTTCTGTCTAATACACCTGGGCGCCCCCATATGTGTTCTGTCTACTACACCTGGGCGCCCCCATATGTGCTCAGTGTCTTTCATCGCTGAAAGAACGCCGTAGCTCCCGCGGCGGCGGCTCTCAAATCCCCCCCCCCCCCCCCCCACTTCCTCAGATACCCGTTTACAGCCGGAAGAACCGATCAAACCATAATGGGAAAAAAAAACCGACATTCACGGTCTATCAAACTTAGCACGACGTGATCCGAACACGGTACTTTATAATTGTAAGCCGAGAACATATCCCCCAGGCCAGCGAATCTCAATGTCCGGAAGAACGATGAAGAAGAAGTGTCAAAACGTGAACACATCCACGTCTTTTCTGTTCGCTGTTTTATGGATACCGTTCTTACCCCCCCCCCCCCCCCCCCATGCTGGCTGGCTTTTCTCCTAGTTAAATTAGTTAAGTTCTTTGATGTATGTCAGTGTACCCTTTATGCCATTTCGTTCCATTCCTTGGTAACCAGACCAAACACATCTAATCTAAACAAGTTTCAACTGGAATATCTACAGCCAGAATAGCCCGACACTTAACAATACCATACCAAGGGTCATCTGGTCCAGGTGTTCAGAACCATATTACCGTCTACCATGCTAACAAGGATTACCATTCGTGCAATAACCGCCTCATGAAAGCAAACGTATTGTAGTTGAGATAGTGTCCACGGATACAGCCATGCATAGAGCTTACACGGAATTAGCATTTAAATATTGCTCCACCGTTCTAGAGTAAGTGATATACCTATAGAGGTATGCTGATGTGTCACAGTCAAACCACGTGCTTTCATATATCGTCAGTCTTAGGCTTACGCCTAGCAACTAACTACCAGTGTTAGAGCGATTGCTTTTCACAGGCAAAGGTACTGGGCACGGCACGATCCTGCTCACCCAACCGTACAAGAGTGCCTGACCTACGGTTAGGAAAGGAAAGGCAGAGAGTAAGCAGAGGCAATGAAGAAGGGCAGTGGTCTGGGGAAAAAATTGAGACATAGTATAATAAAGTCTCTAACATTTCCATGCCTGACGACAGTATCTGTTATAGGACATTTACCGTTTTGGATAGTAACAGTGGCCCTACTCTTTAACTCCCACGGGATCAATAATTATTTACAATGATCCTGGTTAGCTTTCATTATCACTTGAACCGGAACATATAACTGTCAACAACAACAAAAACATTCTAGTTATAGAGCCATTCAACTTTGGCGGGTTCAAACGTTCGGGAAACTTTTGGAACAAATAAAATCTCGAGAGTTACGGTTCTTTGATTTGACAGTCTAGAAACCCATCGACTGCCCCAGCAGTGTGAAGAGAGTCGTAAGACGGTTGGGTTTTTTACAACGGATATGGCAGCCACAGAAGAGCACTTTGACACGATATGACAACTACACAAAAGTACTTTGACACGATATGACAACTACACAAAAGTACTTTGATATGATATCTTCTTCTTCTTCGTTCGTTCTCAATCCCCCGCTACCAAGCCATAAAACGGGCTTTGCAAGTAGCATGATGCTGTCCGGAGAACGGAATGCGTTGTGTTATAGATTACAGCTCGGCTGCAATAGTTACACCTTTCGGTCCGGTCCAACACATCCGACTTCAGCAGGCATTTTTGAGTACCGGGTTAGTCTTCCCCCTTAGATCAGTTTTCCTTAGCCAGTCTGCTCTGTTGCAGCCTGTTATCCAGGATCCCCGCGTGGTGGTGTAGAAGGGTCTTGGCAGCTCTGGCCCTAACGCTAGCTGTCAGCTCTGGTTCGCTGGTGATGGGACAGCCACACAGAGGTGATGTGACAGCCACACAAAAGCACTTTGAATCTTTACATATAAACTGAAGATAGGTGGCACCGACGAATGCACCTGTGGTACAGGGGAAATGATCGCTGAACATCTGCTGTAAAATTGCCCGACACACGAGGACCAGAGAAAGCACATGTGGCCATCACCAGTGTCAACACTAGACAAGCTCTATGGCAGTGTCGACAGCCTCAGGATGACTGCTGCTTTCTTCGAACAAATACAAGTTGACGTCTGACAGCGTACGAAGAAGAAGAAGAATCATTACATTAAACCTTCCCACATTTATTGCAGTTTAACTTGAAAACCTCAACCGATGAAGAACGGACTATTCACTAAATGCAGCTGTTCTGTTCCGTAGATATAACCAAATTAAAGACACCAGTCGGACTCGGGCATGTGCCCCCAAAGTCAGGTAGGTGCCGTCAAAGTCAGACATACGCCACCAAAGTCAGGTACAGTCATGTCGTTAGAAGAAATGGATAGGGCTTCAAAGATCTATGAGGAGTTGCTACGAACCGTATGAATAATTTATAATCAATATCCAATCACCGCTCTGGGACACCACTCTGTTAAGATGTCAAGTTTTTTTCTCCTGTCTAGAGACCATAAAGAAGTCTGTGAAAGGCTTTGCTTAAGAACTGACAGATTCGGTATCAAGAGAATATATTAAGAAGTATAATTTTAATATAAATGGTAGAATTTAACCATCATTCAATGTGTCATATGATTGTAAAGAATGAGACCACTGTAACCTTCGGAACATATCGTTAAATGTGAATAAAGACCATTGTGTATGGGACTAGTAACCTCATCATGTTCTTGTTGGAAGTCACTTGTGCTGAGTTAAATCTTGATGTAGTTTCTTTGGTGGAGGATCCCGCAGTGGTTCTTCCTACATTCCCAGACGTGCCTGAGGAGGTGGACACATGTCCCCCTGGCTGTAGTACAATGAAAGCCTCCTCAGCAGTAACTATGATAATTATAGTGTCTTTGTCCATCTCATTGGCGAAACTGCGGTCTTGCTTTTGTTAAGTTGTTTTCCTTCGTTCTTTGTCTCAGACGAAGACCGTGTGGCGCTAATGTGTGCGTCATTTTGTTTTCTCCTGGTGCATTCAATGAACCATACCTAAATACATTTTTATCGATACATTAAATTGTGCCTTGTTTGTCTACATTTATAGTGACTATTCAAGTTTAAGAAATACGGTAGCTTTAAGATATTTTCCACATTTGTAGAATGATGTAATAAACTACATATTTTTATTGATTACTTTATAATTACAGGAAGTAGTAGACGTATTGAACACAACTTTTTATATCAAACTCACTACTCGTATTTGTACCCAGTCAAATATTTAAGGAATGGAAAAAATAAGGGTAGCAAAAGAGCCTGCACAAAATATAGAGGAATACCGCTCCTGTGCCACACTGGCAAAATACTTTGTCAAATCTTGCAAAAAAGATGACGCTACTTTATCGTACCTCAGATCAGCAATACTCAGATGGGATTTAGATAGAACAGAAGCTGCATGGACGCAATTTTTACTATCAGACAATTGGTGGAGAAAACAATTGAATGCTATCAGGAACTGTATGTTGCGTTTGCAGATCAAAAAAAAAGCTTTTGACTGGGTAGATACGCAATTTTTACTATCAGACAATTTGTGGAGAAAACAATGGAATACTATCAGGAACTGTATGTTGCGTTTGCAGATAAAAAAAAAAGCAAGCTTTTGACTGGGTAGATACGCAATTTTTACTATCAGACAATTGGTGGAGAAAACAATTGAATGCTATCAGGAACTGTATGTTGCGTTTCCAGATCAAGAAAAAGCTTTTGACTGGGTAGATAGATATCATCTATGGAAAATATTGGCACACTATGGAGTAACCGATCACCTAATTAACCTGTGCAAAAGTCTCTACACCAATAGCCAGTGCCCTATTCAAACAATAACCGGACTCTCAGCAAAATTTCATATCAAATCAGGAGTACAACAAGGATGTGTGCTGTCTCCTTTGTTGTTCATCACATATGTAGACCACATTTGTAAAACAGTCAACCCAAATGAAGGTAGTAACATTGGGGAACTTTTAAATTAATTTTATTTTGCTGACGATCATGCAGCCATAGCAACTTCAGATCTACAATTGTAACAACAAATTGATAAACTAAATACAACATGTTAAGAATACAGCATGAAAATCAATGTAGAAAAAAACAGGTCATGAAAATATCAAGAAAAGCCGGAGACATCAATATCGCCATTGAAAAACAGAAAATCAAACAGATGAAAGAATTCACATACTTAGGGAGTACGTTGTCAGCAGATGGAAGAATTAGGGCAGAAATCCAACAAAGATGCAATAAGGCAAATCAGATCATTGGACAATTAACTCCAATACTTAATTACAAGCACATGACAATAACTACCAAAAGAGCTTTATTCAACACAATGTATGTCCTGGCACTATGCTACCAATGTCAAAACTGGACACTAACATCAAATGAAAAATGCTACATCGTAACAACAGAAATGAAATGCGAAAAATATTGAGCGTAACAAGGAGAGACATGATAGAAACGATGACATCAGGACACTAGTGGGAACAACACCAGTATTAGACTACATTAAAAGATAGCAACTAAAATGGTTTGACCACGTAACATGACTACCACCACACAGCATCCCCCAACAAGCAATGCTATTTAGATACAACAGACTCAAAGTCAAAGATAGACCACGAAAAAGGTGGTTTACAGAAATATCTGAGGCAGTAAATGCTACTGTGTGTGAGGCACACATACGGCTCATTCTAGAGATCTCTTCATAACCTGACACTGAAAGGCATAACAGGATAAGCGAAAAGAGAAGATAGTTAAAGAATTATATTCGTATTCGGCAGAATAGCAAAAAACCCTTATTTGGCATATCCATAGTCCTAGGTTATATAAGGAACAAAATGGAGATCCTAAGGTAACTTGGTACACAAAATTTACAAATCTGTCAGATGGGTACATGAGTTTGACTCATTTCTGAACTGCGCATCACAGTTTTACAAATACGCAAACCTGATATACCAGTTGTACATACCTGCTAACTAGATATACAAGTTTTACTAGTCGGCAAGCTGGATATATCAGCTTTACTAATCTGCTAACTGGATATATCAGCTTTACTAATCTGCTAACTGAATTTACCAGCTTTACTAATCTGCTAACTGAATATACCAGTTTTAATAATCTACTAACAGGATATACCAGTTTTAGTCAATAAAAACACAAATAGGTATGGCTCAATTACTGCACAGAGACAGAAACAAAATCATACCATGTTTCAGCCACAAGACCTTTGTAGGGAACAAAGGACAAATGAAAACATCAAATAAATCACAAAATAAACAAAGACAATAGACGAGATAAACAATACAATACGTAAGGCAGCAGCCATTAGTAAAAGTTGCCAAGAAACACGGTATGCCACTGAGGACATAGTAGGCCCAAAATAAAATGATCATACATCAACCAATAAGAATACTCAATAACACACACCACTATCAAGATACATTAATATATACAAAACTGACATTTATGAACAAACATATTCATATATAAACATACATAAATGGATTAAGCATAATAAGAGAAAGATGTAAAGAAATAGAGGTGAAATACAAAATGAGGAAAGAGTGAGTGCGAAGGAGAGGAACATGCAGAGGAGCCCATGTTAAGGTATGGAAGGTATTCAAATCATGTAGTTTAAGACATCCCATCATCATAATCATGTAGCATGTCCTATATAGAACGTCGTTCCCATCAAAGTCTGTCTGAAGGAAACTCGTTCCCTTGCCAAAACTCCAGTCTCCACCACAGTCATACCCAGGTGTTCCTGGATATCTTGGTGCCATCGTCTTTTTGGTCTACCCCTTCCTCTTTTGCCTGGCACCATACCTTCTGTCACTGTTCTCTCGAGACCGTTGTGTCTCTTGATGTGACCAAAGTATTTGCATTTTCTAGCCAAAATGGAATTGATAAACCAGTTCTCCTCTATGCTCAACTCTGAATGTCTACATTTGTCTTTTTCTCTGTCCATGGTATTCTAAGGTTCTTTCTGTAACATTTTGACTCAAAGGATTCGATTCTTTGTCTAGAAGTTTTGGTAATCGTCCATGATTCGCAGCCATAAAAGGAAAAACACAGGCTCTCAAGACTTTTACTTTTACCATTTTGTTGGTGCCCTGCCATAATTTCTTCAGGCTGTTCAGTCTCTGCATTGCCATGGCTAGTCTTCTTCTGAGTAGTTACCATTTTTGTCAATTCTGGAGCCCAGATATTCAAAACGTGTGACCTGATCTATTTCCTCACCACCCACTATAAATTTATGCTGACATTGTGTTTTGTTGGTAATCTTTGTTTTATTTATGTTTATAAACAGGTTTTGATCTTTACTATGTCCATTTATAGCTGAAATTAGCCCTTCTGCACTTCTTGATAGTGTCACTCTGTCATTTGCGTATCGTAACTCTGGAATCTCGTACCCGCCAATAGTAAATGGGTCAAAACTTTCAATGTTCTCGTCTTCTTGAACATTTCTCATTATACATTCTGCATATATGTTGTATAGATAAGACATCCCATAAGGAAGTTTAAACTATTCTCGAACTCAAACCAGTGATAGGTGGAGCAGGAAACAATGTCAATGACTTTGATATCGACTTTACCCTGGTTGTCCAATACTATTGAAATGGTTGGCGGCCAAGAAGCATAAATTCAGTTGTGTGACATGCATATGAAACCCTCTTTTATCTTAAAAAAATGCTTTAGGAAAGGTGACAAAATGTGTCTCAATAATATGACATGTTATGAAACCACGCATGTTGTCCAGCAAGGTGAGTTTTGAGTCGGTTTTAGATCAACAGGTAACACAAGTTTTCATCATTTGTAGGCTATCAAAGGAGGACCAGGTGAAATGCCACATGCGTGGAAGGATCAGAAAAGATACGGAGGTGGCAGAATTCCGTTACTTGATTGATTCACATTTTCGCTTCACAGGAATAATATGGTCCCCACTAGACCTGGCCTCTTTACATGAAGCCTGTAGCCAAGCATTTGCAAATTCAATAGCAATGGTTTGATATGATGAGACTGCTAGCCTAATGTACAACTTTCTTCAGACACTATGATGTTGTTGTTGTCGAATGCCCACAATGAGTAGGATTACTCTTTTGTGCGCCCTAAAAAGGACGTTAAGTGGCGGGTTGCCGTAGCTTTCCTCCCATCCCGATGAAGGTAAACCGGAGTCCTCCGCGCGGTTGTGCTATGCTTGGCTTCAGCGGTGTATCGCTCACGTTGATCCCTCACCTTGTTAGCTAGGCTGCCATGATAACATGGCTTCGAGTAAGTCAAGGTGAGGGTCTTGATCAGTATATTTTACCTGAACCTAAAATGTCTGATCAGTATATTTTGCCTGACCAGACATTTTTAGTCTTCCTACCCAGACACCCGTGATGATAACCTGCTCTGAAGGTTACAGCTGCCCTATTCTTTTCAACCAAGTTACCTAAAAGTTACTTCATTAATTTTAACACATTAACACTTACCCTCTCGCTCAAAGCATTGTACTTGATGCCTATCTCATCCCTTTCTGCTCTTGATGCTGACAGGAGGTCTTCAACTCTGTTCAACTCTTGAGAAAGCAGGCGGTTCTCCTCCTGTAAGCTTGTCACTGATGGCTGTGTCATTATTCCAGGCAATGGTCCAAACGGATTCTCTAACGACAAGTTTTTGGTGATGATTTCACGAATCCTTGCTGGGATTTTAGCTGGGCTTCCGTCAGTACCTTTCAAAATGTAATCCTCTGAATCCTTCAAAACTGAATCCTCCAATCTCTGAAAAGATATTGTATAAATGATTCATATTGCTGGCATGACAAATAAGATTAGTGAGTGAGAAAGCTAAGAAACATCTGATGAAGAACAGGCCAGTGTAGCTGGAGTTTGAAAGCTGAAACTCATGACAACAGATTATAATTGGAACATCTTCTGCAGGCCTATGCTCCAAAGGGACACAGATGAAGGAATGATATTGCTAACATTGGTTGCAAGTAAATCAAATTATTCTTCTTGTTACATTTTCATTTCAAACAAAGCACAGAGTGACGACCGCAGCTAGCCTGCTTATAGGAAGCCCTTGTAGTGGTGTATTCTTGTAGTGGTATATTCTGTAATCATTTGTAATATGGTATTAACAAATTTTTTTTTGGGTTAATCTTATTTCTCTATTCCACAAGGCGGTGTGCATTGCACTATGTTTTTATTTTGAGTCTGTCAGCCCAGTGCATCCGACTTCGACATGCATTTTATGTAAGGATCTGCTTCCTCCTGCTTTTTCTAAGGGGTTGCTTCCCTGAGGTAACGGCCAGTGCTGTGATGGGGTTCAAACCCAGCACCTTCGGATTGTTAGCCGTGTCTACTTAACCACTAGCATACACCGTCCCCCTAATATGGTAATATGTTATAAGGTTGCTAGTCCTGTGCCCTCCCTCTTTAGTCCCCTTTTACGGTAATATGTAAGGTTATAATGGCCCAATTTGTTCATTCATTGGCACTACTTTGTTGAAGCAGACAAGATGTATAAATCTCTTTCTCTGGATATTTCAACACTTAGCATGGGGAAAGTATACTATGCTACCTACTGCTAACAAGCAGGCAGTTCTCTGACACACGCAGCAGCCTTGACATCACCCGTAGGATGGGCTTAGCTGCTTCATCCATGGACTTGCTCAGCAAAGTCTGGTCCCAGCAAAGGCTCTCCCTGAAGACCAGACTTCGTATTTACTTCTCCTGCATTGTCCTCATTCTCCTGTATGGCTCCGAGGAGAAGTTACAGGAAGAAGCCGTGCTCATCCCACAGACGTCCTTGGGACCGCCCTCGCAACACCTGGCTAAAACCTGGCCCAAAAGGACTGCAGGTCGCCTGAGACGCGGTCATCGGACGTGGTCATGGACATTTGACGCGACAGGCCCTGGTCGCCTAAGCGTACCATTATATTGTATTGCTAACAAGCACAATAAAATGCTAAATATTTGTGTATTATGATGAATTTCTCCAGCTCCACGTGAACAGATATCACAAAACCATCAAGTTGATAACTATTGTTGTCAATGTCCTTGTTAAATATTGTGACTAACAATAGTCTACAAATCTACATATGTAAAAACATGCAACGTTTGGTTTTAAATTAACAAAACGATGCTGAGCAGCGCATGAGCTGCAGCGACCCATAGCTGACTGCTAGTGAACTAGAGCGACCACGAGCCTTCTACACCTCCATGCGGTGATCCTGGATAACAGGCTGCAACAGAGCAGACTGGATAAGGAGAAGGGATCGAAGAGGAAATGCTAACCTGGTTCTAACAAAATGCTTGCTGAAGTAAGATGTGTTGGACCGAAAGGTGCAAATATCGCAGTTAAGCTGTAAACTACGACACAATGTATTCCGTTCTCTGGACTACATTCTGTTACTTGAGCCCTTATCAGGGTTTGGTAGTGGGAGATTGAGAACGAACAAAGCTAAGCCAAGCCAAATTAACAAAACAGTAATAGCTAATAATAAACTAAGAATTAGAAAAATGGCAAGGTTGTGTTTCATAATCATAATGAAAAATTGCTACTGGTAAATGATTTTTGTCAGAAAGACCATTTGGGTTTAGGGTTCCATTCTTTATTCTTATTTCAGCTGTTTATCATCAACATCATTGTTGTTGTAGCATATCCTTTGCAGAACATCACTCTCATAACAGCCAATCTGTAAGACTCTTGCTATTTGGTCAACTGTCCTGTCTGTCATTGTCATCCTCCGAACATCCTTAGTGTACTGTGTCAATCTTCTCCTCAGTCTGCCTCTATTTTTCTTTCCATTATTATTTTTTCTAGACCATTATGGCGTTTGATATGGCCAAAGTATTTTAGTTTACTAGACAAAATTTTATTTACTTGTCAATTATGTTCTATATCCAGCTCATTTACTTTAGGATTTCTGAGTTTTTATATTTCACTATCCGTGGTATTTTTGTTTATCACTTTCCAGTCGTCTTTTAGCTCAAAGAATTAAATCTTCTTCCTTAGTGGTAACTTAGTGTTTGTCCATCACATCCATACGTTGCCACTACGAAGTCCTCAGGCAGACTTTTATTTTTGTTAATTTGTTAGTTTTCTGCTATCAAGTTTCTCATTTTAACCCCCGCAATGCTATGACTGAGTATGACCATCCTTCTTACTTCTTTTTGACAATCTGCATTGTTGCTTATAACTGAGTCGAGATATTCAAAACCTGTGACATTCTTAAATAATAAATTAACTTTTTTAATTAACTTTTTAAGGATAACTTTGCCAGCTGTTGTTAAATGAAATTATTGAAATACATTTTTAGAAACTCGTGAATTTACAAAAATAAAAACTTTGTCTAACCGTTAAACCAGCGTAATGATGATGATGTGTTGTGTTTGTATCTTCCTCAACGCGTACACGAAAACTGCTAGGCAGGTTAAAGAATTCATCTAAAGTCTGCCTCTCTGCATTGTAAGTGTTAGATTCAAACTTTGAATGAGAATCAGAAAAAGAATGGTTTGTTCGCATGTCGTCCCGAACTGGGGGCGATATACGATAAGATCTGTCTTGCTCCATTTATTCAACTATTAATGGGTCTCTGTTTTAACTTTAACGGGAACTCATTGGAAGGTAATCCAAATTCAGAAAGTAATCTGGAGACTTCACAAATAATTCCAACAGATAAGAAATACTGATGTCTGTCTAGTGTCTGTGATCTAGACAAGCGGAAGTTCCTGAAGAACGCGCTTTCGGAAAAACTTTTTTTTTGTTTGGTCAAAGTTTTTAAAGTATCACCGGATAATGTTTGCTCCATTGTCTGTAACCTAGTAACGGCGTCTAACAGTTTAACATCATGAATTCATTAAGAGACTAATCTCTTTGGGGCGATGGTGATACTGTTACTGATTATCTACCTGCAGTAATTATTAATGTATAGTAAATAAACAAATGGAATCTCAGAGGATAGCAAAGCAAAAACATTACAACAATTACAAAGACCAGCGCGAGTACACTGTACTGCGTACACTTTCAATTTAGCCTTGATAAACATATTACCGGATTGTATATTACTTTACATTTTTTTCTGATCGCTCGTACTTGTTTTCCTGGTGCTTAAAATAGAGTTGCTTTTGCGATTGTTCTCGCCATTTTGTTTATGTACAGTAAATATTGATTTGCTGAAGCATTTGTCCAACGGAGACTCTACAGTTGATCAAGTTTTGTCACGTGTTGTTGCACGAGAAGCTACGTGTGACAAACAAGAATAAGTCAACTGCCAATACTGAGAACATATTATACGACCAATGCGTTCATACGAGGCAATAACATGTTGAGTGTGGAGCAGCCTTTTGTGTTAGAAAGAATGCTCTATCAAAGATACCATGAATTGACTTAATCACTAATCTTTTACCAAGAAGTGTAGAGGTCTTATTTTATATCTCACCTGGCTTTCGATTTCTACACAATCCCCAACCCTCATTAGTGGCATCTCACGACATTTTTGGCAGGTTGCAGTGTTACTATGCTTTACCCCCTTTAAACAGGGAGGAAGACTAACATCTGGTCAGTCAAAATATACTGATCAGGCATGTTAGTCAGGGTCAGGCAAAACATACTGGCCAAGACCCTCATCTCGGCTTCCTAGTAGCCCTTCCTGGAAACGGGTTGTTTTTATGGCAGCCTGGCTAACGAGGTAAGGGATCGACGTGATCTCCGTAGTAGTGAGTGGCAGATTAAGCCAAGCATAGCACAACTGCCTGGAGGACCCCCACCCACCTTCATCATCGCACTCGAGATGTAAGGAAAGCTACTACAACCCGCCACTTAACGTCCTTTTCAGGGCGAACACAAGAGTAACCAACTCAATGTGAGCATTCGCAAACAACAACAACAAAAAAAAGGGGTTAAAGAGCATACTATTCGCTTTTTACGGGACTGGGGGAAGACAACAAAATCATTTATTTTTTTTAAACAGGTATAACCCAGTATCCAAAAAGTCTGGTGAAATCGGATGTGTCGGACCGAAAGGCACAAATATCGCAGCTTCGCTGTAATCTGCGACACAGCGTCTTTTTCTGTAAGAACGTCGAAGACTAAGTATGCGAGTGGCGGAACCGATTATAAAGGCTAGTATTTGACTGCACTCGGAAAGTATCCGCAACTATCTATCTATTTATTGCCTGGTCCTGGTTTACCGTTCGGTTTCAGTTGTATAAGTGACATCTGGACAGCGCCTTGGTTTGCGCTCCGTATAAGGTGAGACCGGCTGCCTCGGATATTCCGTCAATCCATCTTTTTCTGGGTCGGCCTCTAGATCTGATACCGCTGTGTTTAAGTGTTAGAGCCATCTGTGGGACGCTGTTGTGTTGATGTCGCGATACGTGGTCAAACCACTGCATTTGCTGTTTTCTAATGAGGTCAAGCACTGGCTTAGTGCCCATCTGTTTCCTGATGTCATCGTTTCTAACTCTGTCCCATCTTGTCACAATTAGCATTCACCTCAGACGTTTTATTTCTCTTGTTTCTATATCTGTTGCTGTCAGTGTCCAAGTTTGACACTGGTTGCATAGCGCAGGCATGAACATTGTGTTAAACAGGGATCTTTTTGTGCCAATCGGTGCACGCTTGTTCTTCAGTATTGTTGACATCTGGCCAATGCTTTGGTTTGCTTTGTTGCATCTGTGATCGATTTCTTCTTTCATTCTTCCATTAGATGATACTATACTTCCTAAATATTTGAAATCTTGCTTGAGTTGTTGCTGTTCTATGTAGATCTTAGGGGTTGTTGCTGTTCTATGTAGATCTTAGCGGTTGTTGCTGTTCTATGTAGATCTTAGCGGTTGTTGCTGTTCTATGTAGATCTTAGCGGTTGTTGCTGTTCTATGTAGATCTTAGCGGTTGTTGTTGTTCTATGTAGATCTTCGCGGTTGTTGCTGTTCTATGTAGATCTTAGCGGTTGTTGCTGTTCTATGTAGATCTTAGCGGTTGTTGCTGTTCTATGTAGATCTTAGGGGTTGTTGTTGTTCTATGTAGATCTTAGCGGTTGTTGCTGTTCTATGTAGATCTTAGCGGTTGTTGCTGTTCTATGTAGATCTTAGGGGTTGTTGCTGTTCTATGTAGATCTTAGCGGTTGTTGCTGTTCTATGTAGATCTTAGCGGTTGTTGCTGTTCTATGTAGATCTTAGGGGTTGTTGCTGTTCTATGTAGATCTTAGGGGTTGTTGCTGTTCTATGTAGATCTTAGCGGTTGTTGCTGTTCTATGTAGATCTTAGCGGTTGTTGCTGTTCTATGTAGATCTTAGGGGTTGTTGCTGTTCTATGTAGATCTTAGGGGTTGTTGCTGTTCTATGTAGATCTTAGCGGTTGTTGCTGTTCTATGTAGATCTTAGCGGTTGTTGCTGTTCTATGTAGATCTTAGCGGTTGTTGCTGTTCTATGTAGATCTTAGCGGTTGTTGCTGTTCTATGTAGATCTTAGCGGTTGTTGCTGTTCTATGTAAATCTTAGCGGTTGTTGCTGTTCTATGTAGATCTTAGCGGTTGTTGCTGTTCTATGTAGATCTTAGCGGTTGTTGCTGTTCTATGTAGATCTTAGCGGTTGTTGCTGTTCTATGTAGATCTTAGCGGTTGTTGCTGTTCTATGTAGATCTTAGCGGTTGTTTCTGTTTTTGCTATTGTCTTTGTTTCAGTTTTACTCACGTTGATTCTCATGTTGTGTCCTTCAGTTAAGTTAAGGTTGTTTAAGCGTTGTTGCATCTGTTCTTCAGTGTTTGCAATGAGTGCTTGGTCGTCGGTGAGGAGAAATTCGCTACAGCTGTTGTCATAGTTAGATGGGGCTTCTTTGCTGATTTGGTCCATGTACGTTATGAACAACAGAGGAGAACGCACGCATCCCTGTCTAACTAACTCTGGTTTTGACAAGAAACCATCCGACTCACCCGTATATGTTCGTATCATGCACTAACTATTTTTATACAAACATTCACACCTGCTTATCAAGTGCTAACTCTATAATTCTTCCGTGTTCTCCGCAGTTGTTGTCGACTGACCCGGTCGAACGCTTTTTCTTGATCTATGAATGCCAAATAAAGAGTTTTATCATATTCGATGGCTTTTTCTGCTAGTTGCCGCAAGGCAAAGATGGCATCGGCGAAGCTCCTGTTTTTTCTTAAACCCATTTGCACTTCGCTTAGTTGGAGTTCTATGGTTGGGCGAAGTCTTTTTTCTACTATTTTACAGACAATCTTTCCCGTGTGGCTCTTCAGTGAAATTACTCTGTAAGTTGTGCAGTCTCTCTTATTACCTTTCTTTTTCCATATGGGGAAGATTATGGCATTGCTCCAATCTTGAGGTGTCTTTTGGTTGGTCCATACTATGTTGAACAGTCTCTGAAGACAAGCTATTCCCGCGTCCCTCGCCGCTTTGATCAATTCAGCGGGTATATCGTCTGCTCCATGGGACTTGTTCTTTGGACAATTTTACACTGCTTCTCTTATTTCCGAAATCAATATTTCTTGTTCGAATTCTGTAATTGTATTGGAGCTGTATCCGCAACGAACAACAGAAGAGCTATATAATTCAATTCAAGTGCCCTCTTCATAACAAAGGTTGGCTGCAATGGATCTCATATATCCTTTATATCTTGTCCTGATGGTACACTCTGTCAGACTAACATTAGTCCATCTGGTGATGTTGCCATCCCTTATTGCGCTGTCCGCTTCTTGTTCGCCTACCTTCAACCTTCCCCTGCAGTATTGTTTTCAATAAAGTACAGTGTCCTTTTATTTGGTCAAAATATTAGACTTGTCCAGTTATAATGTCTGTCGATAGTTCTATACACATGCCTACACTCGTCAGGACATTGCTATTTGTTTGTTTCTCCTTCTACGAAATGTGACACATTCTTCAGTATAACCAAATTTCAATTGGTCTCTATTTTGTTCTCATAGAGTTTGTATGCGATTGCATACCAGTGGTCACCATTATTGAAAAACCCTAACATAAACATGTCCACAAAAAGAAAGTTAATCAACAGTATATTCATGCCAACTCCCTGTTACCAGAGCTAAACATGGACTTTAACAAAAACTCTAGAGAGAAAGATCACAACATGTGAGATGAGGTGCCTCCGGAAAACAACGTAACTAGGATAGACAGAATGGGCAATGAAGATGTGAGAGAAAGATCACAACATGTGAGATTAGGTGCCTCCGGAAAACAACGTAACTAGGATAGACAGAATGAGCAATGAAGATGTGAGAGAAAGATCACAACATGTGAGATTAGGTGCCTCCGGAAAACAACGTAACTAGGATAGACAGAATGAGCAATGAAGATGTGAGAAGAATAGTTGAAGCAAAACCCTGCTCAGAATTTATTGATGAAGTTACAATCAAGTGGTTTGGCCACCTAATGAGAATGCATCCTGGCCAACTACTTATGTGCGCCTATAACGTACGGCGTTCGGGTTTTCGCAACCATGGCAGGCCGAGAACTAGATAAATAGGAAATGTTGCAGATATTCTAAATCTTCATGGAATGACGACCCCTTCAGCGACACGTCTGGCCCTGGAAAGAAAACTACGGCTCCCGACGACGTCCCACGGCACAAGTGGATAAGACAAGACAAGACGCGACTGTTTGTTCATGTTTCTGCACCGTATATTAATGTTTAAAATATATAACACCTGATGAGTCTCATTTGTAATGTATTGGTTATTTGCCTGGATGCCAATAAATTCTTCATCATATTAAATTCGTTTTTGTAATAGGCTGTCAGGAATTCAACAACATACCTCAGTGAGGCGAACCTGCCTTGGCTGATGAGAGATGCGAATTACGGAATTCAGACACCAAATACACCACCCAAAAAGTGTTCCAACTAGCCAAACCATCCCTGATCTTGATTTGTGAATTTTGTATTTATGTCTGGTTCCACCCAGACATTTGTATAGACTCTATTGCTTCCTAACTTTCCTATCATCAAGAGTAAACCATGAACAGGACTTAACGTGTTACCGTAACTAACTGATTGACAAACACGATCAGGGACCCTTTAACAAATCTTGCAGTGTCTACATTGTTATAAACAAAACAAATAGTGCTACTACTGAGGCGCTGTGGTACTGCAGTTTTCACAGAAAAATATTTTGTTTAATGTAAAAATTAGAAGACGAAAAAAAGACCCGACATACTGTAGCGAGCGGCTTCTTCATTGAACAACTATTGGAAAAGTGTTTCGCGTGTAGTTTCCGGCATCTGAATGGTAATTGGCTTTGATTACTGTAAGTGCGTCTCAATAATACCGGTGCCCGAATCAAACGTGGGACACCGAAATACTTTTTGTCGGATTCACTGGGTCGATGTGAAGCAAGCATCTCCGTTATGCTAGATGCACAGTTCTCCAGCGAAAAGCAGTAGGTAGTGACAGCATGTACTACGTCAAGTGGGTGCTGTAGAACGTATAGACCATCAGGGCACAACTGACTCCACTTGGATACAAACTTGCAGTTTGGCAACTCAGTCATGAGTTCGTGCGGACTGACACCCCAGATTGCAGAGCACATACTACAGAACTGTACGGAATACGACATTCAGAGAGAAAACACACTAGCCTGAAGAAACACCCCTTCCAGTATATGTGAACTACAAAAGACGGTGAAGTTCATACAACATTACTAGGTCATGTACAGGTAGACATATTTCCAAGCGGACGAAACAAGAAGTATGCACCTTGTCAGAATGCTTCTACGCGTTTCAGGGAACGGATGAAGATGCACAAAATAATTGGAACCTTCTAGATCTACTTGACCTAATTGTCGACTTTGACCCATTTCTTGTCAATCATGTATCAACATATGAAAACACTGGTCGTGGTCAAGAGTTTATGTCTGGCTAAGACAATATCCGATGAGGCGAGCCATCAAAGGACTAACAAAGTTAAACATCTATCCTGGATGACACAAAATGTGTTGGTTATAATTCTATGTGTATAGATTAGGCATGTGCAAAGTACGGCCCTTGGGCCCCATCCAGCCCACACCTTGATTTTATCTGGTCCACGGGGACCTTTCCAAAATGTCGCTGAATCTGGTCCTTCAGACCTTGGGAGAAGATAACGGAATATCGACCGACGGGACTCCAACAATGATAATGTCAAACTTAGGAGCTGCTAAAATCGGATCAGAGTTATCTGACATGAACATCAATACAGAAGATGTGTGTGGGTTTCATTGCATTTGACACCAACAGAACGTGCGTACAAAATCAATCAAATTCGTCATGTCACGATCGTGGTGGTCTCCTGTTAACATTTCCCATAAGTCGACAGCACTACGCGACTGCCAGTTTTAAGAATTCTGGAAGACGTTCAATCCAAGCATACCAAATGGGAAACATAACATACTGGCTACACAAAAAACGATGTCTATTACCAGTTGAACAGAAGAGAGCAGGTCGTGGTCTGTAGACTTCGCACTGGCCACAATAGACTGAGGTACCACCTATTCAATAAACTGAAGATAGGTGGCACTGACGATTGCATGTGCGGTACTGGGAAAATGACCGCTGAACATTTGCTGCAAAACTGCCTGACATACGAGGATCAGAGAAAGCAGATGTGGCCATCACCAGTGGCAACACTAAACAAGCTCTATGGCAGTGTCGACAGCCTCAGGATGACCGCTGTTTTTTTCGAAAAAATACAGGTTGACGTTTGACAGCGTACGAAGAAGAAGAAGAAGAAGAAGACAATCCAAGCATGAAGATCTCACCTTTTACTGTGAAGTGTGCTAGCTTATTAATGGCAAAACGTTGACGCGCCTGTGTGGTTTAAAATATGAGATATCTGGTCTCATGGACATGAAAGGAAAACATCTGCTGAAGTAACAAAAATAACAAAAAGTTGATTATTTGATTTTGCATTTCTTGTAGACGTTACAACTCATCCTAATTAACTCAATGCTAAATTATAAACGCAAGGACAGTTCTCTCACGAACTGTATGAACGCATTCAGTCATTTTAGAAAAAACTTTGACTCTAGGAAATTAAACTAAGGATGGTCAATGCTTTTAATTTTTGAACACCTGCGAAATACAACAATGATTTTGTTGCATTTATTTGTGGACAAGCTGAAGTTTTTAAATGAAGAATACGACACCAGGTTCCGTGATCTTCGAGTACAAGAAGTACATGCCAAAGTCTTCTCTTCTCCATTTGATGCCGACGTGAGCAAGCTGCACCTTTTGAAGATTGTAGAACAAATTGAGTTGCAAGAGAACACGTATGTGAAGACAGAAATCAAGGATGTTTCACAAACTTTTAAAAAGAAATATGTATGTATTTGTGTATCTGAAACTTACAACAGAAGGGATTTCTCATCACACTACATCAGATGGCCGTCTGTTTAATCTTGCGAGACTTTAAAGCTAAAACCAAGATCAGGGAAGTTACTGTCAGGGACTTGCTATTTGCTGATGACGCTGTAACTGTCACTCACAGTCAGCAGGAAGTCCAAATAGATCGCTTCTCCCAGGAGTGCAACGATTTCACAATAAACCTGAATAAAACAAAATGTGCTGGGACAAAGCATAGATGCCACCTCAACCATAACTATCGATAACTACGAACTGGCAACTATGGACCCGTTCACTTAACTGGGGTCCCTCATCAATTATAAGCTCTCCCTAGACCCCGAAATAGCCTCCAAATGGCATGGCTGCTACCATATTTTCTCGTCTCACAACACGTGTCTGGGGAAACCCCAAACTTACAGCCAAGACTAAGGCCATGGTCTATAATGCCCGTGTCGCCAGTACGCTTCTATATCACAGCGAAACGTGGACAACACATGCCAAACAAGAGCATAGGCTAAACACCTTTCACCAACGGCGCCTGAGATCCGTCATTGGTGTCTCACGGAGAGATAAAGTGACAAATGTGAAAGTGCATTCCCGCACCGGTCTTCCAAGTATACCCTCCCCAACGAAGACTGCGTTGGTTTTGTCATGTTCGCCGCATTGAAGACGGTCGCATACCAAAAAATATTCTCTATAGGCAGCTGGCGTGTAGAAAAAGAACAGTGGCCGACCACAGGTACGGTTCAAAGACGCATATAAGTGGGACATGAATGCTCTGGATATGGATCTGACATATTGGGAAGACATAGCTGCAGACCAATCCAAATGGAGATGTAACCTGAAGAGCCACATCAGGCTGGGCGAAAATAAGCTCTTGGAACACAGGGAAGTGAAAATACAAACACCAAAAGGAAAAGGGAAACCAAAAACTCAGTAGAGAGTTGCTACTCCAAGGTTACATCAACCTATAGTCAGACATGACTGAGATGTGGCTATTATTACTACTACACCTGCGAGCATTTTTTTTTCTAGAATGAAGTTCGTTAAATTTATAATGTGGACGGCACTAACGGATTCACATCTAGAAAACACTTTGAGTGTTGCAACTTTTCCCCTGAACATTGACCTCCTTGTGAGAGACACAAAGTCACAAGCGTCCTATTGAATGAATCTGATCTTTCTTAAGCTTACTTAATTTTATGCCAATGAATAATGTGAAAAAGGGGGAGGGAGGGAGGGGGTGTAGGGAGAGAGTTGAGAAGAATATGTACTTTAGTTTTGCTTCGCTTAATTCCATCTCTTATACGACTTTATTCACATTGCTGGGATAGTCGATGGGTTTTAGGATAAGGACTGAAGGCCTCTTCGCCACTGCTGTCGCCACGTCGTGTGATGCCTTTGTGTGTTTAATTCAGCAATTACAGAAAAACAACATTTGCGTTACTGTGTTGTTGCCCACCTTGACAGCAAGGAGGCATCAAAACCAATCGGCCACTTTTAATTTAAATTCTCAATTGTTAAATAGCTAATGTGTATTAAATCATGTATTTGTGCCATAACACAATCGTTTGACCTTCTAGCGTTTTTAATAACGTCCAGATTCTTGCCGCCATAATTAAATGTTCACAAGTAATACGTTCAATCTGTATGTAAAGTCAGTCAGCTGTAAATACAAAAAATTTCGCTGAGCGATTTTTTTCAAGTTACACATTTATAACAGATAGCCGAAAACATTGATTCCATGCCTAATATGTATTTTCGTTCGTTCATTCTTCTTGAGTCAGCACCCCCCCCCCCCCCCCCCCTCCCCCCAATATTTGTTGAAAGACGATATCAACCCTGGCGAACATAGGTGTCGCAACAACGAGCAAATTGACGGACTCGGTTGACAGAAAACTCAGAACAGATATATTAATTTACTGGATCAGCTTTCAGAAATCCCCCGTGGTCAATTTAACGAAACAAATCTGTTTTAAGTTTATGAACTGGTAATTTCCTAAAATATACAATCTGAATGGTACGCGGGGTGGAAGAAATATGCAAATTCTAGCATTCCAATCCTGTCGTAAAAGGCGACTAAACAGGGTTGTGTGTAGGGCTAGAAACCACTAAATTGCTATTGAAACCACCACTGAAATTTCCTATTAAGGGATCAGGTGGACATATTGTTCGAATAGAGCGAGAAAGCGAATAAAAAGTAATCAATTTTCTGAAACATGATATTATGTCGCTGTAGTGTGACTTCTGCTCCTTGTCCTAATGGAGCATATGACTATCGCAGTGTTCCCCATTACATACGCAAAAGTGCTTCGAGTGATCTTGTGGTGGTTTCTGTAGTCATTTGTTTTACATTATGATGTTGCTAGTCGTTTGTAGTGGCCATTTACACCATGATTGGAAGGCTGCATGCTGTAGGTCTATTCTTTGTTCCCCAGAACCCACACATCTGTACTATCGTGTACATGCTGCAGTAACTAGATTGGATAAGAATACACACATCTGTACTATCTTGTACATGCTGCAGTAACGACTGGATAAGAATCCACACATCTCTACTATCTTGTACATACTGCAGTAACTAGACTGGATAAGAATCCATACATGTGTACTTGTGTACTATCTTGTACACTCTGCACTAACTGGACTGGATATGTAACAATCAACATTAAGAGCAAGGGTGCAGTTGTTTAAAAAATATATGAACCTAATGTTAACTCAGAAGATGCTATAGAAGTAGATCAACCAAGACTGAGCGCACCCTTCATCACAAACACACATGCACACGAATCAATCAATCGAAGCTGTGGCTGTACAGAAGGTTCAAAAGTTATTTATAACAGATAGACCAAATAGGTTCTTCTTTGACCCTGACGAAGACCGTGAGGTCGGAACGTCAGTTTCGTTTTGTTGTTGTTCTGATACGATCACTGAGCCATGACCTATTTAAGTTTTTATTGACGAATCACATACACACGCGCGGACACCTACGCACGCACGCACGCACACACACACACACACACACACACACACGCACACACGGACGCACAAATACACGATTACAAACACACAGACTGGTCGCCTGTCTCTGTTGTGATCAAATACGGGATATTCGACAGAAATGTGAAGATGTGCATTGATGTGGCCCCAGTAGTAGTGAGCGTCGCGCAGATAAAGTCAAGCATAGCACAACCGCCTGAAGACCAAGGTCCACCTTCATCGGCACGATCGAGATTTGAGGAAAGCTGATACAACTCGCCACTTAACTCCATTTTCAGGGCGCACATCAGAGTAAACATATTTATTATGGGCATTGTACAAAAACAACAATCATTAATGAGAGCTTGCATGAATGACAACGCATCTGTAAGAAATACAACAATAACTTGTTGTGTTGTTTATTGTTTCTGCAGCAATTCGTTGTGTCTGTACTCCAGCCGAGTAATTATAACATGCGTTTGCAGCGCGCGCGTGTGTGTGTATGTGTGTATGTGTGCGCGCGCACGTGAGAGTGAACAGGTGGTTTCATTCACTAAAAATCAAATGAATAATATGCCTTACAATGTGCGTCAGTTGAAGTCAGAGATTGTTTAGTATTACATGAATCTTCCTGTCAATATGAAAGCCAATCGCAGGAAATCAATAAGCAGACGACCATATATCACTGGAGACGGACGACATCGACACAGTGTTACTGTGGTTCGATGTACCGTACAGAAACGTACCAGGATATTTTTACAGCAATACACACACACACACACTCACACACACACACATATATATATATATATATATATATATATATATATATATATATATATATATATATATATATATATATAAATTATAGAAACGGGGTAAGAAAGAGTAGGGCAATGTAGTCTTTCAAGCATGTCACAAAATGCTAATAAAAAGGGTTGTGAATGGGACTTGCAACTTTATTATGAAAAATGAATTGCTAAAGAAAGTGAAAGTGCGTATGTAAATTCTTTCCTCTAAGGCGAGGGTCAGCAGTCTTCTTCTGGAGAATGGAGCGCGGGCCGCATTAATATATTGTTCTTTTTCTTCTTCGGCGTTCGTCCTGAAAGAAACGCTGTGTCGTAGTTTGCAGCAAGGCTGTGATATCTGCGCCTTTCGAACGACACATTCGATTTCAGATGGCCATTTTTGAGTACCTGGTTTGCCTTCCCACTGCGATCCCTATCCCTTAGCAGGCTACACCAGTGACTAGGGAAGCCTGTTTCCAGGGTTGCCAAGTGGAGGCGGAATAGGACATTGACCAGTTGTGGTTCGCTGTCTCTGATACAAGCAGTCATCTATTAGTCTACTGTATAGAATATAGTCAGGGGAATTTATACAATGAATTAAAATTCGTTTGCTTGTACATTCGGCATGAAATAGACACGTGTGTTGAGTGCACCAGGTACCGGGAGATATGGTATTTCATTTTGGGATTGCATGCTGGATATTTCGGCTGATGGGCCGGATCCTTCGTGTGGTCCGGATCCTTCATGTGGGCCGGATCCTTCACGTGGGCCGGATCCTTCACGTGGGCTGGATCCTTCATATGGGCCGGATCCTTCACGTGGGCCGGATCCTTCGTGTGGGTCGGATCCTTCATGTAGGCCGGATCCTTCACCTGGGCCGAATCCTTCATGTGGGCCGGATCCGTCATGTGGGTCGGATCCTTCATGTGGGCCGGATCCTTCATGTGGGCCGGATCCTTCACGTGGGTCGGATCCTTCATGTGGGCCGGATCCTTCATGTGGGCCAGATCCTTCATTTGTGCCAGATCCTTCATGTGGGTCGGAACCTTCATGTGGGCCGGATCCTTCGTGTGGGCCGGATCCTTCACGTGGGCCGGATCCTTCACGTGGGCTGTAGGATACCAACCCTTGCTGTAAAACAGGGGACCTCAGCTAGTTAGAATTGTCCTTCCTCTGACGATGAATTCCGGACGCTAGTCCACCATAGTGCCGATACATGTTACTGTGGGGCCTAACCTGTTATGACCAGGGTTGTATTTACTCGCACAATGTCCTCCATCGCGTGTATCCTTTTCATCCAGCACCACGCCTTGATCCTGCGTATTTTACATGGCTCCTAGATCCTTAACAAACATACCACCCCTTGACCTAGTGTTTACATGTTTACTTTAAATATTGTCAATATTTCTTGGCTTCGTTCGTTCTCAATCTCCAGCTACCAAAACCCTGAAAAGGGCTTAAGTAGCAGAAAGTAGTTCAGAAAACGGAATGTGTTGTGTCGTAGTTTACAGCTTGACTGCGATATTTGCACCTCTCGGTCAAACACATCCGACGTCAGCAACCATTTTTTGATTACCGGGTTAGCATTCCCTCTTCGATCCATTCCCCTTACCCATTCTGCTCTGTTGCAGTCTGTTATCCAGGATCACCACGTGGAGGTGTAGAAGGGTCTTGTGAGCTCTGGTTCGCCGGCCCTGACGCTAGCAGTCAGCTATGGGTCGCTGGCCGTGACGCTAGCAGTCAGCTCTGGTTCGCTGGCCCTGACCCTAGCAGTCAGCTATGGGTCGCTGACCACTGCAGCTCATGCGCTGCTTGGCATCTTGATCTTATATGCATGTTATTTGGAATGCACTTTTGAGTCAGACAATCTTGGAAAAAAGGAATGGCATTCTAACATATTGTGAAACTGGTGCACGGTTCAAAACAGGTTGATGACCCCTGCTCTAATGGATCATTTGCAGTGGTCGCCAATCGCCATAATTTACATTTGGAACGAACGGGAGACAAGAAGAAAATATATTATTACCTGAATAACTCGTTCCAGTCGCTGATCCCTATCGGTCGACATCGAACCAGTCTTGCGTGTGCTACATGAAGAGATGGCCAACGTACAGAAGAACGATCTACACTAATCAAAGCTACACACACTACTTGATTTCATGTGTTAGAGAGCCGTTTCAAGTGCAGGTCGAAAAACCTGGTTGACTTCTGAGGTTCAGACTCACTAATTTAGTAACCCTTTCGTTAATGTAAGTGGAATTTAAAATAATTGAGTTGCCACTACAACGCTAATTTTCAGCAGGCCTGCCTAGTTAATATAGTCATGTCTACACACTAGAAATATTCCCGCCTGCACATTGAGATACCTAGAAATTAAGCAAAGTATCAATCATGGAACAAACCTTGCAGGAAATCACAGCCGCTGCCAGATCAAAAATGCCATTCACATTCCTACCTGAAATACATTATAAACTATTGTTACTTTATCACAAATTCTAAACTGAAATGCTGAATCCTAAATTAAATATTGGATTAAGCCGTCGGCAACGGTGCCAAGACACACCAACAAACACACGAGATTCACACAGGTCGAACGACCAACCGAACAATGATCAAGGGAAGCCCGCGACTCGATACCTCAAGTTAACGAGAGGTGTTCGATCATTCGTCGAACAAGCGGAATACAGCGGCAGTGCATGTCCGTGCTTGTTAAACCGCGTTGGTGTACTATACCACGAACCCCACTGCCTGAGTATGTATACCACAATTCACGAGATAAGACATGTTAAGCTATCTACGAGAGGTCGTTAATATCCGCTTTTGTAACCAATGGTTTTATTTAAGTTATTTACTACAGTTCAAGTTCCTCAGGCAGAATGCTGGTCAAATTGTAAAGGCACTAATGGCTAACAAAAAATGAAACAATAATTTACAGCATTTGTAAGAGGGTCTTTTCAGAGGATTGGATAAATTAGACTATAACAAGTTTTTCAAAATACAGCCACCCACGAGAACAAGAGGGCATAGCTACAAATTAACTAAAGAGAGGTCCAGATTAGATGTTAGGAAATATTTTTTTAGTCAGAGAGTGGTGAATGCTTGGAATGCATTGCCACGGGAGGTAGCGGAGGCAGGGACAATTAATGCATTCAAGTATACATTGGATGCCCATAGCTTTTCAGTGCAGTTCATCCCGTAACCCATCAGGTCGTTGGGGCACACATGAAGACACTCCCAAAATCCCACGCCATCCTTCTCTGTCTGTCGCCGCCTGTCGTATCTCACCGGGACGAAGGCCTGACCACTCAGTGATGTTGTCCACCCATCTCTTCCTTGGACGTCCTTGCCCTCTCCGTCCCAGTACGGAACCAAAGAGAGTATCAAGTTGGTAATAGCTTTAGAGCAAGGTAATATAAAATAAACTGGCTGTATACAGACTCTGCAGTCTTCTAAACCAATATAAAAGACGTTACGCTAAGTTAGTAACATCTTTAAGTAGAACCAAGTAAATTCGATGAAATCAGATCAACAACTACCCCCGCATTGAGCCAATCCTCAACATGTTCTCTCGACGTCTACATCTGACATATTTACAGGCGATTCTCCTTGTTGGTCGTACCACGCTTGCTCTCCTTCATGTTAACTATTGTTATGTTAGCCCATTAAGGGGACGGCGTGGCCTAGTGGTTAAGTGGCACGGCTCACAAGCCGAAGGTGCTGGGTTCGATGCCTATCACAGCACCGGCCGTTACCTCGGGGAAGCAAACCCTTAGAAAATGCAGGAGGAAGCAGACCCTTACATAAAATGCATGCTGAAGTCGGATGCTCTGGGCCGACAGGCGCAAAATAAAAACACAGTGCAACGCACACCGCCTTGGGGATTAGAAAAATAAGGCGAACGCAAAAAAAAAGAACAAAAAAAAAAAAAAAAAAAAAAAAAAAATGTTAGCCCATCTCGCTCAAAAATTTCTGCTTTCGCGGCTTTCAATAATGTTTGTGTCTTTTGTGTAAAATATTTTTCTAAATTTCCTCATACAAATATCTTGCATTAGTTCGCATGTCATTTTTAGTTGTCTGTTTAAACATCGCCGTTACTTGTTTGTTCTACACAAATATGCTCACTTGTTATATTTAATTCTTGGGCTGCAATTATTTCGTCAAAATGTTTGTTTAGTGGACATGTTTCTGTAATATAAAAGAAGAGAATACCAAATAACGGATCAATCAATTATCAATTTAGAACAGGGCAGTGTAAAATGTACAAGACAGTTTAAAATGAGGCTCAGTTTCAATATCTGAGAAACGGGAATGAAGAGGCAGTACAATGAATGAACTGGCAGCAGCCAGCGACTCATAGTCAGCTGCTTGCATCAGGGTCAGCGAACAAGATCTGACCAAGACCTTATTCCGTCTCCAAATGGCGACCCTGGGAACATGCTGCACTACTGTAGTCTGGCTTTAGAGAATATGGAAGGTGGGAAGGCCAGCCCGGCATATTTTCTACAATGGGAATAACGAAAGAAGTTATTGTTGTCTCAGAGATTTCTTGTCCAATGTCAGGGCCAGCGAACCAGAGCTGCCAAGACCCTTCTACACCTCCACGCGGTGATCCTAGATAACAGGCTGCAGCAGGGCAGACTGGCTAAGGAGAAGGGATTGAAGAGGGAATGCTAACTCAGTACTAAAAAAATGGTTGCTGAAGTCGGATGTGCTTGATCGAAAGGTGCAAATATCACAGTCAAGCTGTAAACTAAGACACAACGCATTCGGTTTTCTTGACTACATTCTACTACTTACGCCCTTTTCATGGTTTGGTAGCGGGAGATTGAGAACGAACGAATTGAAGCGAAGCAAAGCCAGATACAGTTTGTTATTTCCTGACCATCTGAGATGTACAATAATTGGTGTTTGGGGAACATCTTTACTAATTCGTTTTGGAAATTATTTGAGCACAATATGATAGAATTGTGGATGAAACAACTTAGGGGCGCGTGCTCTTGTGCAGGTATCAGCTCTGTCGTGAGCTGGCTATAGACGGGTGGAGGATTTTCTACTTAGCGGGCTGCGCTCATGCAGCATATTACTCCAATGCCGTGGGACAAGTGCTGCAGAGGGTGGTAAACCGAGGTCCGAGTCCATCTTAATAGACTAAAAAACTAGAGCAAAGTAAAACCGCAGTATGTTAGGCGCTATCTATACTGCTCTTAACAGCCCACCTAACCATGACTGGTATTATGTCACACAGTTAATCTTCTCTTATGACATGCTCTCCGTGGGGCAGTGGTGCTATTCTTGACAGACCGACCAACCAACCACTCGGTCTACTTCGTTCACGAAGTGAATACCAAGTTGTATTCTCATAGTCATTTTCTTCTTCTTCTTCTTCTTCTTCTTCTTCTTCTTCTTCTGCTTGCGATCTCAGTGCTCCGCTACCAAAGCTTGAGCAGGGCTTTACAAGTAGCAGGATATAGTCCGGGGAACGGAAGTTTACAGCTTGAATTCGATATTTGCACCTTTCGGTCCGATACATCCGTTTTCGCAAATTATTGTCATCTATACTGCCAGCATTTATAATAGAGCCAGCTTCTGGAAGGTCATAGAAAAGTTTCACCAGTACTAAAACCTCACCTCATGCACCTTACAACAACAGCTCTCATTCTGCAAAGACACCGGTGTCGTATAGAAGTGCCGCTCATTCATCAAACGATATGAGAATTGAGACTTCATGCATGCAGCTCTGATGTGGCTGTCTGGGACCTAATTGTAGACAATAGTCCATTAAGACAGCATTTATGCACACGATGACGCTGGAGAGGGACGAGTGTGTCTACGTTAAACGGAAAATGTCCTTTGCCCATGAGATTTGTTGTGGGGAGAATTGCTTATTTGTTGTGGGGAGAATTGCTTATTTGTTGTGGGGAGAATTGCTTATTTGTTGTGGGGAGAATTGCTTATTTGTTGTGGGGAGAATTGCTTATTTGTAACTGTTGTGCCCACCCGATTAATGCCAGAGTAATTGTCTAGTACAGCGATTCTTAATCTGTTCGTTCTCGATGATCCCCTTTCTTCTTTCTTCTTCTTCTTCGTTCGTTATCAATCTCCCACTACCAAACCCTGAAAGGGTAAGTAGCAGAATGTAGTCCAGAGAACGGAATGCGTTGTGTCCTAGTTTACAGCTTGGCTGCGATATTTGCACCTTTCGTGAGTACCGGGTTAGCATTCCCTCTTCGATCCTTTCTCCTTAGCCAGTCTGCCCTGCTGCAGCCTGTTATCCAGGATCACCGCGTAGAGGTGTAGAAGGGTCTTGGCAGCTATGGTTCGCTGGCCCTGATGCTAGCAGTCAGCTATGGGTCGCTGACCGCTGCAGCTCATGTGCTGCTCAGCATCTTGATCCCGGACCCCCTTTAAATACCTTTTGTTGCCACGGATCCCAAACTATTCCATATATGAAAATGTCCAGGAGTTAGTTATCTGCGTGATTAAATTAGTAAACATAGCTGATAATCTTATAAACAAGAAAGCATTCAAATAAAAAAAATGTTTTTCTCTTACCGCCCAATTTTAATGATTAACATCTGCAAATTACACTGATAATTTATTTTCTGTATATATACATATTGACATAATCTAGGAAAGTATCTGCAGCTGTTAAGCATTAATAACATTTAAATAAAAGTATAGAGTGTTCATAGTGTGAGCGTTAAATTCTCCACAGTTCTACCTGCAACGTGATGTGCCAGAGAAACATAGGTCCTACACAAGAAATAGAATCCAAACAGAGTGACCCAAGCCCCCCCCCCCCCCCCCATCCCGAGACGTATGATCTGCCGCACGCTTCCCTACCAACGTTTGAGAGGTCTTCACAACACTGACGTATGGCAGATGTCAATGGTGAAAGATGCAGTTACCCACGCAGACAAGGCAAAGCATTGCTAGGCTGGTCACCTACTTCGGAGGACTGATGACCGTTGGAGCACGGCGACATCAGTCTGGTACGTACGAGACAGAAGACGACTACGGGGAAGACCACTTACGCGCTGGTCTGACTCCCTCCAACTCAATAACAATATCTACGATGCTACAGACGGGAAACTTATCACCCACTGGTCCACCGTGGACCAAGACAGAAGACAATCGAAACGAAGTTGGGACCCTAAGCGGCGGCGTAACCGCCTCTGAGGAACGGGTCTTTCAGTAATCCAGTTTTAAAATTTAAAAAATTGTGTGAGGGCCAGGTGATGTCCACTGATATTCACTTTAAATTAAATATGTATCGAATATAAATCTTTCTGTCAGAAGTTTTACCGGAACTCGACAATCTGTACTCTTTTGTTTATTTCAACCCTTTGAAGCTTAGAAGACGCTGCTACTCTTGTTTCAAAACTGGTTGTAGATTCAGTTGAACTGTTAACTTTTTTTAATGAGAAGGCTGACACTGCTTTCACATAAGCCTTCCTTATTATATTGCATTCGGAGTTGAAGATAAACATTAGCAGATAATGATTTTTCATACAAATATGTCTTTACCCGGAGAAATCAATACTTTCAAGCCCTCTTTGATAGTTACGGAAAATATGTATGCAAGTGAGGTCAGAAATTTGCAAGGGACTGTTCCTTGAACTATTAATTTCAGAGCACCGTCCGTTAATCATTCTACGAGCTTGTCTTCCTCTGCTGCTGTAAGCCACTCACCTACTCCTTACATATTAACTGAAAATGAATCTCTAATCCAATTTTTGTTTTCGTCAGGAACAGCAAAATATTCCCGGAGCCTATGTTACAGATCTTTCAAATGTCATGATATAAGCGATGTTTCATTCAAAGACAACTTTTCTCTGGTGGACCCAAGAATATTTTTGAGGTTTTGAAATGTGTAATATTTTTAAAAATACTAATGACATAATGTCTAACAAATACACACATTTACAAAATAAAAATAAATACCAATATCTTTATATTATAATATAATGCCATATGCCACGGCCAGCGGATGTATTTCAGTTCAAGTGCCATCTCCGCATCGAAGGTCGGCTGGAATGGATTTCCAGTGTACTCTTGCCGTAATGGGTACAATCTGTCAGACTTTTTCCAGTCCATTTTCTAACGTTATCCACCAATTTATAACGTTATCTGCCTCTTGAATGACTGTCTTCCACACTTCCTTCTAGTATGGTCTTCAACAAGGAGGTATGTCGTGTTATATGACCAAAATAACGTAACTTTCTAACCCTAATTTCGGTTATTAATGCTCTTTTCACCCCCAACTTTTTTAATACATGCAAAAATTGTTTCTTCTTTTTCCAAGAAATGTGATCTAATCTTCTATATACCCACATTTCGAAGGTTTCAGTACTCTTTTCCAACTTGTTATTCATTGTCCATGTTTCTGCGCCATAAAGTAGTGACGAGTATACATAACACCAGACTATTCTCATTTTCAAATTCTGATATATCTGTTTGGATGTCAGTATGTGTCGCATATGGCTGAATACAATTTTGATCATACCTATTCTCTTTCTGTTTTCTTTTTCACAGCTGCCTTCTTCCGTTATTATATTATCTAGATATTAGAAACTCTGTACATGTTCCAGTAGTTGATCTTTTATTTGTAGCTGCATATTTTGTAACTTTTCCCAAGGATAACAGATTTTGTTTAGTTAATTTTTTTGTCTAATCCAAACTCTTGACTTATTTTGTATATTGGTGTCACAAGCTCCTGTAATTCTTGCTCAATTTTTGCCACCAAAACTCTATCATCCGTAAATCTAAGGTTATTCATTGCCACTCCTCCAATAACCCGCCCTGGCATCCCCGCCATCTGTTTGAATATTTGTTATGTGTAGACATTAAAAAGACAAGGGGATAATACACATCCCTGTCTCACTCCTCTTTTTACATCTCTACTCGGAGAGCATAACTTTCCTGATTTTACTGAAACAGCTTGTTCCCAGTACAGATTACGGAGCAGTCTGTTGTCTTTACCACCTAGATCCATTTCTTTGAGACATTTAATTAATTTCCCATGTTGGACTTTGTCAACAGTCTTCTGTTGGTGTATGAAGTAAATATAAATGTTATTTTGTTTATTTTATATATATATATATTTCTCTGTCACAGTTCTTAAATATAAAATTGCTTTCCTTGTTACATTTTACTTTCGAAACCCAAATTGTTCGTTTGAAACTTTCCTCTCTACCTTTCCTCTAATTCTCTCTTGTATTATCTTGAGCAATATTCTAATTATGTGACTCGTCAGACTGATTGTTCTAAAGTCTGAATATTCTGTTGCATGATGCATTTAAATTCCCTATCCTATCCGCGCTCGTGAGGAAGTTGTATATGCCTGATCTTCGGTATAACCAGCGAGAAACACGAACCATCACTATCATTATTTATATTTATTTCCTTTTTTAATAACGTCATCTGCACATATAGATATATTGCTGCTTAAAGGTTCATGTTTCCTTTCCTTAAAATTACACAATTTACGAGTCAGTTTTATGAATGACTAAATCCACGTGAACGTCTTTAGAACAGTGTAATTAATTAGCTCGAAATTCCTAACCAATCAGATATCTGAATAAATTCGGGAACTAATTAGTTTCGAATTATCGACCTTCTACACTCATGTATATCTAAATGAACGATATGCATGTTAGTTATGGCGTGCGGACACATTGGGGTCTACTTATCGCATCTAGATAAACACTTAGCACTGTGACATCGATTGTTCCAGATTGATGGTTGATTTCTAATATTTACCACGTCTTCGAATAGCGTATTGATTTTCATAGTCATAACCTATAATATTAATAGATTTATAATTGTAGCAAGTAGAGTTTGGTCACATGGAAGGAATTCATTGAATCGACAAATGGTCAAATTTGATAGAAATTGCGAAGCGACTATTAATACAATTAAAAGACAGAACCCAGTTACGGATGTGTAATGAGTAGAAGATGGAAACACACGAGGCATGAGTCAGGGACGTGTAAGGATTAGAAGATGGGAACACACGATGCATGAGTCAGGGACGTGTAATGTGTAGAAGATGGGAACACACGAGGCATGAGTCAGGGACGTGTAAGGATTAGAAGATGGGGACACGCGAGGAATGAGTCAGTCAGGGACGTGCACGGATTAGAAGATGGGGACACGCGAGGTATGAGCCAGCTATTAACATCAACGCAAATAGACACAACAATTCTTAAAGTGCAAAATGAGCTTTTTGTACATAATACACCATTAGTTGAATGGCTGATAAATGCTGATATATATCGGCCATGCATTTGGAAGACAGCCGTATAGTTTTATATGGGGAAAGAAGAAGTCCGGTCAGGTAAAACATACTTATCAGACGTGTTAGTCAGGTCAGGTGGGGAGAGAAGACTAACGTCTGGTCAGGTAAAACATACTTATCAGACGTGTTAGTCAGGTCAGGTGGGGAGAGAAGACTAACGTCTGGTCAGGTAAAACATTTTGATCAAACTTGTTAATCAGGTCAGGTGGGGAGAGAAGACTAACGTCTGGTCAGGTAAAACATACTTATCAGACGTGTTAGTCAGGTCAGGTGGGGAGAGAAGACTAACGTCTGGTCAGGTAAAACATTTTGATCAAACTTGTTAATCAGGTCAGGTGGGGAGAGAAGACTAACGTCTGGTCAGGTAAAACATTTTGATCAAACTTGTTAATCAGGTCAGGTGGGGAGAGAAGACTAACGTCTGGTCAGGTAAAACATTTTGATCAAACTTGTTAATCAGGTCAGGTGGGGAGAGAAGACTAACGTCTCTACAAGTGCTTCTGCCATATCCCATTTTATTTCTGGAAAATGGAAATCCCCCATTAATAATAATTTCCCTTCACTTGCCTTTGCTATGCTACTAATCAGCTCATCATCTTCATCTTTTTGACTTGATGGACATCTATAGCACACTCCAATCACTGTTTTTTCACCCCCACTTTCGATTTCTCCCCATACACTTTCATTTCCGATTGTACATAAAGAGCAACACAATCAATTGATCTATCAAGACATTAAGGAGATACGCCTATGAACAAAATGTGACGAGAAACTATGCTTCGTACTGTAAAATCTTAAATTTAATGCCATTTCTTTGCAATGGTCCTAAATGATCAGAAGAATTCGCCGATGTGCAAATGTCTTAACATTTATGGACTAAATATATCAATGCTTTAGAGTCATGTATATTCTAAGACTGCCTGCGAAAAATCATTTGGATCTGACATGGTTTAGTAGAAAATTGCTTCGGACCTTGTTTATGAATTAAAAGACGGACTATAATCATCATACACGAAATAATCGAGTGTAATGTTGCTTTGCCTACCGTTTCTATAACATTGCATAAGGATCTGCCATTATAACCAGCCTGAAATCATAGGTGTGGTCATTATTGTAAAGAAACCAACGTCTTTAATTACAAACTGTAGGGTCAACCAACTAAAGTTTAGCACTTTCTTGGACGGAAGTACAGAGTTCTTAATTCATAGTTGGAGCTTTAATACGCAATCAGCAAGATAGGGAATTCCAGACAACGATAGGAGGGCTTGCTGTAGTGCTGTCCGTCCTAATGCGCAGGCTGGAGTGAAAAAGGATTAGAATGGGGAGCAGATTAAAGTGGATAAAAGAAGTTATACAGTGGATGTATGAAACCAGTTATGGATTATGGTACAGCAGCATGGCAACTGCAACCAAATAAAACGTTTACTAAATAAATAGCGTTCAAAGCCAAGCGATGAGAATCACAACAGGTGACATGAAGCCCATGACCAATGGAGAACTAATCAAAATTACGAAACTGAAACCAATGGAGGACAAATTGGAGGATAAATTAGACTACAAGTCTTTTCAAAATACAATCACCTACAAAAAAAAAACAAAAAAAAAACAAGAGGGCATAGCTACAAATTAACTAAAGAGAGGTCCAGATTAGATATTAGGAAATATTTTTTTAGTCAGAGAGTGGTGAATGCTTGGAATGCATTGCCACAGGAGATAGTGGAGGCAGGGGCAATTAATGCATTTAAGAATAAATTGGATGCACACAGCTTTTATAGCAAGGTATTGTAAATGAAACTGGTTGTATACAAACTCAGTAGAGTCTTCTAAACCAGTATAAAGACGTTAAGTTAAATTAAAAGGGACCAATAAAAAAGGTGGAAAAATTGAGAAGGTTGATAGATGTACCAGAGAATATATGGCTTGGGCGGGGAAGATCCAAGCGGAGCAACTTTGTAGCATAAGTTAAAGCCAAGTAGAGAACAGGTCCTTCAAATGACACATCCCACATCAAATCCACGCACACTACACACATGCCTCCTTGCTGAAGAAAACATCGCTTCCCAAAACTGATCAAATACATTCCCGTCATTGTGAGAAAAAGATAGAGAAATACTAACTATCTAAACATCTTAGCTAATGTATCCGCAAACAAATGCAACATAGAATGGAGTAATCATTCTAAGCGTAAAAAATAGGAACACAAAGAAAGCTACCAGTGGCAACAGGAAGATGTTCAAGTAACTGCAAAGCAGAGGTAGAAGCCTTGAAAACTGCAGCAGAAGTTCTAGTGACATGTGAAATCACAGAGAGACACGTGGTACCCGTCACGTGCACACTGGCAGTGGTTATGACACTGGGGGACACACACAAAAACAATACAGACCTAAAGGAACTACAGGTGATGCTCTTCTTATGTCACCTCCTGTTCAAGAGAGCTGTGATACAGTGAATTCCATCTCATTACAACATTCATGGCAATGACGAAGTTGACAGACTGTTACGAGATGGTGGAATGCTACCTCAACCAGGTAGGTATAACCTATGAAGAGGCCAGGAGGTTTACCAGGTGTAGATACATGAACAAATGGGAAGCAGAGCAGGCAGGTCATCAACCAAATGACGTATATTGCAAGCAGGTAGTTGCTATTGTTTGCGAATGCTCTCAATGAGTAGGCACCTCTTTTGTGCGCCCTGAAAGGGACGTTAAGTGGCGGGTTACAGTTGCTTTCCTCACATCCCGAGCTGATAAAGGTGGACCGGTGTCCCCCAGGCGGTTGTGCTATGCTTTGCTTCATCTGCCTGTCACTCACTACTATGGGGATCACGTCGATCCCTCATCCCGTTAGCCAAGCTGTCATGACAACAGCTCGTTTCCAGGGAGAGCTACGAGGAAGCCGAGGTGAGTGTCTTGACCAGTATGTTTTGCCTGACCCTGACTAACATGTCTGATCATTATGTTGTGCCTGGCCAGATGTTAGTCTTCCTCCCCTGAGGCGGTAGTATTCTTTGGACTCCACACGGGCCACAACATACCGAGATACCTTCTATTCTTTAAACTAAGGATATAAAATGCTGATGAATGTGTCTACAGCACTAACAAAATGACGGCTAAGCATCTTCTTCAAATGTGTCCAAAATACGAAGAACAAGAAAAACCATATGTATATTATCACTACCATTCTTATACAAGCTCTATGGCGCTACCAATAGCCTCAAACTAAAACTTTTTTTTTTTTTAACGACGAAGAAAAAAATAAGTTGACGTCTGAAAGTGTATAAAGAAGAAGAGTGAGAAAAAAAACGTGAGATAAGAGACAGTTGTATTAAATTTAATAAACGTCTTTACGCTGGTTTCATTTTTAGTTTTCCTTGCTCTAAAAACTATGTGCAGTCAATCTATTCTTGAATGCATTAATTGTTTCTGCCTAACACGAGATGAAGAGGTACATTTTAAAATGTCTCACCTGAAGCAAACCAGCTGTAAGACTCAACACCTCCAGGCCTGTCGAAATGTAATTCAGTGTTACATTCCGTGGCTTGCTTAGTGTGCTTACCCCTAAATCGCGATACAGATCCAAGGCAAACCTCATAAGGCGAGGGGCGGGGCGGGCGAAGTATTATACACATCAATCGAACTTTCGCGGGTCGCCACTAAAAGCCGGTTTGAGATTTGTAAAGAATGAGTTGCTACGTGTATTTTTATTGGCTGTTTCAGTTCAATAAAGTGTTGGTCTATCATTTATCATATGTGCACTCTGTTGTGTACTTAATTATCTGTTTCTGTCATATCTTATACGTTTCTGAAATATTAATAACATATAAGAGTGAACTAGTGTATATAATTGAGCTCTAGCTCTATTATGAAGTTCAAAGACGAAGGTAGCTCTGTCTAAATGTCTAAAGAAACCAATCAACGAGTGGTTAACATATCGCCGATTCATTTGTAAACAAACAAGATGGAGATCGAGGCCGAAGGTGCACTTCGAGTCAGTCAGGTAAAAGTTCCCACCGGGTATAAGATTATAATGCCTTGGTAAAAAGTAAAGTAAAGATCCATATTTCACGCCTGTGTGGCGAATATGGTGTTAAATAGTTCCATGTTTTTCTTTTATTTGACGTGGTCAACATCACAATATTGCATGCATTGAATTGAATCATTGAATTGATGATTGGATTGGATTGATTAAGACTAAGAGTGACGAGTGACTGTCTAGTGTCACTGACTGAGTGACTCAGTGAGTGAGTTCAGTGAGTGAGTGACAAATGTCATGATCATGATGATGAATCGAATGAATTGAAATGCTGTTGAGCTCACTAGCTAGTGTGTAGTAGTGGAACCACTGACTAAGTGACTTTATTGCTACCTGCACCTGGGCTCCCCGGGCTAAATTAACTAAATAAGTTAATAAATGCTAAAAATCATAATCAATATAAATCATGCCTAACTAGTAGTTTAAACTAGTACTAACTACTACTATTTGTATTACTATCACTCGTCAGTATTTTAACTTAGTCAGGTAACTCATTCGGATAGTCAGTGATAGTTTTAAAGAGAACAGAAAAACTTAGTGTCTAGGTCCTTAGACTATTTTAACTTAACTTAACGTCTTTATACTGGTTTAGAAGACCCTGCATAGTCTATATACAACCAGTTACATTTACATCACCTTGCTCTAAAAGCTATGCGCATCCAGTTTATTCTTAAATGCATTAACTGTCCCTGCCTCCACTACCTCCCCTGGCAATGCATTCCAAGCAGACACCACTCTCTGACTAAAAAAATATTTCCTAATATCTAACCTGGACTTCTCTTTAGTCAGCTTGTAGCTATGCCCTCGTGTTATTGTAGGTGGCTGTATTTAAAAAAAACTTGTTATAGTCTAATTTATCGATTCCTCTGATCATCTTATAAACCTGCATTAAGTCACCACGAATTCTTCTCTCTTCGAGACACTGTAGGCCGGTTTTTCTGAGTCATTCCTCATAACTGTAATTCTGGAATCCCACTATCATCTTTTTCGCTCTTTTTTGTATTCTTTCTAGCATGTTTATTTCCCCTCTATGATAAGGACTCCACACCTGTACACAGTACTCCAATCTAGGTCTAACTAAAGCTTTATACAGTTTGACTATCACTTCCTTGCTCCTATGTTTAATATTTCTTTTTATCATACCTAACATTGCATTTGCCTTTTTCACTGCTACCTTAACTTGCTCACTCACCTTTCCTGTATGATCTATTATAACCCCTAGGTTCCTTTCCTTATCTATCTTTCTAATAATGTTTTCTCCCATTCTGTAATTATGTTCCATATTGGATCTACCCATCTGGATGACTGTACATTTATCTATATTAAACTCCATTTGCCAGCTTACAGACCATTCTCGAATTTTATCTAAATCCGACATCAATATATCCACTTCTGCTTTAGATGAGACACTACTGCATAGTTTTGTGTCATCAGCAAATTTTGCAATCATGGATCCCATATCAATATCCAAATCATTTATATATATCAAGAATAAAATTGGTCCCAAAACCGAGCCCTGTGGCACACCACTGTTCACTTCACACTAATATCTATATAATTTTTTCCACAGCTCGATTCGTCGGAACTGGACAATGAATTAGTGCAACTGACCAAGTCTCAGATCTTAAAGTTGTTTAAATATCATCAGGTATGTGAATATAATAATTTATTATAACACACTAATAACAGTTTAATATAAGAAATAAATCATCATCCATCAAATAATCATTTTCACCAGGTCCAATATGACTAGCAGCATTTGTGAGTGCCATAACAGTTGAGTTACTGAGTTGGAATCCTTTCAGTAATTGTCTCTGTAGCACTTTGTTTTAAGTTATTAGTTTGTCGACCTCATACAATCTCCCTTACCCTTAAATTGCATTTAATAGCAACCCTAAAACAATATACTGTTTCCAACCCCCCCTTCCCTCCTCAAACAAGGGACGTAGGGATTCACGTTGGTTGAAGAGAGCTTATTTTAGTGTAATAAATAGAAACATTTAAGGCTAGATAAAACCTGATGATCAGCACATTTACAGACCATTAACTCTTATATGGTTAAAAAATCTCTAACACATGGAACTGCATACCACAACATTCACAAAAGTCTGCTGAGTGTGAAGTTGTCTTGTGGGTTTGAAAGATAGTCATAGACACAATAATCCATATTTGTTACATGAGTCATCATCATCTGGGTGGTCAGTCCTAAGACTGGTTGTATGGTTGTCTGAGATTGTCTCTCCATTTGACTCTATCCTCTGCAGTTCCCTACATTTCAGCATAGATTGGTATTTTGATGTCTCTGCAATCCTGAAATGTAAAGGTGAGTCTTGGTCATCCTCATCCTCTTTCCCCCTGGATCTTGCCTTCTAGTATCTTCTGTAGTAGACTTTCATGTCTCATATTGTGTCCTAACCAACTTAACCTTCGTTTTTTTGTATTATTTTCAATGTCTTTGTGAACCTACCTCAGTGATGACATTCTTTCTGTCTAACTCATTTTAAATGCTTCCTAACATTTTTCTTCTTCCTTTGCTAGAGTCCATGTTTCAGTCCCACATTGTGCTTCTTATGCGTTCATTCTCAATCTCCCGCTACCAATTCCTGAACAGGGCTTTGCAAGTTGCAGGATGTAGTTCAGAGAACGGATTTGCGTTGTGTTGCTCGTTTACAGTTTGACTGTGATATTTGCACCTTTCAGTCTGACACATCTGTCTTCGGCATACATATAGTGCTAATGCCCATACATGAGTAGTTATTATTTTTGTCCTTAGTTCTATCCTGATATTCTTTTAAGTAGGATTTTCAGTTTTTCCTCTGAAGGCCTTTTTTTGCCGTTGCAATCCTTACATAATTTATGCTTTATTGCGAACATCATCTTAACTTAACTTAACTTAACGTCTTTATACTGGTTTAGAAGACCCTGCAGAGTCTGTATACAACCAGTTACATTTACATCACCTTGCTCTAAAATCTATGCGCATCCAGTTTATTCTTAAACGCATTAACTGTCCCTGCCTCCACTACCTCCCCTGGCAATGCATTCCAAGCAGACACCACTCTCTGACTAAAAAAATATTTCCTAATATCTAACCTGGACCTCTCTTTAACCAGCTTGTAGCTATGCCCTCGTGTTATTGTAGGTGGCTGTATTTTAAAAAACTTGTTATAGTCTAATTTATCGATTCCTCTGATCATCTTATAAACCTGTATTAAGTCACCACGAATTCTTCTCTCTTCTAGACACTGTAGGCCCGTTTTTCTGAGTCGTTCCTCATAACTGTAATTCTGGAATCCAACTATCATCTTTGTCGCTCTTTTTTGTATTCTTTCTAGCATGTTTATGTCCCCTCTATGATAAGGACTCCACACCTGTACACAGTACTCCAATCTAGGTCTAACTAAAGCTTTATACAGTTTGACGATCACTTCCTTGCTCCTATGTTTAATATTTCTTTTTATCATACCTAACATTGCATTTGCCTTTTTCACTGCTACCTTAACTTGCTCACTCACCTTTCCTGTATGATCTATTATAACCCCTAGGTCCCTTTCCTTATCTATCTTTCTAATATTGTTTACTCCCATTCTGTATTTATGTTCCATATTGGATCTACCCATGTGGATGACTGTACATTTATCTACATTAAACTCCATTTGCCAGCTTACAGACCATTCTCAAATTTTATCTAAATCCGACATCAATATATCCACTTCCGCTTTAGATGAGACACTACTGCATAGTTTTGTGTCATCAGCAAATTTGGCAATCATTGATCTCATATCAATGTCCAAATCATTTATATATATCAAGAACAAAATTGGTCCCAAAACCGAGCCCTGTGGCACACCACTTTTCACTTCACTCCACTCAGAGTACTCCTTATTTATGCCCACCCTCTGCCTTCTTCCTGTTAACCAATTTTCAATCCATTTGGCAACTTCGCCACCTATTCCATGTGATTTTAACTTTTGAAATAATCTTTGATGAGGTACTCTATCAAAGGCCTTTGCAAAGTCTAGATAAATAACATCCACTGGCTCCCCTTTATCTATGATTTTAGTAACCTCCTCCATGAATTCTAATAGATTTGTTAAGCATGATCTCCCTCTAGTAAACCCATGCTGACTATTTCTAATTAGATTAAATTTTTCTAAATGCATTACAATGTTTTCTTTGATTATTGACTCTAACAATTTACAGACTATGCTCGTTAAACTCACCGGTCTATAATTTGCCGGATCTGATTTTTTGCCTTTTTTGAATAAGGGGATCACTCCTGCATCTTTCCAATCCCGTGGAACAATCCCTTTTGTAAGTGATTGAGAACATAATATAGCCAATGGTTTTGCTAGTTGGTTTCTAATTTCATACAGCAATTTTGGGTGAATACCATCTTGACCTGGACATTTATTCACTTTCAACCCCTCCAATTTTTTAAAAACCATTTCCTCTGTAATACAGATTGATCTTAATCCCGCTGTATCCATGTCTCTTTGAAAAATATCTATAGGCTCTGGGATCTCGGAGCAGTCCTCCTTTGTGAAGACTGTGCCAAAGTACTGATTAAGCAGATTAGCAGCCTCCCTATTCTCACTTATTATTTCCCCTGTACTGTCTATGAGTGGGCCTACTTTGTCTTTCGTTCTTTGTTTATTTCTAACATAAGAAAAGAAGCTTTTACTGTCAGTCTTGATCCTCTGAGCAAGTTTTTTTTCAAAGTCTATTTTTGCTGTTTTATTCGCTTTCTGAGATATGTTCTGCTTGTCCAAATATTTTATATATGTTTCTTTTGATTTACCTGCCTCTATATATTTTTGCCATGCTTTATTTTTTGCTCTTCTACATTTCACTACAAATCTAGTTATCCACTTTTTACGCTTGGGGTTTACCTCCCTACATGGAACACATTCTGTTATGGTTTGCTCCAAATATGTAAACTTCCGTGCTTGTTTGATTATTTATTCATTGAGAAAGGAGCTAGATGTTAAACCATCTTTAGAAGACCTCAAAACAGCCATTGACAACTTAGTCCTGGCACAGCAGCAGGCAGCAACAGAATCCTACCTGACCTGATCAAGCACTATAAATATGCACTCTTGAAAACGCTACATTTGCTGTTATGCCATAGTTGGAAAAAAGCCATCATATCTCAAAATATGGGGGAATTAAAAGATTGTCACACTATACAAAAATAAAAGTGACTGTAATAATTACAGAGACATCTCACTACTCAGTGTTGTTGAGCGCATGTACCCAAAGTCACAATGCAGTTTCTGATCTGGAAGATCATTGATCGACATATTTTCTTTACGACAGTTACAAGAATAGTCTCGCGATCAGAACAAGTCTTTTTATGTCAAGTTCATTGACCAGACAAAAGTATTTGATTTAGTTAACAAATTGCTGCACCAAATAGTATCATTTCATGAGGATGTGAAAGGAATAGTTCTAATGATTTAAGAGCAGTACTCTGTCAACTATGATAGGAGTCCGCACCAAAAAGAGTAGTGGTACAGTGGGTTCCATCCCACTGTAACATCCAAGGCAACGAGGAGGCAGACAGACTGGCAAAAGAAGGGGCAAGACTACCACAACCAGATTCTAGTGTGACCTATGAAGAGTCCAAAAGGCTTATTAGGGCCAGATACATGGCCAAATGGGAAACAGAACATACTGGCTACACAAAAAATGATGCCTATTACCAGTTGAACAGAAGAGAGCAGGTCGTGGTCTTCAGACTCCGCACAGGCCACAACAGACTGAAGTACCACCTATTCAATAAACTGAAGATAGGTAGCACTGACGAATGCACCTGTGGTACAGGAAAAATGACCGCTAAACTTCTACTGCAAAACTGCCCGACATACGAGGACCAGAGAAAGCACACGTGGCCATCCCCAGTGGCAACACTAGACAAGCTCTATGGCAGTGTCGACAGCCTCAGGGTGACCGCTGCTTTCTTCGAGCAAATACATGTTGACGTTTGACAGCGTACGAAGAAGAAGAAGAAGAAAGGAATAGTTCAATTCGACTGAAATGCATCACAGCCATTCAGTATACACAGTAGTGTTAAACAAGACTGCGTCCTGGTCCAGACACTATTCAGAATCTTCTGTGCGCTGCTACTGAAGAATGCATTTGGTAATACAACAGAAGGGATTCGTCTTCACACTAGATCAGATGGTCGTCTGTTTAATCTTGCAAGACTTTTAAGCTAAAACCAAGATTGAGGAAGTTACTGTCAGGGACTTGTTATTTGCTGATGATACTGCAATTGTCACTCGCAGTCAGCAGGAACTTCAGAGCTTGATAAATTGCTTCTCCCAGGTGTGCAACGATTTTGGCCTCATAATTATCCTGAATAGAACCAATGTGCTGGGTGGGACAAGATATAGATGCCACCCCAACCATCAGTATTGACAACTAGGATTGGCAGCTGTGGACAAATTTACTTACTTGGGGTACCTAATCAAGGATAAGCTCTCCCTAGACTCCGAAATAGACAATCGCATTGGCAAAGCTGCTGCCATATTCTCCCAACTCACATCTGGAAAAACACCAAACCTACAGCGAATACTAAAATCATGGTTTACAATGCCTGTGTCGTCAGTGGACTTCTGTATGGTAGCAAAATGTGGACAACCGATGCCAAACAAGAACAAAGGCTCAACGCCTTTCACCTACGGCATCTAGAGACTTGGTGAAAGCAAGCATCCTTGTCGTAACCCCTCTCTTACTGAAATTAGACTAGTTAATCCTTGTTTGTTTGAATTAATTGTCTCTTGATTTTCATGCAGGTTCTGGGTTAACCTAATGATTGGTCTCTCTATGCCTGTTTGTTGCAACATCTGAAAAAGTTTGTTCCACTGGACTCGATCAAAGACTTTTTCTTAGTCAATAAAGCGGATAAATAGTGATCGTTGATCGATAATTGTTTCTACATGAAGCCGCAATGATCCGATGACATCCTGTGCACCTCTGGGGCCATGAAATCCGAACTGCTTAGCTTTTAGTACTTCCTCTGGGAAACTAAGACGCTAGTACAATCAGGCACAACATACTGACCAGGACATCGAGCTCAGGGTCAGGCACAATATACTGACCAGAATGTCGCGTCAGGGTCAGGCTCAATATACAGAAGAAGACCACAATCTCTCTTCCAAGTAGAGTTCCCTGGAAACAGTCTGTTTTCAAGGCAGTTTGGCTGACGAGATGTGGATCAATGTGATCTCCAAAGTAGTGAGTGTCATGCAGGTGAAGCCAAACATAGCACAACTGCCTAGAGGACCATGGCCCACTTTAGACAACATGCTCAGGATGCGAGGAAAGCTACTACAACCTGCCACTTATCACCATTTTCAAAAGGCGCACAAAAGAGTAAATTTACTCATTGTGGGCATTAAACAACAGCATTTCCTCTATCTTGTCATCGACTCTCTCCTTAATTATCTTTAATAAGAATAAAAAAGTGAATAACTCATTTTCTCCATGGATCGAAAAAAAAGATTATATTTCATATTTAGAATATGGTCTTCCCTATCAGTTTTCAGATTGTTGGGCTGTTCGAATATAGTGAGAATGAACTCTAGTTGCCCAGCTACATTGACATTTGTCAGACCCATAGCATTACTGCCGTAGAGGTGTGAGGTGTTAGCGCTCTCACATTTTAAAGGCTCGGCTATATGAGGGCGGTAGCCATCTCCTCTCCCTCGCCACTTTTACTTCCCGGACTGAACCGGTACCCATTTAAGGCTGGGTCAACCCGGGAGCCGTTGCGGTCTGAAAAAACAATACCACCTCAACTTGGGAATTAACCCAGGACCACTCAGGTGCGAAGCCAGCTCACTAATCACTGTGCTACACGGCTCCATAGTGGAACAAGAAGCACTCGTATAGTCTCCCCTCTGTTGCTATTTTTATTTGTTATTTTCACTTACAAGCATCTTAAGTTTAGATTCGGTAAGCCACATAATTCTTTTGTATTTAAAAAAAAAATATTAAAGATGTAATTTATGTATTTCAGAGTTCCCTCTTGACTCGTTTTGATCCAGAAATTCAAGCTGGCATCAAGCTGTTACTATGGAAGGTAAAAATCTTAGCAAACAACACATAGTTAATGAGAAACATAGTACATTAAGTCATTGACTTATGCTGTTATTTCGTTTTTAGTCCTGTAGAAAAAAACACCTGATTTCGTAAGTCGAATAGTGCTTAAGTGTGATGTCTTTTTAAAATATATATTTGTTTATAAGGATAAATAAAGTTAAACAGGGTCTGCTTATGAAAAGTAAACTTTGAAAAAGTGAAACTTTATTCAGTTTGAGAATTTAGTTTTAGTCATCTTTCGAGAACAAAATTATATAGACTTACGTTATAGTCGGGGAAAACTAACACATAAGTTTTGAATATCTTCTTTTGATTCACAAGGAAACTAGTTATTTAGACTTTTATTTTTAGGTGGTTGTTTCAAAGCTTTCTTTCAAAACTAAGAGAAAGGTATTAGAGAAAAATAAAGGTTGGACAAAAGTAGTAGAGAAGAATAGAGCTTTGACAAAGAAGTAGAGAAGAATAGAGCTTTGACAAAGAAGTAGAGAAGAATAGAGCTTTGACAAAAGTAGGTGAGAAGTATAGAGCTTTGACAAAAGTAGAAGCTACAGTAACATAAAGAGTTTACAAAAGAAATGTAATAGTTTGGTTTTTTAATTGAGAAAAAAAAATATTTGCAGTATTAGAAATGAACTTTGAGACAAATAATAGGAAGAGTAGATAAAAAGAAATGTAGAAGAAAAGGGTTTGGAAAAAGAGTATTAATAGAACAATAGAGTTTGGATAAAAGTAATAATAGTAGATGAATTACAGTTTTGACAAAAGTAGTAGTATCGGTAGTAGCATTTGTATAAAAGTAAAGGCAAAGTTAATCTCATAGTAGACACTGCTGTCAGCAGGGATGAAGTGTTGGAGACTTCATTCTACTGAGCCTCTAGTGCTTATGAGGTGGGGTAGCCAGTTCCTTTCTATTACCTTTATTTCCCTAACAGTAAACAAGGTGCCCCCTTGCAGCTTCGTAAATTAGAGTGCGGTGATAACAGCAATTGAACCTGGTACCTTTGTCATGAGAAGCAACAGCTCTACCACTCTGCTACTCAGACGTTATTGATAAAAGTAGCAGAATGAATTCTAATAGGAGGCGTAGCTGAGAGGAAGCAAGAAGTAATACACTGGTAACTGACCTTTATATCTTCAATGAGATCACTGGTATAGTCATCTTGGAGGTTGCTGGCTCTTAGATCATTGAGTGACCATCTGAACATGGGGAATGGTAGTGAAGTTGGTGCTGGGGTATGATGTTTGAAGGAATACGCTTTAGTTGCAAATTTTGGAGTCTTGTATGAGAGTTTCTTGGAACTAGTTGCTGGAAGAGGCTTAGTGTCATTATACGATTTAGTCAGAAGCTCGTGACTTTTACCTCGTCCAATTCCTTCATGCTTCTCATAATGATAAGGAATGTTGGGGGTAGAGAGACTTGGGAAAATGTAGGTATGATGGGGGAACTCTTCATTATTATAAGCATCATTAAGGTCATCTTGCATGTTCTTTTGTGCTGTTTCATCTTCTTCATTCTCGCTGACACTGCTGATGTGTTCTTCTTCATCCTCATTGTCAGAAGACCTACTGCCTATCTCCTTAGCTTGTTGGTACTGCTCAAACTCATCATATGTGCTTATTCCTTGTCTGTTATGAGTACCATAGTAATCTTCATATACATCATGGATGACTAAATCCCTTGTAAATGGCACATCTTCAACATTTCCTGGATTCTCTTCAGTTTTGTCTACATTCGTGTATTTGTCGTTATCTAAACTTAGTCTGCCAGGAACAGCAACATCTGTTGGCGTGGGATATAAAGATGGAACATACAGCGTTTGACCCACTTCTAGTGTGACAGTGTCCATCTGAAGATCACCGGGCACCTTGTATGTGCTTCCTTCCAGCCGTTTGAATCCTTGAAATTTCTTTAGTATGTCTTGCTCATCCTCCTCTTTCTTGTCGCCAGGACTACATATGTCCTCACTGCGGGCTTGTCTTTCTCCCTGTTGTAAATCTAATTCTTCCTTGTCCTCCAATATTTCTCTTTCCCTATTCTGTTTTTCAATTTCTTCCTGCACAGTAGTGCCTTTTATCTCTAGAGAAATTCCTTCAGCGATCTGACTGTCATTGCCTCCACTACCATATACAGGGTCCATAACAGTCTCAGCACGGTGGCCACTTTCTCTTCCCTCATCCTCACATCCATGCTCGTCAGCCTTCTTTCTGTCCTCAGATTGTGACATTCTTATTTGTCTGTCAGTCTTCTCCCTGAACTACTGACTTTATCCTGAGGATAATAGAAAAGCAAAGAACATTTTGTTACAGTACAAGTGTTGTATATGGATATTTCAACATCAAACATTAAGAGAATGGCATTTTAATTAGGAGAGAGGGTCAGGTAGCCGAGCAGATAGGATACCAGTCATCTAGTCAGAGGACATGGGTTCAAACCCATTTAAGGACATATGTTTTTTTCTCAAAAGGGAGTTAAATATAGACCAAGTCTGCACACTGTGTTGAAACTGCTAAGGCAAGCGGCTAATATTTCTCAGTCCTATTCTTCTTCGTTTGTTCTCAATCTCACCCTAACAAGCCCTGAACAGAGCTTTGCTAGTAGTAGGATGTCGTCCAGAGAACAGAATTCTTTGTGTCATTGTTTACAGCTTAATTGCGATATTTGCACCTTTCGGTCCGACACATCCAATTTCAGCAGGCATTTTTGAGTACCAGGTTAGCCTTTCTTCTTCGATCCCTTCTCCTTAGCCAATCTGCTCTGTTGCAGCCAGTTATCCAGGATCACTGCATGGAGGTTAGAACAGTATTGGCAGCTCCGGTTCGCTGGTCCTGACACTAACAGTCAGCTATGGGTCACTGAACGCTGCAGCTCATGCACTGCTCGTCATCTTGATCTCGTCATCTTGATCTCATCAGTCCTATTAAATCCTCGGCAGCCCCTCCCACCAATCAGAAAAAGTTACATACTTATGGTTATTCCATTTGTTTATATCAGCAAGGCTGATATAAGAAAGCATATCATCTTATGGGAAATATGGAAACTCCATGAATCTGTGCATATATTACTGCAGTGTTTATATAGTTTTGCTCTCTCTTTCTATAGTGTGTGTGTGTATATAAATATAAATTGATTATATATTGATTAGGACTTGTCTGGGATTTGAACCCTAGACCTTCTCACACCGTATGTGAGAATCATGTGGTTCAATCAGACAATAAAATCACCCTGCATACTCTGGATGCCTACGGGAAATAATAGGATGCATGGTATATTTATATTATCATTATCGTGTAGCATATCCTTTGCAGAATATCCATCTCATGACAGTCGATCTGTAAGACACTAGATCTCTGGTCAGCTCTCTCGCCTCTGCCACTGTCTGCTCCAAAGCCTCTGTGCTGTCCCTTGTCCAAATTCTTCTCGGTCTGTCTCTTGTGCCAGGAAACATACACTCCAGTATCGTTCTTTCTAGGCCATTGTGATGTTTGATTTGGCCAAATTATGTTAATTTCCTAGACGTAATATTGTTTACTAGCCAAATTTGTTCTATATCGAGCTCCTGAAGTGTTTCTGCATTTTTCGTTTCTGCTGTCCAACATATTTTGAGCACCCTCTTCTGTGTAGCATTTTAGCTTGAAGGATTCAATCTTCTTTCATAAGGTTTGTGTAGTTGACCATGTCTGGCATTCGAACGTTACCACCGGGAAGATGCAAGTACTCAGGATCTTTATTTTTGTAATTTTGTTTGTGTTCTGCCAAGTATTTTTCATTTTAGTTAATCTCTTTAGTGCCATGGCCATTTGTCTCCTTGTTTCTGTTTTGACAATCTCCGTTGTTGCTTATATTTGAGCCAAGATATTCAAAACTGGACATGAACTGTTTGCTTTTCTAGGATATCTGTAGGTCTAGTTTTTGACTATCTTTGCCCATTGTCTTAGTCTGATAGTGTTTATGAATAGATTTTGTACCACGCTGTGTCGTTTAACCGGCAGGATCATCTGTTCCAGCCCCGCAGCGCTCTTTCAGAGGACAACAGTATCCTCTGCATATGTTAGTTCTGGTATTTGATCAAACTGTTTGTTGCTTCACTGATGCAATGTAAATATTGTTTTTATTGAAAAAGTGATTCATTGTGCTAATGATCTCATGCAATACATTGGTTCCCTAACCCACTTTAGTCCACCGTGAATTCTTGAGTGCGTCTTTTAAAGTTTACACATAAAAAAAAACCAACATTTCTGATACTACGAAAAAGAACATAATTTCTTCTTCGTTGTTCATCCCCAGTTTCTCTTACAAAGGACACCATTGTTTGTAAGGCTGTTTTATCTCTATACAGCTTTTGTCTCATATCAGCCTCGCACTGTCTCCACGCAGCTATATAACTGTATCATTCTTGGGGGGGCTGAAATCACTTCATATCTTATAATAACTTCATGGTCAAAAAGAAACGAGACAGTGAGGATTAGCACACTTTAATGTCACTAAAGTGGTCATTTAGTAGGCTGGTCTTAGTTGGTGTTAGAATCTGTGCTGCATTACTGATACTTTGTATTGTACAAATGCTCATGGCATATACGCAAGTTAGCGATTGCATTGAAAAGATGGTTTTCTCTGCATGTCAAGTAAACAGGTGAATGAGAAGAAGCTATGATATGAATTCAAATAAAGAGCAATGCACAAGGCAAAACAAACAAGTAATGTGCATGCTGATAATAACTTTGGTGTTATGGTGGTTAAACAAAACTTTGAGAAAAAAATGAATCCAACTGAATCCAGAGCTGCCAAGGCCTTTCTCGACCTTTACAGGCGGATCCTGGATAACAGACTGCAATAGGGCAGACTGGCCAAGGAGAAGGGATCAAAGAGAGAAGGCTAACCTGGTACCCAAAAATGCCATGCTGAAGTCAGATGTGTTGGATGAAAAAGGTGCAAATATTGCAGTCAAGCTGTAAACCCTAACACAACGCATTATGTTCTCTGGACTACATCCTGCTACTTGCAAAGAGTTTTTCCAGGACTTGGTAGCTGTAGTTTGAGAACGATTTAGCTGTAGTTTGAGAACGATTTAGCTGTAGTTTGAGAACGATTTAGCTGTAGTTTGAGAACGATTTAGCTGTAGTTTGAGAACGATTTAGCTGTAGTTTGAGAACGATTTAGCTGTAGTTTGAGAACGATTTAGCTGTAGTTTGAGAACGATGAAGAATAAGAATGATGTGATTTCAGTACCACTATAGATGACGAGCCGAGAGAAGAAGAAGAGGAGGATGATGACGATGACTGCAAGTTATACAGAAATGATAATTTATCACTTAACTTGAACTTTAAAACAAATGTGTTCAGTTGTTTACATCGAAGCATATTTATTTTTACATGTAGACCACCTTGGAAACGTTTCGGTAGTACGACATGCAAGTGAGGGTTGTACTACATTCGGACCAATAGCATGTTTTGTGTTGTGTCCATGTCCACTAACTTGGGAGTTTTAGTGCGGTATCTTAAAGTGCTGCACCTTTTCCCCCCAGAATTTTGGCACAGTGCAGAGTTTATTGTGTAAGCTGTGCAACCAATAAATGGTCACAGCAAACACAACATTGACAATCTTGTGTTGCTCTTTGATAATAAGGCTTCTGTTTGTACAGTGCTGAGCCTTATCACATTAGCTTTGTCAGCAGGATAGTGCTGAGAGTTGTCCTATCCGTTGATTGGTTTCAGCTTGAAAATGTCAACTGCTGTCAACTAATCCTGTCTGCCACGGAGTTGAGTTGCAGGGATTTATCAGTGACACTTGGGAGCTTATTTGAAATTAATAAAAGACACGAGATACCTGGTGTTTAGCAGTTTCAATGCTTTTGTCACTTGTGTTTGTGTGGTTTCAGAGTTATAAGCTCTTTTAATTAGAATAAATTAAAGGACACAAAGCCAGTACACTTATTTTGTAGTAGCTCTTCTGATCTTTGTTTTGTTCAATATGAAGCATAGGGCACCCACTGCAGCTTTATCTGCTTATAGGAAGCATGTAGCAAATCACGCGCTATTGCAGTGGTGGTTTCTGTATCAAATTGTTTGACTTGTTGCTAGTCCCATACACAGTCCTCTTTAATGCCTGCTTGTATGATTAGTGTGGCCCTATTTTATCTTGTCCGAACTATTACTTTAGTAAGACTTGAATAACGAATTTGTCACACAGTACGCTACAGAAAAAGACGACTATCACATTGTTTCAATGCTCGACGTATTCTTTGAATATACTCTTATATTTTCTTCTTCGTTCATCATGAAAGGGACTTTTGTGACGTTGTGTCATAGTTTACAGCGAGGCTGCGATATCTGTGTCTTTTGACCCGTCACGTCCGATTTTAGTACTGCATTATTTAGACCAAATTCACCTTCCCTCTTTGATCCTTAATCTCTCAGCCAGACTGTATAGTTGCAGTCTGTTTTCAAGGCCGCCACTTAGATGCGAAATAGGATCTTAGTCAATTATTGGTCCATGACCCTGATGCTAACAGCCAGCTATGAGTCACTGGCTACTGTTAGCTAATTCACTGCTGCATCTTTGACTCCATACCCTGTATATGACATCATATGTGCTGCATAAAATAGATCCCCATAGTGTGAGCTTACTGAGGACCCTCACATTGCACTGCAGTCAGGAGGACCCCAGTCCGCAATCTCAAGTACACCTTGCAATTTGAGGAGAGCCGCTACCAAAGAAAGTCATCAAAAGTACCTATCTAAAAATTAAAATAAGGCAAGGTTATGGTGGCACTGTGGATATATAGTGGGAAAAAAAATTGATGATAAAGTGAAAAAAATTATAAATGAGCATACTCATTAATAAATGTTTGAAATTTTTTTGAAATTTTTTGTTTACACAAGTAAAAATTGCATTAGAAACACTTAGAATTATACAGTTAGCACACTTGTTGTGTCCAATTAATGTGTCATTATTAATTATTGCAAATCATTAGCAATCTTTTAAAACAATATTACTGAAACATTTCTTTTAATAAGCTGCTAAACTGGGGGCTAAAAGTGCAGCAGGGGAGTAACGACAAGTTCTTTCATTGGACCACATACTGATCTTTAAATTTTTGTTTTGAATTTTAGACATGGGATGGGATTAGAATACATGCACACACACACACAGAATCAAAACTAAGTTCACAAGAATTACTCGAGAGTTGCTCAGAAAGTAATGCTCCACCGTTTTTTCTTAAACTATGTACAGTATAACTGATTGTTTCCTTTACATATGCTATTTGTCTAAACTAAATCTCCGTTAACTTCTACGACCTTACATCTGAGTGAAACAAGGGCATGCATGCCTTTCCTGCACCAGCTCATTTAATGTTAATGTATTCATGTTCCTTTAACGTCTGCGGCCGGTGGTGAGGTTGTGAGGGACCCATCTGATGCATACATTCGAATATCCAAGTTCGTAGAGAATTTCCATTACTGACTGAAAGCTGTGAGGCCAATTGTTGAATTGTGATGCGATGACCTTCAGCAGCTCGCTGCAACATGTCTGGGCTGGTGACTGTGGAAGGACGTACAGACCATGACCGATCGTGCAGCTCCACTTCCTGAAATGTAACTTTCATATCCTAGCATTCAACGGTGCTCGTACCGGCTGCACAACTGCCATACACAGTACACAAATGTTTGTGAATGTTAACCATTTCTTTCACCGCCACCAAGAACTCAGCTCATTGCTTTGTAATGCGTTTCGCACACATTCACCATTTTAACGGGTTGCCATAGAAGCACATTACCAGGTTTGTGAGAAAATCGTGCAATTACGCACATATGTGCTGCAAACACCAGTGCTGCCACCTGTACATTTTTACGTTGCTATCTTTATTTTGGGATGGGAACAAATATGTGGTCATTACTTTCTGAGCAAACTCTCATATTATTGCAGTTAAATAGTTCCATAAAGTGGATAACTAGAATTGTAGTTAAATGTAGAAGAACTAAAAATAAAGCATGGAAAAAATATATAGAGGCAGGTAAATCAAAAGAAACATATTTAAAATATTTGGACAAGCAAAACATAACTCAGAAAGTGAATAAAGCAGCAAAAAAGACTTTAAAAAAAACTTGCTCATGGGATCAAAACTGATAGTAAAAGCTTCTTTTCTTATGTTAGAAATAAACAAAGAATGAAAGACAAAGTATACCCTCTCATAGATAGCACAGGAAAAATAATAAGTGAGAATAGGGAGGCAGCTAATCTACTCAATCAGTACTTTAGCAGTCTACACAAAAGAAGATTGCTCTAAGATCCCAGAGCCTATAGACATTTTCAACAGAGACAAGGATATAGTGGGATTAAGATCAATCTGTATTATGGAGAAGCTGGTCAAGATGGCGCCGGACATGGTCGCAGTCAATTTCCCTCTTGATAAAGCGGTGTTTTGTTTGTGTTTTCTATGATAACTCTCGGACTATTAACGTGATTCCTGGATATAAATGTGCCGACTTGTGAATTAAACATACTAATGTGAAAGAAGTGATGCAACGAAGTATTTAACAGTGTAGTTTTAGTGTGAAAGGTAGACTAATGTGTACAGTTTCGATGGGACAAAGCGTGGCCGAAACTTGACCCGGTCAAAAACTAGTGTCGCTCCGTGCTGTATCGTGGCCCAGATAACGAAGCATGAACACTGAAACGAAAGAGGTCATCCTGACCCCGTCAAACATACGGTACTTCAGAAAAGAACTCATCGCGCTTCGATCAGCACACTACGTCCCTTCAAACTCAGATCTATATCTGTTGCGTGTGCTGAAAATACACTTAACCGAGGAGGCATCGGAACTCACAAGTATACAATCAAGGCGAAAGACCAGAGGAACGAGAGGTGGAAGAAGAATGCACAAACAAATGCACTCAGAAACTGATACCTCAAAGCTCCAGCCCAGCGATAAAAGAGAAGGGAAGAGCTACCGAGAAAAGGAGGCACACGCTGACACCATACTGTCTGCATCCGAACCCTTCACTAGAAGTCTTGACAATGTCTTGCCTCTAGAACATGTTGAGTCCGGACGAGAGAGTTAGGAAGATCCTGCGCACATCTCCCTCACTATAAACACATTGCGCAACTGACGACATCACCCTACAGATCACACCCTGACTAGCAGCTCGCAACTGGCAGGGCCCCCAAACTGCAGCGGCGGAACAGGCAGAAAACGATCACGAAAACTACCCATCACGCTTGCAACATGGAATGTCCGCACGCTACTGGACAACACCAAAGCAAACAGACCCGAACGACGGACAGCACTGATCGCCAGGGAACTGGCTAGATACAACATCTGCATAGCTGCCCTGAGCGAGACACGACTGGCAGAGGAAGGGCAGATCACAGAAGAAGGCGCTAGTTATACTTTCTTCTGGAGCGGCCGCAGCAAAGAAGAACGCCGTGAAGCTGGAGTTGGCTTTGCCATCAAAACCAACATGGTCGACAAGCATGCCCAGAGGAATTAATGACCGCCTGATTACACTGCGTCTCCCCCTAATAGGAGGGCGCCATGCAACACTCATCAGTGCATACGCACCCACAATGACAAATCCTCAGGAAACAAAAGATAAGTTTTATGAGGACCTTGAGGCGCTCATCGCTGCAGTCCCCAAATCTGACAAACTGGTCATCCTCGGTGATTTTAACGCTAGGGTTGGCACAGACCATACAGCCTGGGAGGGGGGCCATTGGCAGACATGGTATCGGAAAATGCAATAGTAACGGACTGCTCCTTCTGAGGACATGTGCCGCAAATGAACTACTCATTACAAACACAGCTTTCCGACTACCTGTACGAAATAGAACCACATGGATGCACCCAAGGTCCCGCCACTGACACCTCATTGACTACATTATCATCAGACGTAGGGATCGAGCGGATGCTATGGTAACGAAGAGCATGTGTGGTGCAGAATGTTGGACCGACCATCGACTTGTCATTGCCAAGCTAAACTTCAAGATCCAGCCCAAAATGCGCCCCCAGGGAAAGAAACCACCGAGGAGGCTAAATGTCTCTCAGCTGAAATACGAACCCACGAGAGGAGGCTTCCAGGAAGAGCTTAAGGGTAGACTGTTTGAGCTTCGTTTTGAAAAGAACGACATAGAAGAGAACTGGGCATCATTGAGAAACACACTCTACGATACAGCTGTTAAACACATTGGCCCACTCACGCGCAAGCATAAGGACTGGTTTGATGAGAACGATCTGGAAATATAGGGCCTTCTCGATGCAAAACATGAAGCGCACAGGGAATACCAGAGGGACACACCATCTCCGGCAGCAAAAGCTGCCTTCAATACTGCTCGCAAAGCTGTCCAGACCAGGCTTAGAGAGATGCAAGACTCCTGGCTCAGCAAAAGAGCTGACGAAATTGAGATATTCGCCGAGCGTCATGACACCAAACGGTTTTACGAGGCACTGAAAGCTCTCTACGGCCCGCAGCCCTCTAGTAATACTCCAGTTCGCAGTGCGGGTGTGGTACTGCTAACAGATAAGGTTCAGATTCTAGACAGATGGGCAGACCACTTCTGCAAAATACTAAACCACCCATCGTCCATACATGAAAAGGCCATCCGGCGAATGCCGCAGGTGGAACTGAACCTGGCGTTGGATGAAGTCATTACTGAGGAGGAAGTCGACAGGGCAATCAGTTCAATATCTATAGGAAAAGCTCTAGGAGCTGATGCAATACCAGCAGAGGTATATACGACAGCTGGCCCATCCCTCACCAGAAGGATCACTGAACTCTTCTGTCACATGTGGGCTGAAGGTAAAATTCCGCAGGAGCTAAAGAACGCCTCAATCGTTCACCTGTACAAAAGAAAAGGCAATCGTCAGGAATGCGACAATCATCGTGGAATATCGCTACTCTCCGTAGCAGGCAAGATTCTAGCGCGCTTACTGCTAAACAGGCTCAACAAACACCTTGAACAAAGCCACCACCTCCCAGAAAGCCAATGTGGATTCAGAGCCGGAAGAGGAACAGTGGACATGATTTTTGCCGCTCGCCAAGTACAAGAGAAGTGTCGAGAACAAAATCAGGCCTTGTACACCACATTTATTGATTTGACAAAGGCATTTGATACAGTAAACAGAGGAGGGCTGTGGATGATAATGTCTAAGTTTGGCTGCCCCAACAAGTTCATAACAATGGTGAAACAGCTACACGAAGTCATGTGTGCTCGTGTACTGGACAGCGGTGCAATCTCTAAAACGTTTCTAGTATCAAACGGAGTAAAACAAGGATGTGTACTCTCCCCGACTTTGTTCAGCATGATGTTCGCTGCCACGATGACAGACGCCTTCAGATCATTGGAGCTTGGAATACCCATAAAGTACCGCACAGATGGCAAGTTACTCAATTCCAGAAGAATGAAGGCCAAAACCAAAGTGGCTGGCGACATAATCAGGGAACTTGTATTTGCTGACGACTGCCCTCTAATGAGCAACTCAGAACTGAACATGCAGGTTGGAATGGACCAGTTCTCTGCCGCATACGAAAATTTTGGCCTCACCATAAATGCCAAAAAAAAACAGAGGGCATGCCGTACACAAAACCAGAGACTACAGTCAGCGGGCAGACGCTGAATGTCGTAGACAAATTCACGTATCTTGGTAGCACGCTGTCGAGATCTGTCAGCCTAGACGATGAGGTGGCAAGCAGAATAGCAAAGGCCAGCACAGCCTTTGGTAGAATGCGCTCGATGGTCTGGGCACGTCGTGGCATCAGCGTCAAGACCAAACTCAAAGTCTACCGTGCAACCATAATTCCAACCCTACTAAACGCTTGCGAAAGCTGGACTGTATACTCTGGACATTCAAGGAGGTTAAACCACTTCCACACAGGTTGCCTGAGGCGAATATTCCACATCTGATGGCAAGATCGTGTCACTGACATCGAGGTTCTCTCGAGGGCTAACATGCCTAGCATCCATCCACTGCTAGAAAAAGCACGACTAGGATGGGCCGGACACCTCGTCCGTATGTCAGACGAGCGGCCCCCAAAGAAGCTTCTCTACGGCGAGCTGAGAGAGGGATGGCGCGAGAGAGGGCGCCCAAAGAAACGTTTTAAAGACGGTCTGAAGGACTCACTAAAAAGTTGCCAGATAGACATCGACACCTGGGAATATCTTGCGCAAAACAGATCTGACTGGAGAAGCGCAGTCAAATCGGGTGTAGCTGCCGGTGAAGACGACCGTGTTGTGAAAGCCCAGAGCAGACGCGAGAACCGGAAATCCCGAACAGCGGGAACACCATCCCCTTCTACAAACCTCGTGTGCCTGATATGTAGCAGATGTTTTCGTGCCCGGATTGGCCTGTTCATCCACATGCGCACCCACACCCAACAGGGAAATCTGTGACAAGGATGATGTCGGCGGTCCTCATCGACAACGATGGACAGCTATTATTTTAATGGAGGAAATGGTTTTTAACAAAATTGGAGGGGTTTAAAGTGGATTAATGTCCAGGTCAATATAGTTTTAATTCAAAATTGTTGTTTGAAATTAGAGACCAGCTAGCAAAACCATTGGCTATATTATGTTCTCAATCACTTGCAAAAAGGATTGTTCTACGGGATTGGAAATATGCAGGAGTGATCCCCTTATTCAAAAATGGCAAAATATCAGATCCTGCAAATTATAGACCGGTGAGTTTAACAAGCAATGTCTGTAATTGTTAGAGTCAATAATCAAAGAAAACATTAAAATGCAGCTAAAAAAATTTTAATCTAATCAAAAATAGTCAATATGGGTTAACTAGAAGGAGATCGTGCTTAACAAATTTATTAGAATTCATGGAGGAGGTTTGACTAAAAGGATAGGGAGAGGAGATGGCTGCCGCCCTCATATAGCCGAGCCTTTGAAAGGTGAGATTGCTAACACCTCACACCCCTATGGCAGTAATGCTAGGGGTCTGTGAGTAAATGTTATTTATCTAAATTATGCAAAGGCCTTTGATAGAGTACCTCATCAAAGATTATTTAGGAAGTTAAAATGACAAGGAATAGGTGAGAAAGTTGCCAAATGGATTGAAAGTTGGTTAACGGGAAGAAGGCAGAGAGTGTGCATAAATACGAAGTACTCTGAGTGGTGTGAAGTAAAAAGTGGAGTGCAACAGGGCTCGGTTTTGGGACCAATTTTGTTCTTGATATATAAACGATTTGGTCATTGATATGGGATCTATGATTTAAACATTCGTGGATGACACAAAACTATGCAGAAATGTCTCATCTAAAGCAGAAATTGATCTATTAAAGTCGGATTTAGATCAAATTCGAGAATGGTCTGTGTGCTGGCAAATGGAATTTAATGTAGATAAATGTACAGTCATCCACATGGTTAGATCCATGGTTTGACCTTGATGTATGATTTTTGATTGAACTTGTTCTCCAAGTGAAGCATAGGGCCACTAAATTGTCATCTATCAAGGAACATGTATCTGAACATTTGCAGTGGTGGGTTCTTCTTCTGAATTCTGGTTTTCTGATCATGCTAAATCTTCAGTCCTATCGCCATCATGAAGTCCACAGTCCTTTCCAGGTCAGAGCGGTGACTCCATAGTTTTTGTTTCAGTTCTGCTGCATCTGGCCAGGTCTGGCATCTTAGTTCTTCGTAGGCCGGGCATTCTTGAAGTACGTGCTCTGGGGTCTGGACTCCTGTCCCACATTGACATTCATTTGTTTGGGACATTTTGAGCTGATATAGGTGGCCCAGTAGTCTGCTGTGACCCGTTCTCAAGCGGAAGATTGCAGTTTGCTGGTGTCTTTGTAGCTGGTGGATTAGGTCTGGACTGTTACTCTCTCCCATTTTATTTTATACTGGCTGTGAATGATGGTTTTAGCCTCCTTATATGGCACTTTATGGGTGCATTGTTCCATTTTTCCACCTGCTTTGGATAGTGCATCGGCTCTCTCGTTTCCCTTAATTCCACAATGAGAGGGGAGCCACTGTAGTGATATATTTTGTATGGCGTTTAGCTCTGTTCTGATTTGATGTGTTATGTCCTCATTTGTTGTGTTCTTTACCGATTTGAGTAGTAGTGGTGGGTTCAATAGCAGTGTTTTACATTATACGTCGCATCAGGGTCAATACACTGACCAAGACCACAATCTCTCTTCTATGTAGCGTTCCTTGGAAACAGGCAGTTGTCAAGGCAGCTCGGCAGACGAGATGTGGATCGATGTGATCCCCGTAGTAATGAGCACCACGCAGATCAAGCATAGTACATCAGTCTGGAGGACCGCACTCCACCTTCATTGGTTAGTGAGGAAAGCTACCACAACCCATCACTTTTCAGGGCATACAAAAGAGAAAACTTACTCACTGTGGGCATTAAACAACATTATTAGGTGGCCATCCCCATGCACAACCCACTTTAGTTGTTTTTACAACGCGTTTGGAAGGTTACAGTGGACCTCTTTTTTTCAACCCTGAAGATCATTTATTCAAAATGGTATGGTCATGTTATATGCGAGATTGTACTGCTTTCAGGCTGCTAGACTTTATGTTATATTGTTTCTAGAAATGAGCTGGTCTTATTAAAGTCAGCAGTTTGTGTTGTTCTGCATGTTTGCCTAACGCATTCACACCTTATACATCAGAGTGATTGTCATTCACTCGCACATCCACGCGTCACGTCAACGTAACACCGCATCACCTCACACATCCACGCGTCACGTAAACGTAACACCGCATCACCTCACACATCCACGTCACGCGCACGCCTCGTCTTCACATGTCCACGTGACACCGCATTGAGTAAGCTCCCTATGTTGGACCTGAACATGCAGTCGTGTGTGAATACAAATGTATTTCTTTGAAATCGAATCTGATTTTATCCTGCAGATACGTTTATTGCCTACAGTAGTTCTGTCACGACACGTACCCACGTGCCAGTGACAATCCAATATCCGTGACATGCCGTTTCTTGTCCATACAAACAGGCCATGTTTCTGAGTGCATCAATTCTCTTCATAAGGTGCAACCGACTTGTATTTTTGGTGTTTGATCTGTCAAGAAAATGTGTTTGTATTAGGTACGGGCCGCTTAACATATAGAATGGGTTTATTGTGGGGAGGGGGTTGGAGGTGTCCCCACAGCAGACATTACTGTTGTTGTTGTATGCCCACAATGCGTAGGATTTCTTTTTTGTGCGCCTTAAAAAGAACGTAAAGTGGTGGGTTGTCGTAGCTTTTCTCACATCCCGAGCGTGCTGATGAAGGTGGACCGGGGTTCTCCGGGTGGTTGTGCTATGCTTGGCGTAGTGTCGCTCACTACTACCGGGATCACGTCGATCTCTTACCTTGTTAGCCAGGGTGCCATGAAAACAGTCCGTTTCCAGGAAGGGCTACGAGGAAGCTGAGGTGAGGGTCTTGTCCAGTGTGTATTGCCTGAACCTGACTAACATGTCTGATCAGTATATTTTGTCTGACCAGACGTTAGTCTTCCTTCTCCATAACATATATACACACAATATATATACACACTTATAAATAGCACACGCTAACAAACAGCACACACTTACAGACAGCACACACTTACAAACAGCACACACTTACAAACAATACACACTTACAAATATCACACACTAACAAACATCACACACTTACAAACAGCATACACTTACAAACAGCACACACTTACAAACAGTACACACTTACAAATAGTACACACCTACAAACAGTACACACTTACAAACAGCACACACTTACAAACAGTACACACTTATAAACAGCACACACTTACAAACAGCACACACTTACAAATAGCACACACTTACAAACAGCACACACTTACAAACAGCACACATGTGCTCACATAAATACGTCTTGTTTCGTCCCTTATCGGTAACGGTTGATGACTTTGGCCCAACTTCAAGTACAAAGACAAGGGTTGTTAACTGACCTTCATTGACTCTTGCCGACTCTTGCCCTGAAACCTGTTTTCATCGGGTCTACATGTCTTAAGCTACATAGTTACCACCAAACAATCACAATCAATCACCGTTTATTCAACCAATCGATCGAGTTTAATGTTTTCCGTATCTTAGCAGTCAGAGCAATAAACAGTAGCGAAACTCCACAGTGGTCCGTCTGGAGCAGGTCACTTATAACGTTACCATAATTCAATTCTATACATTTTTGCTTGGTTATGGTTACAATACATTCTAAATAAAGTACGGTTATGCGTGATTTCAGAAAATAGTATGAGCAACGATTTCGGCTTGCATTGTGTTACACGAAGCACGGTCGCTAAAGTGAACTAGGGATGCAGTTGACTGCTCAATAGTCGAGGTTTGGTCATAATGGGCTTCGTGGAGTCGTTAGTGTGGTTGGGTCGCTGTGGTCGAGAGGTAAGGGACTCGCTTCGCAAAGCGATTAACGGAAACTGCTTGGGTTCGAGCCCCACAGGTTTCAAGCTACTCCTGGCCTCAAAGAGGTGGCACCAGATTGCCTGCATCCTAAATTACCTCTAGTTGTCTTGACTTATGTCTTGCCACTGACTCAAGGTAGTTCGGGACCAGAGAGTGAGGTTGGTGACCAGCCCAGCTTTTTCCTCACTATAATCCTAATGCAAGGAAAGTTACATCATCAAGACAAAACCGTCTAATGATGTCGCCATCTTCGCTTGCGATGGGCAACTAACTTTGTAGATCTTGCAGTAAAAGTACTCAGTTTATGGTCATGTTGGGGAATGCTCTTGTTACGTAGCTGGAAATAAAATGCGTATCTGGCAGATTTAAGTTATGGGAGATTAGCCCACGAGAAATGGAAGATCTAGCGTAATGAAGTCTCTAACACTCCATCCCCCATAACAACATCCGTTAGGGAATCTACCTTCACTTTTAAACAATAATTGTGGGGGGAGGGGGGGGGGGCGTAGTCGAAGGTTAGTGGCACAGCCTACATCCCAAACTTGCTTGTGTTCGAATCCGTGAGACACCAGGTCGTGCCACAATTGAAAGCAAGCCCATTAAAAAAAAAAGTAGTGCTGTAGTCAGATACACTGAGCAGTTAGGCATAAAACACTTAGTAAACAAGGCGAACAAGAAGAAAAAAACAACCAACTTTTACAAGCTTGTAAAGTCGTCTGTTGATTGCTAGTTTTGTTACTGTCTTGTGACGGAGATGTGTTAGTTAGATTTTTAGTTATATCTATTTGGTTACATCAAAACTAGTAGTCACCGTGACCTAGGGCTGGGATGTCCGTTTCACAATCCCAACGCACCTGGTACGGATCCCGCGTGACCAGTTCGACATCTGCTTTGTTGGTACGATCGCTTCTCCACGAACGGAAAGTAATGGCAACCTACTGTACTGCACGCATGTCAAGAAACAGCCAAGTAGGTTGGCACTGATCAGACATGTCAGTCAGGGTCAAACAAAATATACTGATCAGACATGTTAGTTAGGGGCAGGCAAAATATACTGATCAGACATGTCAGTCAGGGTCAGACAAAATATACTGATCAGACATGTCAGTCAGGGTCAGACAAAATATACTGATCAGACATGTCAGTCAGGGTCAGACAAAATATACTGGTCAAGGCCCCCAACTTGGCTTCCTAGCAGCCCTCTCTGGAAACGGACTGTTTTCGTAGCAGCTTCGCTAACGAGGTGAGGGATCGTCGTGATCCCCGTAGAAGTGAACGACACGCAGATGAAGTCAAGCATAGCACAACCGCATGGAGGACCCCGGTCCATCTTCATCAGCACGTTGTGATGAAAGCTACGACAACCAGCCACTTTTAAGGTCGCACAAAAGATTAATCCTACTTATTTTGGGCATTCGTCAACAACAATCTGTAACAACATACCAATCGTATATTTATTATTCTTAGGACAGAAGAACTATTACATCACGGACAGGGTATGGGGATCAAGATGCTGAGCAGCGCATGAGCTGCAGTGGTCAGCGAACCATAGCTGACTGCTAGCGTCAGGGCCAGCGAACCATAGCTGCCAAGACCCTTCTACACCTCTACGCGGTGATCCTGGATAACAGGCTGCAGCAGGGCAGACTGGCTAATGAGAAGGGATCGAAGAGGGAATGCTAACCCGGTACTCAAAAAAATGCTTGCTGAAGTCGGATGTGTTGGACCGAAAGGTGCAAATATGGCAGCCAAGCTGTAAACTACGACACAACGCATTCCGTTCTCTGGACAACATTCTGCTACTTACCCTTTCAGGGTTTGGTAGTGGGAGATTGAGAACGAACGAAGAAGAAGAAGAAGGACAGGGAATGGGTCGTGATTGACTGGTGCAACCTCTTACTGTTCGAGACCCTGCGCCATTGCCGACTTCAAATTGCAACATATCTATAGCTGTGACGAACAAGCCACTTTCAGATAAGCGATCTATTATGTTGGTTTAAAACCATTTTCTCGTCATTTGAGAAGATTGTTTCCTGGATCAATTCTGGGACTCAAGACCAAATCAAACTGCGAGTTTGAAGATCGATACTGTAACGTGCTAATCTCTATTTATCTCGAGTGTTTGTTGCTGTACCTGGCCTAAGTCAAACCACCCTATACCTATTTTTGTAGCATTCACCTTTGAAATGATTTTCTTAACAACTTTAAAAAAAAACAACCTTTCTTGTGACCAGGTAAAGTTAGCATTGGTCACATAGCATAGCCTGGCGATCAGGAGAAATCGTTAGACAAAACGTCACTTGTCTCAGCCTGGCGATCAGGAGTCGTTAGACAAAACGTCACTGGTCTCAGCCTGGCGATCAGGATAAATCGTTAGACAAAACGTCACTTGTCTCAGCCTGGCGATCAGGAGGAATCGTTGGACAAAACGTCACTGGTCTCAGCCTGGCGATCAGGAGGAATCGTTGGACAAAACGTCACTGGTCTCAGCCTGGCGATCAGGAGTCGTTAGACAAAACATCACTGGTCTCAGCCTGGCGATCAGGAGTCGTTAGACAAAACGTCACTGGTCTCAGCCTGGCGATCAGGAGGAATCGTTGGACAAAACGTCACTGGTCTCAGCCTGGCGATCAGGAGGAATCGTTGGACAAAACGTCACTGGTCTCAGCCTGGCGATCAGGAGTCGTTAGACAAAACGTCACTGGTCTCAGCCTGGCGATCAGGAGTCGTTAGACAAAACGTCACTGGTCTCAGCCTGGCGATCAGGAGGAATCGTTGGACAAAACGTCACTGGTCTCAGCCTGACGATCAGGAGGAATCGTTAGACAAAACGTCACTGGTCTCAGCCTGGCGATCAGGAGGAGTCGTTAGACAAAACGTCACTGGTCTCAGCCTGGCGATCAGGAGGAGTCGTTAGACAAAACGTCACTGGTCTCAGCCTGGCGATCAGGAGGTGTCGTTAGACAAAACGTCACTGGTCTCAGCCTGGCGATCAGGAGTCGTAAGACAAAACGTCACTGGTCTCAGCCTGGCGATCAGGAGTCGTTAGACAAAACGTCACTGGTCTCAGCCGGGCGATCAGGAGTCGTTAGACAAAACGTCACTGGTCTTAGCCTGGCGATCAGGAGTCGTTAGACAAAACGTCACTGGTCTCAGCCTGGCGATCAGGAGTCGTTAGACAAAACGTCACTGGTCTCAGCCTGGCGATCAGGAGTCGTTAGACAAAACGTCACTGGTCTCAGCCTGGCGATCAGGAGTCGTTAGACAAAACGTCACTGGTCTCAGCCTGGCGATCAGGAGTCGTTAGACAAAACGTCACTGGTCTCAGCCTGGCGATCAGGAGTCGTTAGACAAAACGTCACTGGTCTCAGCCTGGCGATCAGGAGTCGTTAGACAAAACGTCACTGGTCTCAGCCTGGCGATCAGGAGTCGTTAGACAAAACGTCACTGGTCTCAGCCTGGCGATCAGGAGTCGTTAGACAAAACGTCACTGGTCTCAGCCTGGCGATCAGGAGTCGTTAGACAAAACGTCACTGGTCTCAGCCTGGCGATCAGGAGTCGTTAGACAAAACGTCACTGGTCTCAGCCTGGCGATCAGGAGTCGTTAGACAAAACGTCACTGGTCTCAGCCTGGCGATCAGGAGTTGTTAGACAAAACGTCACTGGTCTCAGCCTGGCGATCAGGAGTCGTTAGACAAAACGTCACTGGTCTCAGCCTGGCGATCAGGAGTCGTTAGACAAAACGTCACTGGTCTCAGCCTGGCGATCAGGAGTCGTTAGACAAAACGTCACTGGTCTCAGCCTGGCGATCAGGAGTCGTTAGACAAAACGTCACTGGTCTGTGCCTGGCGATCAGGAGTCGTTAGACAAAACGTCACTGGTCTCATCCTGGCGATCAGGAGTCCTTAGACAAAACGTCACTGGTCTCAGCCTGGCGATCAGGAGTCGTTAGACAAAACGTCACTGGTCTCAGCCTGGCGATCAGGAGTCGTTAGACAAAACGTCACTGGTCTCAGCCTGGCGATCAGGAGTCGTTAGACAAAACGTCACTGGTCTCAGCCTGGCGATCAGGAGTCGTTAGACAAAACGTCACTGGTCTCAGCCTGGCGATCAGGAGTCGTTAGACAAAACGTCACTGGTCTCAGCCTGGCGATCAGGAGTCGTTAGACAAAACGTCACTGGTCTCAGCCTGGCGATCAGGAGTCGTTAGACAAAACGTCACTGTTCTCAGCCTGGCGATCAGGAGTCGTTAGACAAAACGTCACTGGTCTCAGCCTGGCGATCAGGAGTCGTTAGACAAAACGTCACTGGTCTCAGCCTGGCGATCAGGAGTCGTTAGACAAAACGTCACTGGTCTCAGCCTGGCGATCAGGAGTCGTTAGACAAAACGTCACTGTTCTCAGCCTGGCGATCAGGAGTCGTTAGACAAAACGTCACTGTTCTCAGCTTGGCGATCAGGAGTCGTTAGACAAAACGTCACTGTTCTCAGCCTGGCGATCAGGAGTCGTTAGACAAAACGTCACTGGTCTCAGCCTGGCGATCAGGAGTCGTTAGACAAAACGTCACTGTTCTCAGCCTGGCGATCAGGAGTCGTTGGACAAAACGTCACTGGTCTCAGCCTGGCGATCAGGAGTCGTTGGACAGAACGTCACTGTTCTCAGCCTGGCGATCAGGAGTCGTTAGACAGAACGTCACTGTTCTCAGCCTGGCGATCAGGAGTCGTTAGACAAAACGTCACTGGTCTCAGCCTGGCGATCAGGAGTCGTTAGACAAAACGTCACTGTTCTCAGCCTGGCGATCAGGAGTCGTTAGACAAAACGTCACTGTTCTCAGCCTGGCGATCAGGAGTCGTTAGACAAAACGTCACTGTTCTCAGCCTGGCGATCAGGAGTCGTTAGACAAAACGTCACTGTTCTCAGCCTGGCGATCAGGAGTCGTTAGACAAAACGTCACTGTTCTCAGCCTGGCGATCAGGATTCGTTAGACAAAACGTCACTGTTCTCAGCCTGGCGATCAGGAGTCGTTAGACAAAACGTCACTGTTCTCAGCCTGGCGATCAGGAGTCGTTAGACAAAACGTCACTGGTCTCAGCCTGGCGATCAGGAGTCGTTAGACAAAACGTCACTGTTCTCAGCCTGGCGATCAGGAGTCGTTAGACAAAACGTCACTGTTCTCAGCCTGGCGATCAGGAGTCGTTGGACAAAACGTCACTGTTCTCAGCCTGGCGATCAGGAGTCGTTGGATAAAACGTCACTGGTCTCAGCCTGGCGATCAGGAGTCGTTAGACAAAACGTCACTGGTCTCAGCCTGGCGATCAGGAGTCGTTAGACAAAACGTCACTGGTCTCAGCCTGGCGATCAGGAGTCGTTAGACAAAACGTCACTGGTCTCAGCCTGGCGATCAGGAGTCGTTAGACAAAACGTCACTGGTCTCAGCCTGGCGATCAGGAGTCGTTAGACAAAACGTCACTGGTCTCAGCCTGGCGATCAGGAGTCGTTAGACAAAACGTCACTGGTCTCAGCCTGGCGATCAGGAGGAATCGTTAGACAAAACGTCACTGGTCTCAGCCTGGCGATCAGGAGTCGTTAGACAAAACGTCACTGGTCTCAGCCTGGCGATCAGGAGTCGTTAGACAAAACGTCACTGGTCTCAGCCTGGCGATCAGGAGTCGTTAGACAAAACGTCACTGGTCTCAGCCTGGCGATCAGGAGTCGTTAGACAAAACGTCACTGGTCTCAGCCTGGCGATCAGGAGTCGTTAGACAAAACGTCACTGGTCTCAGCCTGGCGATCAGGAGTCGTTAGACAAAACGTCACTGGTCTCAGCCTGGCGATCAGGAGTCGTTAGACAAAACGTCACTGGTCTCAGCCTGGCGATCAGGAGTCGTCGTCACTGTTTTCTATCTTATCTTTCGTTAGATGATGTTATCAGCTTCCTTCCTCGCTGCATTCCTTTCCCCACGTTAAGCAGTTGGCTACCAATTTACTGCTTGGTTAGCTGAAGCGTGGCATGACTAGGTTACCTAGCTAATCAGTTTGGCAGTGCTAGAGACAAGCACTCAAATACGTTAAAGCATCACTTCTCCTTCAGCCATAGACCCTGGTCGTACTGGCTATATTAGGGCGTGTACGTCATGAACAAAAATAACCAGTACGCACACAGAATATAAGGATCATCTTCATCAGGTGCCATGCCGGTTGGCGATCATGGGCCTCCATTCGCTTCTATCACGTGTGTCGTTTACCATTTTCTCAAGCTGTCCAGCATTCTCTGTCTCGGCCTTCCTCTGTCTCTCTTTTCCGCTATCTTTCCCGTTGTCACAACGTGTCCTAGCCGCATCTTCTCATTACATGCCCAAAACAGTATCACTGTCTTGTTGTGATCCTCGTAATAAGTTGTCTCCGTGTTTGTGCTTCTTCGAGTACTGTATCATTAGTCTCCCTTGCAGTCCATGGATCCGCAGCATTCTTCTGTAAAACCACATCTCCGTTGCTTCCAAAGATCTAAGCGCTTGTTTGCTAATTGTCCATGATTCACTGCCACATAAGGATATAATACTTTAAATATTGTTTGTCTCCATTTCTGCGTTGTTCCTGTACCATCTCCACATTGACGTTCGGCTGTCTCTTGACCACAGCATAGATGCGTCCTAACACTCTAACAATAAGTTTAATAGCACAAGAAGATACTGGAAGCCATATAGATGTGATTGTATAGAAGAAGGTTAGCAACCAAGTGGACAGTTTCATAATATAAAACGTTTATCCTAAAAAAAAAATTAGCACAAAGTCTTCTCATTCTGATTCTTCTTCTTCGTTTTTTCGTTCGTTCGTTCGTTCTCAATCTCCGCCTACTAAGCCCCGAAAAGGGCTTTGCAAGTAGCAGGATGTTGTCGGGAAAACGGAATGCGTTGTGTCGTAGTTTACAGCTTGACTGCGATATGTGTACCCATCAGTTCGATACATCCGACTTCAGCGGCCATCTTTGAGTACTAGGTTAGCCGCTTCGATCCCTTCTCCTTAGCCAGTCTGCTCTGTTGCATCGTGATATCCAGGATCACCACGGGGAGGTGTAGAAGGATCTAGGTAGCTCTGGTTCGCTGACCGTCAGCTATGGATCGCTGACCGCTACAGCTCATGCGCACTGCTCAGCATCTTCCTTTCCAGATTGAAACATATCAGTGAAAGTTGTAACATGGATTGGAAACGATTATGTGGAATACATGAAGAGTTACGTACACAACAACAGGCTCCAGTATGAGAATATAGAACGAGGGGAGAACTTAATTTCTAAGATGGCTATCTGAGACTTTTATAATAGGGGATGTCATTGTATCGGACTGTCATTGCTTTAGATGGTACAGACGGGATGTCATTGTATGGAGCTGTCATTGCTTTAGATGGTACAGACGGGATGTCATTGTATGGAGCTGTCAGTCATTGCTTTTGATGGTACAGACGGGATGTCATTGTATCGGACAGTCATTGCTTTAGATGGTACAGACGGGATGTCATTGTATGGAGCTGTCAGTCATTGCTTTAGATGGTACAGACGGGATGTCATTGTCTGGGGATGTCAGTCATTGCTTTAGATGGTACAGACGGGATGTCATTGTATGGAGCTGTCATTGCTTTAGATGGTACAGACGGGATGTCATTGTATGGGGATGTCAGTCATTGCTTTAGATGGAATAGACGGGATGTCATTGTATGTAGCTGTCATTGCTTTATATGGTACAGACGGGATGGCATTGTATGGGGATGTTAGTCATTGCTTTAGATGGTACAGACGGCATGTCATTGTATGGGGCTGTCAGTCATTGCTTTAGATGGTACAGACGGGATGTCATTGTATGGGGCTGTCAGTCATTGCTTTAGATGGTACAGACGGGATGTCATTGTATGGGGCTGTCAGTCAGTGCTGTAGATCGTACAGACGGGATGTCATTGTTTTAGATGGTACAGACGGGATGTCATTGTATGGGGCTGTCAGTCATTGCTGTAGATGGTACAGACGGGATGTCATTGTATGGGGATGTCAGTCATTGCTTTAGATGGTACAGACGGGATGTCAGTGTATGGGGATGTCAGTCATTGCTTTAGATGGTATAGACGGGATGTCATTGTATGGAGCTGTCATTGCTTTAGATGGTACAGACGGGATGTCATTGTATGGGGCTGTCAGTCATTGCTTTAGATGGTATAGACGGGATGTCATTGTATGGAGCTGTCAGTCATTGCTTTAGATGGTACAGACGGGATGTCATTGTATGGAGCTGTCATTGCTTTAGATGGTACAGACGGGATGTCATTGTATGGGGCTGTTAGTCATTGATTTAGATGGTACAGACGGAATGTCAGTGTATGGGGCTGTCAGTCATTGCTTTAGATGGTACAGACGGGATGTCATTGTATGGGGCTGTCAGTCATTGCTGTAGATGGTACATACGGGATGTCATTGTATGGGGCTGGTAGTCAGTGCTGTAGAGGGTACAGACGGGATGTCATTGTATGGGGCTGTCATTGCTTTAGATGGTACAGACGGGATGTCATTGTATGGGGCTGTCAGTCATTGCTGTAGATGGTACAGCCGCGATGTCATTGTATGGGGCCGTCATTGCTTTAGATGGTACAGACGGGATGTCATTGTTTGGGGCTGTCAGTCATTGCTTTAGATGGCACAGACGGGATGTCATTGTATGGGGCTGTCAGTCATTGCTTTAGATGGCACAGACGGGATGTCATTGTATGGGGCTGTCATTGCTGAAGATGGTACAGACGAGATGTCACTCATATGATGTTGTAACCAGCAAATGCAAAAGCTCGGATACAGGCTTCCTGTAAAGCAGGGATACTTAACCCTTTTTGTTCCATGGACCCCTTTGTCAGTCAGGTCACGGATCCCTTATCAGATAAATGTTTTAAAATGAATGCATAACATTAAATTACAAAGAGGGGATCAAGATGCTGAGCAGCACATGAGCTGCAGTGGTTAGCGACCCATAGCTGACTGCTAGCGTCAGGGCCAGCGAACCATAGCTGCCAAGACCCTTCTACACCTCCACGCGGTGATCCTGGATAACAGGTTGTAGCAGGGCAGACTGGCTAAGGAGAAGGGATCGAAGAGGGAATGTTAACCCGGTACTCAAAAAATGCTTGCTGAAGTCGGATGTGTTGGACCGAAAGGTGCAAATATCGCAGCCAAGCTGTAAACTACGACACAACGCATTCCGTTCTCTGGATTACATTCTGCTACTTAAGCCCTTTCAGGGTTTGGTAGTGGGAGATTGAGAACGAACGAAGAAGAAGAAGAAGAAATTACAAAGAGACATCTTTATAAAAAATACTTGTGATGTTGTTGACACAATTAAACTACACAGAAGAGATCAAAGTCTCATCTTTCAGTTCCGAACAGGACATACCAGTGTCAATAGCCACTTGAACCGCATCAATCCCCAGCACCTGCCCTTGTGCAGACATTGATCCTGATGAAACAGTTCGACACCTACTCATTGAGAGCAAGGCGCTTGCGGACATAAGGGAAAGATTCTTACAAGCACTGCCGACAATTACCAACACACTGTACGGAGCAGTGAAACAACCGAAGAAGACCTGTATCTATATAAGAATGGCATTGGGCTGCCAAGAGCAGGCTTGCTCAGCAGCTATGGGATAACAACAACACAACAACAACAAATGAATGCTTACAATTTAATTACAAAGCGCAAGTTTTATAGAAATAGTTCCTTCCACCCCCTTAAATACATGTGATGATGTTGAATGCACACAATGAGTATGTTTACTCTTTTGTGTGTCCTGAAAAGGGTGTTGAGTGGCGGGTTGTGGTAGCTTTCCTCACATCCCGAGCGTGCTGATAAAGGTGGACTTTGGTCCTACAGGCGGTTGTGCTATGCTTGACAACATCTGCATAACACACACTACTACGGAAATCTCGTCCAGCCAGACTGCCTTGAAAACAACATGTCAGGTTCCAGGGAACGATCCATGGAAGAGAGATATGGCTCTTAGTCAGTATATTGTGCTCGACCTTGAAGCGACGTCCTGGTCAGTATGTTGTGCCTGACCAGACTAGCGTCTCACTTCCCCTATATGATACAGTAATCTGCGTGCTTCTTTCTTAACATAATCAATAACAATGCACTACATTTGATATATAGGAAAGCGATTAGTTGAGATATACAAACACGGATACAACTGTAATATGATATAAACATATATCTTACGTCTACTGTTTACGCAGCTTTCCTTTTATAAAACGGGGAAGGGGGGGGGGGTGTGTGTGTGTTATTAAAGCTTTTGCCCTTCTAACCTTTGAACGATATCAAGACACATTAGCCAGTGTGTGTATATTTTGTGTAATGTGGCCAGGTGTATGTATGGATTTGTGTGTGTATCTGTTTGTAATGTAGACGTAATGGCCAGTGCATGGACGCGTGTGTGTATCTGTTTGTAATGTAGACGTATTGGCCAGCGTATGAATTCGTGTGTGTTCTGTTCTGTACTAGGAGTCGACTTCACTGCACTCCGGGCATACCCATAGGTGCTCAGTCTCTCTCAGTAGATGGCGCAAAGTGTGGACGATGATGGTGCCTGTAGCCTGTTGGTTGTACACCTTCCTGTTTCGTCCTGTCAGATTCTCTGATCCACTGAATCCTAATTTAATTCCAAAGTGCCGCAGCCTGTGCCTTGCAGACTCATCCAAAGCAGTATCGTTCTCCATCAGGTGGTCCTTGATAACCTTCACTATGTCACCTTTATCCATGTCCACTGCGCCTGTTATGGGTGCGTGTGACGCCAAAAAATCAGCTTGCTCGTTGTGTGTGTCTGTTTGTAATCTGTTTGTAATGTGAACGTATTAACCAGTGTATGGATGCGTGTGTGTATCTGTTTGTAATGTGGACGTATTGGCTAGTGTATGGATGCTTGTGTGTATCTGTTTGTAATGTAGACATATTAGCCAGCATATGGATTCGTGTGTGTGTCTGTTTGTAATGTAGACGTATTAGCCAGCATATGTATTCGTGTGTGTGTCTGTTTGTAATATGAACGTATTGGTCAGTGTTTGGATTCGTGTGTGTATTTGCTTGTAATATGTTCCACTATAGCAGTCTCCCAGCACACAAGTTTTGCCAATCGTTTCTGTACGTGGAGAATTAGTCATATAGAGAACAATCCCCGACATGCCCAGTCAAACTGGACACGAAGGCACTTCGAACCCGGCAAGTTGTGATAACAAACCAAACTTAGTAAGCTACATACCAGTCATGTATAATCATATCGTCTTTTCATGTGACCGAAATACTTGATTTCAGTCAGCGGTTAGTGGACATCAAGGTTTTTTCGTTGTTTTTTTTGTGTTTGTTGTTTGTTTGTTGTTGTTGAATCCCTGCAATGAGTATGTTTACTATTTTATTGCGGCTTGAAAAAGGACAATACATAGCGGGTTGTACTAGCTTTATTCCCATCCCGAGTCTGCTGATGAAGGTGGTCCGTGGTCCTATAGGTGGTTGTGCTATGCTTGACTTCATCTGTGTGACGTTCACTACTACGGGGATCGTGTAGATCCACATCTCGTCAGCATGTTTTCATGAAATACTACACGGAAGAGAGATAGTGGTCTTGGTCAGTGTATTGTGCCTGACTCTGACGCGACATCCTGGTCAGTATATTCTGCCTGACTCTGACGCGACATCCTGGTCAGTATATTGTGCCTGACCAGACTAGCATCTAAGTTCCTCGAAAATTAAGATAACCCCTGGTTAAGAACCCCTGCTGTAAAGGGGTCAAATGCACCTGGAAGCAGGATGTGTTACGACAGCCTGGTCAACGGGGCGGGGATTAACACGGTTATCCCCTCAGATATAAATCTTGCAATATAGTACAGCGAGGAGGACGCAGTTCCACTTTCAGTACATATCATGACGTAAGAAGAGCCAATGTAACGTCCTACCAGAGATGGTTTCTCGAGTGAAGAACTATGTACGATTACTTGCAAATCAACGAGAACCCTTCACGTATTGTCCTCCACATTAGCGAGATATGGACATTTACAAATCAACAAGAACCCGTCACGTATTGTCCTCCACATTAGCTGGGCATGGACATTTACAAATCAACAAGAACCCTTCACGTATTGTCCTCCACATTAGCTGGGCATGGACATTTACAAATCAACATCAACAAACATTTGTCTGACGAGCACACACAAGAAAGACTACTGTTAAATGTGCTTACCTGAACCGTGTTCCGTGTTCAACACTCGAATCCCAGACTTGACTCGTACCACCACAAAAACTGTGCGTATTTAGTTTGTCAGTATACCTTGTATCGGTCAATTACAGCTTCATAACAGTCAATTGCAATAACAACAAAAATATGACAAGCAAGATTCTGAAATGTCAGTTCAGGAACTAAAATATTTGTTTCCAATCCAGCGCGAGTCTAACCACCTTCCTCCCTTATTGCGGTATATTCGCTGCCATTATTGTCTGCTAAGATCCATGCATTGATTCCCGCCCCCATGTGCCTGGCCAGGAACCGTAATTCTGTGTATGTCCCCCACATAAGGTTATCTCCTCTGTTAATTGTGACGTTAAAATAATCACTTAATTAATTTGGAAACAAGAGTGGGTGGGGTTGTCAGTTGTAGGGCCATCATATTTACGTGACAAGAAATTATAAAAATACTTCGATCAGCACAATAGATTAAACAACAGAAGAGAAGAGAATATGCAACTCCAGAACGGACTGAATTCAATCTTACTTTCTTGTTGGCTTGTTTGCGTTCTGGTGGATTTATCTATCTATCTATCTATCTATCTATCTATCTATCTATCTATCTATCTATCTATCTATCTATCTATCTATCTATCTATCTATCTATCTATCTATCTATCTATCTATCTATCTATCTATCTATCTATCTATCTATCTATCTATCTATCTATCTATCTATCTATCTACCTACCTACCTACCTACCTACCTACCTACCTACCTACCTACCTACCTACCTACCTACCTACCTACCTACCTACCTACCTACCTACCTACCTACCTACCTACCTACCTACCTACCTACCTACCTACCTACCTACCTACCTACCTAACTACCTACTTACCTAACTACCTACTTACCTACCTACCTGTCTGTGTCTGTCTGTCTGTCTTGTCTGTCTTGTCTTGTCTTCTCTTTCAAATTATATATATATATATATATCCGTTTATATCCATCTACTCATCAATCTATCTAATCCACTCCTTATTAAACTAATCCATTCATATAATCACCTAATCCAACTATTCACTCATAAATCAATACACTTATCCAACCATCCACACATCAAACCACTTATTCATCAATCAATTCACACATCCACCCATCCATCCATATACCGACCTATCCATCCATCCATCCTTTCACTGATCCAGCCATTCACTCATCCAACCATTCACTCATCCATCAACCCACATCCAACCATTCGCTCATCCATCTACCCGCTCATCCATCAACCCACTTATCCAACCCTCCACTCAACCAACCATCCACTCATTAACCCATACATCAAACCATCCACTGACCTACCCATTCACTCATCCATCCATCAATCTGCGTCGGTCCGTCTGTGATAGCCAGCTAATAAGAAGAAACTCTGGCCAAGGCTAGTACCTGTCTAAACAGGTAAGCAGTGGGAACAATCGCAGAGACAGGTACAGGGGAGGCACTCGGTGAACATTCGCGCCAACAAACACAAGTCAAATATTAGACACTTGAGAATCGAACCTTGGACTTTAAGGTAACTAATATACTCCTCTGCAAAAAAGACGCCATGTGGACTCAGTGGTCTCGAGGTAAGGTTTCCGCCTCGGGTGACGAATGTCGCAGGTTCGAATCACGGTGAAGACCGGGATTTTTTTGCACGTGTATCTTCTGGTAAATATTCCCCTGATTTCTGGATAGTGAGATCGGACTCCAGTGTTCAGTGTCGAGCACATTAAAAATCCCTTGGCAGTTAGAAATCGAAAAGAGTAGGCTTAACGGCCGCTGTCTGGGCAAAACTCAAAATTGAAGTTAAAAATCTACCCCAAAATTATTTGTACCTTACCCCAGGTGGTTTGTTAAGAGCAGCTATAGATGGCGCCTAACTGGCTGCGAGTCTACTTAGCTCTAGTGTTTGAGTCTATTAAGATGAACTCTCACATAGGTTAAACCACCCTCCAAGAAACTGGTTGAATACAGATTCTCAAGAGACTTCTAAACCAGTATAAAAACGTCAAGTTAAGTTATCTATTTCTCTTTTTTCTTTTTGTGTTATTTTAGCTGCGTGACGTACTCGTCACCTTGAGATCCAGGGTTTGAATCCCAAGTGCCTATTACATGACTGTCATTTCTATTGTTAAGGCACGCGTTTCCCGAGTGTTTCTTGTTACGGTTGTTCACTCTCTGAATAGCAGACCGCCAAGTTCAGTCTTGCCTACTCTACTTGTGAATATCAGACCGCCAAGTTCAGTCTTGCCTACTGTACTTGTGAATATCAGACTGCCAAGTTCAGTCTTGCCTACTCTACTTGTGAATATCAGACCGCCAAGTTCAGTCTTGCCTACTCTCCTTGTGAATATGCGACCGCCAAGTTCAGTCTTGTCTACTCTACTTGTGAATATGAGACTGCCAAGTTCAGTCTTGTCTACTCTACTTGTGAATATGAGACCACCAAGTTCAGTCTTGTCTACTCTACTTGTGAATATGAGACCACCAAGTTCAGTCTTGTCTACTCTACTTGTGAATATGAGACTGCCAAGTTCAGTCTTGTCTACTCTACTTGTGAAGATGAGACCGCCAAGTTCAGTCTTGTCTACTCTATTTGTGAATATCAGACCGCCAAGTTCAGTTTTGTCACACTGGGCCATCATATTTTATCCATTCCCCTGGGGGAACTGAGAGGCTTGTCTGGGCAGGCACAACACAATGACCAGGATTTCACGTCAGGTGCAGGCACAATATACTGACTAGGATGTCACGTCAGGGTCAGGCACAATATACTGACCAGAATGTCAGGGTCAGGCACAATATACTGACCAGGATGTCACTTCAGGGTCAGGCACAATATACTGACCAGAATGTCAGGGTCAGGCACAATATACTGACCAAAACCACAATCTCTCTTCCATGTAGCGTTCCCTGGAAACAACTGTTTTCAATGCTGACGAGATGTGGAGCGACGTGATCCCCGTAGTAGTGAGCGTCACGCAGTTGATGCAAAGCACAGTACAACCGCCTGGAGGACCACGGTCCACCTTCATCAGCAGGCTCGTGATATGAGGACAGCTTCTACAACCTGCCACTTAACTCCCTTTCCAGGACGCACATAAAAGTAGACTTTTCCATTGTGGGCATTAAACAACAGACAGTTATCCAGTCTCCTTATCCATTCTCCTTATCCATTCTCCTTTTCTATTATCCCTGTCAATGTGCTTATATATTCTCCGTATCCATTCTCCTTTTCCATTCTCCTTTTCCATTCTCCTTATCCATTCTCCTTTTCCATTCTCCTTATCCATTCTCCTTGTCCAGTCTCCTTATCCATTCTCCTTGTCCAGTCTCCTTATCCATTCTCCTTATCCATTCTCCTTTTCCGTTCTCCTTATCCATTCTCCTTGTCCAGTCTCCTTATCCATTCTCCTTATCCATTCTCCTTGTCCATTCTCCTTTTCCATTCTCCTTATCCATTCTCCTTTTCCATTCTCCTTATTCATTCTCCTTTTACATTCTCCTTATCCATTTCCCTTATCCATTCTCCTTATCCATCTCCTTATAAATTCTCTTTATCCATTCCGTTTTCCATTCTTTTTCCAGTCTCCTTATCCATTCTCCTTATCCATCCTCCCTGTCCATTTGCTTATATATTCTCTGAATCCATTCTCCTTTATCGTACACTGCCAGACGTGATCTGGCACAGCATGAGGCTGTCGGTATCTCTATGGCGCTTGTCCAGTAATGGTATCGGAGATAACGTGCTCTCTCTCTCTCTCTGTTGTCCGTATGTTATGCACCTTTGTAGCAGATGCCCGGCTGTCATGTTGTCAGTGCCACAGACAGATTCATCTGTATGTCATGCCCTTCGTTTGTTGAGATTCTCTTAATCGGGGTGATCAATGGTGGAGTAGCCCTTCCTGAATCCCACCTGCTGTCGTGGCTGATTCTCATCAAGCTGCTTCTCTAGTCTGCCCATAATGACTCTCGTGAACAGCTTGTACAGGGATGATAGCAAACATATCGCAAGGTCTTTTGTATCCCCTTTTTTATGAATGAGTTTTGCTTTGAAAATTGTTCTATGGTTAGGTATTTTACCTTCATGTAGACGTTTATTTAACAGTTTCGTCCACTCGCTTGCCAGTGTCTCCCCTCCCGCACGGAGGAGAGGGCAAGGGAAGTACGTATGCCCATAAGCCTAGTGTTCGTGGACTATGAAAAAAGCCTTCGATAGCATTGAAGTGAATGCAGTCACGAATGTCCAACGAAATCAAGGAATCGAGGAGCAATATACGCGGCTTATAGCAGATACAAATGACGTCTGCTCTACTAATATCACCTTTTCTACCAGCCAACATACACATTGAACGTGGCGTACGACAGGGTGATACAATCTCTCCCAAACTGTTCACGGCAACCCCTGAGGAAGTTTTGCGCACATTAAATAGGGTTGACGGGGGTATTACCATAGACGGAGACATGCTCAACCACTTCCGGTTTGTGGATGACATAGTCAGCATCAGCCACAGCATCAAAGGAGGCTCAGTAATGCCTAAATCAGCGTAGTTTCTGTCTCTGCGAGGATATGCGTCTTAGAACTGATTCCATCAAAAACATTAATTCGTACATCTACTTGAGCCAAGAAATTACGAACTCCCATGACATGCATAAAGAGATCTGCCGAAGGTTAGCTGTGTTTTGGTTTTGCTTCAACCGCATCAAGACCGTACTTCAACAGATGAAAAACAACAAAGCGAGCGCTCACACCTTCAACAGCCTAGCTATTCCAGCCATAGTGTATGGCTGCGGGGTGTAGAACCTACGGAAAAGTGACATGGCGCGGCTCCAAGCTACTCAACCAGCGATGGAGCCTAGAACACTGTCACTTTCACTACGAGACCACACCCACAACACCACCATCAGGAGTCAAACCTGTTTCAATGACGTCGTGGATACGGCGTTGCTAAGAAAGTACAGGTAGGCAGGCCATGTGGTACGTATACCTGACAATAGATGGGCACGTAAAGTACGTCATGGTGGCCCTACACCAATAATCGTCGCCCCGGACGGCCACTAATGAGAGGGAGAGATGGCCTGCAACAAGACCTTGGTCCGACATGGTACTTAAAGGCAAAAGACAGAGATGAGTTTAGACAACATGTGGCTACCTGGCATAGGGCACATCATGTGCCCGAGTGAACACCAGGATTACAGTTTTCTCTTAATGTATTTTCATTATCCATTCTCCTTATCAATGTAGCACCCTATGAAGCATGAGGCCCCGACAGCAGATGGCTGCTTACAAGAAGTCTGCACAAAAAGACTATGAGCTCTTGCTTTTGAAATGTCTGAACTAATTTGTTTTACGTGATCGAATTGCTACCCTCATAGGTTTACTGACCTTTTTCCTATCTCACTTTTTAAGAGATCGCAGTAACAATTCAATTCATCCCGTGACCTCTTGGGATCTTTGAGGCACCCCTGCAGACACCTCCAAAATTCGACGCCACCTCTCTCTGTCTGCGGTTGCATTTTATGCTTCCTCGAGTCGTAGGTTAGTCCATTCAGGGATATTCGTTTCGCCATGTCTTCCACAACATCCCCGCCTGCGCTTACCTCAAACTGTGCCATATGGCATCGTATATGCAAGGCCTTTGAACTTGGAGATGTGGCCATACCATGTCCACTGGAACGTGTATACTTGACATTGCATGTGTATGAGAGTATGTCTGTTTAGGTGGGTCAATGATTCGGGATTCGTATTTTCTCTCCAAGTAGAGCACATGGTGATTACTTCAGCTGGCGCATTTACAGGAAGCCTGTGTCCGAGCACTTATAGTACTGGCTTCAATAGCAATAATTTAACAAGGTGATGTTGCTAGCTACGTGTACAATCCTCGTTAGTCGCCTTTTACAACATGCTTGAAATGTCACATTGGTTATTATCTTCATCCGGATACCACTCGGGTGATGTGTGTGTTTGTATGTGGGTATCAGAATGAACCAGTCAACTAACCGCACTTAATTCCCGATCCTATATTACGGTTTGTTCCCCAGATAAGACAAAGAAATTTCTGGAGCTGTTATTAATTATATTGATTGTGTCCCCTTCCGCTGACCGCCATTCATGTCACACGGTGTGCGCTGTTGTGTTTGTGTCGCTTACTGGGAGATCGATCTAACCACGTGTGTCCAAGAACCACCCCAGGATATTCGCCGTTCGAGTTCTACATTGTTTGATCACTTCCTTCTCTTTGTGTCGATCACGACATTGATTTGATTCTGTGTTTCCACCATTTATACCGACTCCTTTTCGTTTAATCAGATTCCTTCAGATATGTTTTGACCTTGACCTCAGCCCACGTGTGACCCTCATTGGGGAAGAAATAAGAGGTTGATTGCTGCCTACTATGAAAGGTCAAGGTAGCCTAATAAATCAATCAGAACCTTTCAGCCCTCTGTGGAGCACATGTCTTAAACAAATACACACAAAGTCCTCCTGCCCTGACCATTCCGTTCCAGATCTGTCCACTTGTTCCGTTTCCTTTGTTTGTCTATACATGTTTTTGTTTGCCTCTATCACTAATGCCCTGGGGATTCCAGAAGAGAGACCGCTTGTAAGGACATCAGCTGGTTTTCTTAATATGTGTCGTATCCTTTGTCAACGACTTCACCTCATGTTCTACTGACGTCTGGTTCTGCCCAACAGTTCCACATTAGTGATCTTATTATACCATTGCAGTCTCTCTATGCTGCCTGGTTCTGTCAAATAGTTCCACATTAGTGATCTTATCATACCATTTCAATCTCTCTTTTCTGGACAGTCACCAATGTATACAATTCAGATATTTTCATTGTTATTATTGTTCCCCGTATTTCACAGCCATAGAGTAGATCGGACATTATAGTTTAAGATTGTTATTGAATTTTTATTTATGTGTTGGCTTAAATTCATTTGGTTTCCATAAGTTCCTGAATAAAACGAAGGTTCATCTCGTCTTTTGCATTTTAATTGTAACACCTTTTATCTGTACTTCCTACTGTGTCTATATTGTAACCAAGATATTTGATGATCCCACGTCTAGGGATGTGTCTCGCCAGCATCATCTTATTGTCTTTAGTTGCATTTATTCTCATATTCTTTAAGGTTTTATTTCTCTGTGTATTCTCTGTTCCAATTTATGTGACCTCTCTTCAAGAATAGTTTTAATGTTCTTTACTTTGGGCATGGGGCCTGCTACCTCATCCTGTCGAAATTTAATCTACGAAAGCTAGAACAAGAAATGTAGTCTCATCAATCAGTCAAGCAAAGCCATTCTCTCCTGTCGGTGTATAGCTGTTGACAGCATCTCGTCAGCTTGCACGATCTTGGACTGCTATCTCTCTGTCGGTGTATAGCTGTTGACAGCATCTCGTCAGCTTGCACGATCTTGGACTGCTATCTCTCTGTCGGTGTATAGCTGTTGACAGCATCTCGTCAGCTTGCACGATCTTGGACTGCTATCTCTCTGTCGGTGTATAGCTGTTGACAGCATTTCGTCAGCTTGCACGATCTTGGGCTGCTATCTCTCTGTCGGTGTATAGCTGTTGACAGCATTTCGTCAGCTTGCACGATCTTGGGCTGCTATCTCTCTGTCGGTGTATAGCTGTTGACATCATCTCGCCAGCTTACACGATCTTGGACTGCTATCTCTCTGTCGGTGTATAGCTGTTGACATCATCTCGCCAGCTTGCACGATCTTGGGCTGCTATCTCTCTGTCGGTGTATAGCTGTTGACATCATCTCGTCAGCTTGCACGATCTTGGGCTGCTCTCTCTCTGTCGGTGTATAGCTGTTGACAGCATCTCGTCAGCTTGCACGATCTTGGACTGCTCTCTCTCTGTCGGTGTATAGCTGTTGACATCATCTCGCCAGCTTGCACGATCTTGGACTGCTATCTCTCTGTCGGCGTATAGCTGTTGACAACATCTCGCCAGCTTGCACGATCTTGGACTGCTCTCTCTGTCGGTGTATAGCTATTTCCATAAGAATTCCATGTGAGCGCCCGTCTGACTTTTTTGGCGCTTGTCCCATCCAGTCCCTTTTTCTCCTCTTATTTGTTGTTCCAGTGGCTGTTGTTGACTCCTTTCCCATAGGTCATCATTCCTCATCATGTCCTACAACTGCAGGCCAATTATCCTTCTGCGTCTTGGTTGTTCTCTATGTTCCGACTACACACAGCAACACCGACTTGACACTTGTCTCCGCTCCACACAGCAACACCGACTTGACACTTGTCTCCGCTCCACACAGCAACACCGACTTGACACTTGTCTCCGCTACACACAGCAACACCGACTTGACACTTGTCTCCGCTCCACACAGCAACACCGACTTGACACTTGTCTCCGCTCCACACAGCAACACCGACTTGACACGGGCTTTGGATATTCTGTTGTTTAGTGTCTGGAATGCCCTTCTTGCCTTTTCAAATTTTGTTCATTACATTTGCATCTGTACCCCCTGACTTGTCAATTGTGGTAAAGGCATCCACCTCTTAGAACGACTTTCCTTCCATCATGATTGGCTTTTTGTTAAAGGATCGAAGCTCCATGGTAACTGCTTATCTTTGTTCATCGTTCGTACAGTAGAACCGATGTTTTGGTCATCCTGCGGTCCCTTTCAGTAACTGCTTATCTTTGTTCATCGTTCGTACGGTAGAACCGATGCTTTGGTCAGCGTGCGGCCCCTTTCAGTAACTGCTTATCTTTGTTCATCGTCCGTACAGTAGAACCGATGCTTTGGTCATCCTGCGGTCCCTTTCAGTAACTGCTTATCTTTGTTCATCGTTCGTACAGTAGAACCGATGCTTTGGTCAGCGTGCGGCCCCTTTCAGTAACTGCTTATCTTTGTTCAGCGTTCGTACAGTAGAAACGATGTTTTGGTCAGCGTGCGGCCCCTTTCAGTAACTGCTTATCTTTGTTCAGCGTTCGTACAGTAGAAACGATGTTTTGGTCAGCGTGCGGCCCCTTTCAGTAACTGCTTATCTTTGTTCAGCGTTCGTACAGTAGAACCGATGCTTTGATCAGCCTGCGGAACCGGAATATTTTCTTATTAACAGAACATGTCATTATAAGGTTATTTCTGGTACTCATCTTATAATGTCTGAGACCTCATCGCTGACTCCCTTTCTTATAATGTATGAGACCTCATCGCTGACTCCCTTTCTTATAATGTCTGAGACCTCATCACTGACTCCCTTTCTTATAATGTCTGAGACCTCATCGCTGACTCCCTTTCTTATAATGTCTGAGAACTCATCGCTGACTCCCTTTCTTATAATGTCCTATCTTGTTAAGTTCAGACCTCATCGATGACTCCCTTTCTTATAATGTCTGAGACCTCATCACTGACTCCCTTTCTTATAATGTCTGAGAACTCATCGCTGACTCCCTTTCTTATAATGTCCTATCTTTTTAAGTTCAGACCTCATCACTGACTCCCTTTCTTATAATGTCTGAGAACTCATCGCTGACTCCCTTTCTTATAATGTCTGAGAACTCATCGCTGACTCCCTTTCTTATAATGTCTGAGACCTCATCACTGACTCCCTTTCTTATAATGTCTGAGACCTCATCACTGACTCCCTTTCTTATAATGTCTGAGAACTCATCACTGACTCCCTTTTTTATAATGTCTGAGAACTCATCGCTGACTCCCTTTCTTATAATGTCTGAGACCTCATCACTGACTCCCTTTTTTATAATGTCTGAGAACTCATCGCTGACTCCCTTTCTTATAATGTCTGAGACCTCATCACTGACTCCCTTTCTTATAATGTCTGAGACCTCATCGCTGACTCCCTTTCTTATAATGTCTGAGACCTCATCGCTGACTCCCTTTCTTATAATGTCTGAGCTTTTTAAGTTCAGACCTCATCACTGACTCCCTTTCTTATAATGTCTGAGAACTCATCGCTGACTCCCTTTCTTATAATGTCTGAGAACTCATCGCTGACTCCCTTTCTTATAATGTCTGAGAACTCATCGCTGACTCCCTTTCTTATAATGTCTGAGAACTCATCGCTGACTCCCTTTCTTATAATGTCTGAGAACTCATCGCTGACTCCCTTTCTTATAATGTCTGAGAACTCATCGCTGACTCCCTTTCTTATAATGTCTGAGACCTCATCGCTGCCTCCCTTTCTTATAATGTCTGAGACCTCATCGCTGACTCCCTTTCTTATAATGTCTGAGAACTCATCGCTGACTCCCTTTCTTATAATGTCTGAGACCTCATCGCTGCCTCCCTTTCTTATAATGTCTGAGACCTCATCACTGACTCCCTTTCTTATAATGTCTGAGAACTCATCACTGACTCCCTTTCTTATAATGTCTGAGACCTCATCACTGACTCCCTTTCTTATAATGTCTGAGACCTCATCGCTGCCTCCCTTTCTTATAATGTCTGAGACCTCATCACTGACTCCCTTTCTTATAATGTCTGAGACCTCATCACTGACTCCCTTTCTTATAATGTCTGAGAACTCATCGCTGACTCCCTTTCTTATAATGTCTGAGACCTCATCGCTGACTCCCTTTCTCATAATGTCTGAGACCTCATCACTGACTCCCTTTCTTATAATGTCTGAGAACTCATCGCTGACTCCCTTTCTTATAATGTCTGAGACCTCATCACTGACTCCCTTTCTTATAATGTCTGAGACCTCATCACTGACTCCCTTTCTTATAATGTCTGAGAACTCATCGCTGACTCCCTTTCTTATAATGTCTGAGACCTCATCGCTGACTCCCTTTCTTATAATGTCTGAGACCTCATCACTGACTCCCTTTCTTATAATGTCTGAGACCTCATCGCTGACTCCCTTTCTTATAATGTCTGAGAACTCATCGCTGACTCCCTTTCTTATAATGTCCTATCTTTTTAAGTTCAGACCTCATCGATGACTCCCTTTCTTATAATGTCTGAGACCTCATCACTGACTCCCTTTCTTATAATGTCTGAGAACTCATCGCTGACTCCCTTTCTTATAATGTCCTATCTTTTTAAGTTCAGACCTCATCACTGACTCCCTTTCTTATAATGTCTGAGAACTCATCGCTGACTCCCTTTCTTATAATGTCTGAGAACTCATCGCTGACTCCCTTTCTTATAATGTCTGAGACCTCATCACTGACTCCCTTTCTTATAATGTCTGAGACCTCATCACTGACTCCCTTTCTTATAATGTCTGAGAACTCATCACTGACTCCCTTTTTTATAATGTCTGAGAACTCATCGCTGACTCCCTTTCTTATAATGTCTGAGACCTCATCACTGACTCCCTTTTTTATAATGTCTGAGAACTCATCGCTGACTCCCTTTCTTATAATGTCTGAGACCTCATCACTGACTCCCTTTCTTATAATGTCTGAGACCTCATCGCTGACTCCCTTTCTTATAATGTCTGAGACCTCATCGCTGACTCCCTTTCTTATAATGTCTGAGACCTCATCGCTGACTCCCTTTCTTATAATGTCTGAGCTTTTTAAGTTCAGACCTCATCACTGACTCCCTTTCTTATAATGTCTGAGAACTCATCGCTGACTCCCTTTCTTATAATGTCTGAGCTTTTTAAGTTCAGACCTCATCACTGACTCCCTTTCTTATAATGTCTGAGAACTCATCGCTGACTCCCTTTCTTATAATGTCTGAGAACTCATCGCTGACTCCCTTTCTTATAATGTCTGAGAACTCATCGCTGACTCCCTTTCTTATAATGTCTGAGAACTCATCGCTGACTCCCTTTCTTATAATGTCTGAGAACTCATCGCTGACTCCCTTTCTTATAATGTCTGAGAACTCATCGCTGACTCCCTTTCTTATAATGTCTGAGACCTCATCGCTGCCTCCCTTTCTTATAATGTCTGAGACCTCATCGCTGACTCCCTTTCTTATAATGTCTGAGAACTCATCGCTGACTCCCTTTCTTATAATGTCTGAGCTTTTTAAGTTCAGACCTCATCACTGACTCCCTTTCTTATAATGTCTGAGAACTCATCGCTGACTCCCTTTCTTATAATGTCTGAGAACTCATCGCTGACTCCCTTTCTTATAATGTCTGAGAACTCATCGCTGACTCCCTTTCTTATAATGTCTGAGAACTCATCGCTGACTCCCTTTCTTATAATGTCTGAGAACTCATCGCTGACTCCCTTTCTTATAATGTCTGAGAACTCATCGCTGACTCCCTTTCTTATAATGTCTGAGACCTCATCGCTGCCTCCCTTTCTTATAATGTCTGAGACCTCATCGCTGACTCCCTTTCTTATAATGTCTGAGAACTCATCGCTGACTCCCTTTCTTATAATGTCTGAGCTTTTTAAGTTCAGACCTCATCACTGACTCCCTTTCTTATAATGTCTGAGACCTCATCACTGACTCCCTTTCTTATAATGTCTGAGAACTCATCGCTGACTCCCTTTCTTATAATGTCTGAGACCTCATCACTGACTCCCTTTCTTATAATGTCTGAGACCTCATCACTGACTCCCTTTCTTATAATGTCTGAGAACTCATCGCTGACTCCCTTTCTTATAATGTCTGAGAACTCATTGCTGACTCCCTTTCTTATAATGTCTGAGACCTCATCGCTGACTCCCTTTCTTATAATGTCCTAGCTTTTTAAGTTCAGACCTCATCGCTGCCTCCCTTTCGTCAATCGGAAGTCAGGTACACATTTAGGGCTAGGTAGACGAGACTGTCGCGATGAGACCCGGCTTGTTTCTGTAAGAGACACGTGCACTGCTACCCATGAAAGACGACCAAGAAAAGTTGTTTGTGAGCAAGCAACATTATAATCTCATAAATAAGACACAACCACACTAAGTGCACAGCAATGCATTGACGTCACCTTCATGGAACTCGGCCAACCTTGACGCCACCTTCATGGAACTCGGCCAACATCGACACCACCTTTATAGAAGTAGGCGAACATCAACATCACCTTCATAGAAGTAGGCCAACATCGACACCACCTTCATGGAAGTAGGCCAACCTTGACGGCACCTCTGTGGAAGTAGGCCAACCTTGACGCCACCTTCATGGAAGTAGGGCAACCTTGACACCACCTTCATGGAAGTAGGTCAATCTTGACACCACCTTCATGAGGTTGTAGCTAGGCTTGCATGATGATGAGGTAGCTAGGCTTACATGATGATGAGGATGTTGATGGACTTTCATGATGATGAGGATGTTTATGGGCTTACATGATGATGAGGTTGTAGATGGGCTTACATGATGATGAGGTTGTAGCTAGGCTTACATGATGATGAGGATGTAGATGGGCTTACATGATGATGAGGTTGTAGCTAGGCTTACATGATGATGAGGATGTTGATGGACTTACATGATGATAAGGTTGTTGATAGGCGTTTATGATGATGAGGTTGTTGATGGACTTACATGATGATGAGGTTGTTGATAGGCATACATGATGATGAGGTTGATGATGGACTTACATGATGATGAGGATGTTGGTCTTATATAATGAGAACATAGTTGGGCATACAATACCTGATGCTGATGGCCTTACATGAAGAGGATGATGTTGGTCTTACATATTGAGGCGGTTTATGGGCATACGTGATGAGGATGCTGGTGGGCATACGTGATGATGCTGATGGGCATACATGATGAGGATGCTTGTGGGCATACATGATGAAGATGCTGGTGGGCATACACATATGCTGCAATCCAGAACATGGCTTAATCCTGATTGAAGTCTAAATGTTGAACTAAATCTTCTAGCTATACTAATATGTTACTAATTTACTATCTAAGGCATGTTCGAGCCTTTGTTAGTCTGTTCCCAAAATGCTGTGCCATTTCTCTGACCCCTTCCCTGTTTTCTATTTGCTAGCGCCACATTATGAATGCGACCTGAATAAATCACCGAAGAAAGGCGCCATTGTCATTCGCCAATTTTTCTGGATCGAAGTGACACCTTTACTAAAGCTGTAAGGCATATGTCGGAGCAGGATCAAAGCGAGGCTACGTCTGCTTACAGCAAGAAACAATATTACACAACACTGTCTATGTCATATTTAGACATGTGCAAGAAAAGACCATTCGCCTTTGAGCAAAATACTATCTTTTTCTTCAAGTGTCACGGCCGCGTGTGTTAACGGCGAATTTCAGTCCATAAGTGTATGTCCTTCTTGTTATCTATCAATTCTGTTGATATATTTTTTGTGTCCGTATCTGTTCTCTTCCCGCAATTTTTGCCTGTTGTGAAGTATTCTAACATGCATCTTTTGGTGGCAGAATGCGCCCCATCGCACAACTTCTAGCAGCCTTATTCCCGGTTATGTTTGTAACTTCTTTATTTCCGTAATATCTGTCCTGGTAACATTGATCATTTTAACTTTCTTCCAATTGCCTTATTGTTTATTTACTAACTACCGATGATTCTGTTTGCAAGGACACGACAGGTTCTAAGTAATACAGAATCATTGGTTAGGCTAGGCTCTTTTATCATGTTTTGTCGGGTCGGTTTTATCATGTTTTGGTCAGGCTGCTTTATCATGTTTTGGCTACTCTGTTTTATCATGTTTTGTGTAGGCTGTTTTATCATGTATTGGCCAGGCTGCTTTATCGTGTTTTGGGTAGGCTGTTTTATCATGTTTTGGGTAGACTGTTTTATCATGTTTTTGGTAGGCTGTTTTATCATGTTTTGGCCGGTCTGTTTTATCATGTTTTGGCCAGGCTGCTTTATCATGTTTTGTCTAGGCTGTTTTGTCATATTTTGGGTAGGCTGTTTTATTGTTTGGGCTAGGCTGTTTTATCATGTTTTGTTGGGCTGTTTCATGTTTTTAGGCTGTTTTATTGTTTGGGCAAGGCTGTTTTATCATGTTTGGGCTAGCCTGTTTTATCATGTTTGGGCTAGGCTGTTTTATCATGTTTTGACCAGGCTGTTTTATTGTTTGGGCTAGGCTGTTTTATTGTTTGGGCAAGGCTGTTTTATCATGTTTTTGCCAGGCTGTTTTATCATGTTTGACCAGGATGTTTTATCATGTTTTGGCTAGGCTGTTTTATCATGTTCAGGCTGTTTAATCATGTTTTGGCCAGGCTGTTTTATCATGTTTTGGCCAGGCTGTTTTATCATGTTTTGGTCAGGCTGTTTTATCATGTTTTGGTCAGGCTGTTTTATCATGTTTTGGCCAGGCTGTTTTATCACGTTTTGGTCAGGCTGTTTTATCATGTTTTGGCTAGACTGTTTTATCATGTTTTGGTCAGGCTGTTTTATCATGTTTTGGCCAGGCTGTTTTATCATGTTTTGGCCAGGCTGTTTTATTGTTTGGGCTAGGCTGTTTTATTGTTTGGGCTAGGCTGTTTTATCATGTTTTGGCCACGCTGTTTTATCACGTTTTTGTCACGATGATTTATCATGTTTTGTCTAGGCTGTTTTATCATGTTTTGGGTATGCTGTTTTATCATGTTTTGGGTAGGCTGTTTTATCATGTTTTTGGGTAGGCTGTTTTATCATGTTTGGGCTAGGCTGTTTTATCATGTTTTGGGTATGCTGTTTTATCATGTTTTACAACACGTTTTCTGCGCTGGTTGTGGCTAGAAGCAAACTTAATCAAATTAGAAGGAGACCTCTACACCCCATGTCGGGGTAGATGCTGAGTGGCTAAGGTAGAAGCTGAGTGGCTAAGGTAGAAGCTGAGTGGCTAAGGTAGAAGCTGAGTGGCTAAAGTAGAAGCTGAGTGGCTAAAATAGAAGGTGAGTGGCTAAGGTAGAAGCTGAGTGGCTAAGGTAGAAGCTGAGTGGCTAAGGTAGAAGCTGAGTGGCTAAGTTAGAAGCTGAGTGGCTAAGTTAGAAGCTGAGTGGCTAAGTTAGAAGCTGAGTGGCTAAGTTAGAAGCTGAGTGGCTAAGTTAGAAGCTGAGTGGCTAAGTTAGAAGCTGAGTGGCTAAGGTAGACGCTGAGTGGCTAAAGTAGATGCTGAGTGGCTAAGGTAGAAGCTGAGTGGCTAAGGTAGAAGCTGAGGGGCTAAGGTAGAAGCTGAGTGGCTCAGGTAGAAGCTGAGTGGCTAAGGTGGAAGCTGAGTGACCTAAGTTAGAAGCTGAGTGGCTAAGGTAGAAGCTGAGTGGCTAAGGTAGAAGCTGAGTGGCTAAGGTGGAAGCTGAGTGGGCTAAGTTAGAAGCTGAGTGGCTCAGGTAGAAGCTGAGTAGCTCAGGTAGAAGCTGAGTGGCTAAGTTAGAAGCTGAGTGGCTAAGTTAGAAGCTGAGTGGCTCAGGCAGAAGCTGAGTGGCTAAGGTAGAAGCTGAGTGGCTAAGTATGTCTCGTCAAGGTTTTAAATTGTAAACATCAAAATGTAAGAGACTTCCTGTGGAGGTTCATTGTTTCGCTTCTGTGTAATTGTTTTTCTTCTGTTTGAGAACGGCAGTATGCCTCTTTAAGATTTTGTTAAGTATTTACCGATGTCTCTGGTGTCACTCTACCCTGCTGGCATTGCTGTCCTGTTGGGGGCTTGAGGTTCAAGCTGGTTGGGTCGCAGAAACAAAACACGTCTTTATAGTTCAGAGGTGATAGGAATAACTGTTAGGTCGGGACCTTGAATAGAGTCTTGTCCTGACATATTGACTCTGAACCTTGGCATACCTGACACACCTGGCACACAGGACACACCTTAGTACAACTGGTACACATGACACACCTGGCACACTTGACACACCTTGGTACAACTGGAACACCTGACACACCTGACACAGCTGGTACACCTGACACACCTTGGTACACCTGGCATACCTGACACACCTGGTACACCTGGCATATCTGACACACCTGGTATACTTGGCATACCTGATACACCTGGTACACCTGACACACCTTGATACAACTGGAACACCTGACACACCTTGGTACACCTACCACACCTGACACATCTTGGTACACCTACCACACCTGACACACCTTGGTACAACTGGGACACCTGCCACACCTTGGTACACCTGGCACACCTTGGTACACCTAGCACACCTTGGTACACCTGGCACACTTCTTCAGATACATTGTGCTCATTCATATTATTGTCTAATGAGTTGCAAGGACTGAGGTCAGAACTAAGAAAATTCCCTGGTGGCTACAACAATTAGATAAATGCCAACATACCAGATTGACAACCCCAACATACCAGGTTGACAATCCCAACATACCAGATTGACAATACCAACATACCAGGTTGACAATCCCAACATACCAGGTTGACAATCCCAACATACCAGATTGACAACCCCAACATACCAGGTTGACAATCCCAACATAACAGGTTGACAATCCCAACATACCAGGTTGACAACCCCAACATACCAGATTGACAATCCCAACATACCATGTTGACAATCCCAACATACCAGATTGACAATCCCAACATACCAGGTTGACAATCCCAACATACCAGGTTGACAATCCCAACATACCAGGTTGACAACCCCAACATACCAGGTTGACAATCCCAACATACCAGGTTGACAATTCCAACATACCAGGTTGACAACCCCAACATACCAGATTGACAATCCCAACATACCATGTTGACAATCCCAACATACCAGATTGACAATCCCAACATACCAGGTTGACAATCCCAACATACCAGGTTGACAATCCCAACATACCAGGTTGACAATCCCAACATACCAGATTGACAATCCCAACATACCAGGTTGACAATCCCAACATACCAGATTGACAATCCCAACATACCAGGTTGACAATCCCAACATACCAGATTGACAATCCCAACATACCAGGTTGACAATCCCAACATACCAGATTGACAATCCCAACATACCAGGTTGACAATCCCAACATACCAGGTTGACAATCCCAACATACCAGGTTGACAACCCCAACATACCAGGTTGACAATCTCAACATACCATGTTGACAATCCCAACATACCAGGTTGACAACCCCAACATACCAGGTTCACATTGTGTTTGGTTTGACATGTTGTTGATTTTTTCATGGTATGACGGCTTTTCCCAGTCAACTTACCTGTAAATGGGTAACTGATGGAGTTATGGCCCAATTTTGGAGCCACAACTGGATCTACAGAATTTGTGGTCTGTCGTCCAGCAATGAAAGAGACTGGACACATATGGAGGTGCCCTATTGCAATGAAGGGACTGAGCACATATGGAGGCGCCCAGGTGCAATGAAGTTGGCTCTATGAGACATTTAAAATAATTCCTTTTCTTTTATGTGTTTTTGTTTGCAGTTTGCCTTGTACGACAGTGGTGCCACCATCGGACAACAGATTCTTGGCATTCACTATGGATACAGTAAAGGTTCAAATGCAGGGGCCAGTATTACAGGAAGGGAGAAAATTCTGTACGGACTGCTGTTTGTCTTAGTACCCTGGCTGAAAGAAAGAATATCTACTTTGTTATCTTACCTTGGGGTGTCAAGTGTTGACGATAAGGTGTGTGTATGTGTGATATTATGTTTTTGTTTATTTTATTTCGTGGTACTCTATTTTGTTGTATATGGTCAGGAAAAAAAGGTGACGGAAGAGCCAAAGCAGACATTTCCATTGAGGATAAAGTGTTGAAGACTTCCATCTCAGGCATCCATACACTGATGCAGAAAGCCCAGATCAGTTGGACTGGACATGTTGTTCACATGCCTGATGAAGGCCTCCCTAAGCAGCTGATGTACTGTAAGCTTAGCCTGCGCAGCAACACCTTGTTAGTTCTGGTTCTAAATTATTCCGCATATTGAGGCCACCAAAATGGCAGTTTTCTTCCAGGTTTGTCCTATCGAACATGACTGTATCACAAATGGTGAAACAGTTTCATGTGACTTTAGACTTGGAGATATTCATTTCTAGCCTTGATCTCTTTCCTTCTTTGTTGAGCATCTCTAACATGCAGGCGGTTGATTTCTGTCTCTGACTCTGTGACGAACACTATGTCACCCACAAATTGCAGATAATTGAGGCATCTGCCATGAATAATCATTCCAAAGTCCTTCCTATTGCAACTTCTTTGTTTTTCTTTGTAACATTTGCACAAAAAAGCACCACCTTCCAGGAAATAAAGACTTTTATCTAAACTAAAAGGAAAGTCGACCAAACGAGAGATAACTATCACTACCTTGATCGATTAGACCAGGTGATCTGCGTCTGCATGAGAACAGGACATAACAAATTGAATAACTACTTACACAGACTAGAATTGGCTCCATCACCCTTCTGTATATCCGGACAAGCTGCACAGACAGTGAACATTTCCTACAAGACTGTGAGTTATGTGCTTGAGCAACTGAGCACTGGCCCACGGAGATGAACCTCCATGTAAAGTTATTTTGTAGCATTGAAGAACTCTCGACCCCAACAACCTCAATCCAGAGAGCTAAGCTTCACGTGTAGACATAGTCATCAAAAACATGGTGAACGAGGAGAAGAAGAAGAAGAAGATTGTTACAGAAACCATCACTGCAAGAGAAGCACACAATCTTCCTGTAAGGTGTAGGAAACTATCTACAGCGACAGGTGTGGTCCTGTGCTTCATAGGTAGCATATACAGTATATATACAACCTTCAAAGGGAAATATGGAATTTCTTCCTCTGCCAAATACAAACAAATTGACCAACTGTTAACCTCTTATAGAGCTGAAGTGGTGCCCCAACAAATACATGGCCATATCAGAGTCCCAGAAAATGAAAGACCTAATGGTCTGACCATAGGTGGAACAACGCTACCTGGCCATCAGGCCGATGCCTGATGTTGCACTACAGGCAGATCCTGTAAGATAATTGCGAATGAGAATAGTTTAATCGGTGGGCTACATCATTTTAGACAGCAGACGTAACCGAATCCTCGGAACCCAGCCAGGCAATATTTTTACACACTTTGTCTTAGGAGGGTGATGAATATCAAATGGTAAGACAGGATCCCAGACACTGCTGTTATTGAGAGAGCTTGCTGCTGAAGACAGATGTGTCAGACCGAAAGGTGCAAATATCGCAGTCAAGCTGTAAACTAGCAACACAATGCATTCCGTTCTCCGGACTATATCCTGTTACTTGCAAAGTCCTGTTCAGTGCTTGGTAGCAGGACGAACGCAGAAGAAGAAGAATGAGAGAGCTGGTATCCCTAATATTGACACCATCATGATACAATCACAGATTTGCTGGGCGGGTCATGTGGTTCACATGCCAGACTCGCGAGATAGTCTTCTATAGCGAGATGCAGAAGAGCAATCGCTCCCAGGGAGGGCAAAAAAAAAGTGCTTTAAAGACACACTTAAAACGTTTCTGAAGCATAAACTACAAAACATGGGAAGATGCAGTGCGAGACTGTCCGCACAACCTGGTGCACAGATCTCTGAAGATCAGCAGTGTCATCTGAGGCTTCTAAAAAGGCTGCAGCAGAACAACGGAGAAAGGCCAGAAAAGCCCGTGAAATATCACCGTCTCGCAAAGCGAACTTTCCATGCCCTCACTACCTGCGATTATGCAAATCCCATTAAGGACTCGTCAGCCATCTCCGCACCCATCCACAACCCAGACTCACAGAATAATCGACTGAAAGGACTGGTTGAAGGAAAAGCTCTTCATCATCCGTGATGGACGAACAACAAGAAGGGAAGAGACCGACGTTTGATATTTGGACTGAGAACAGACCATGCCCAGCTCAACAAACATCTGAATGGAGTAGACCCACTGCATGAACCAAATTGCAGATTCTATTACCTCTACAAGGAATCAATTGAGCACCTCCTAACCGCAAGCCCAGGGCTAACTGGCCTGAGAGATTAGCTGCTCCAACTGCACCCCACCATACTCAACATAGTCTACACATGTACTTTTTGTCCGGAAGGCATTGGGCTGTCAAGAGCTCACAGCTAAAGGGATTATTTATTATCATCCTATGCCAAAAGCTGTTGGCACTTACAAATGATCATAAACATTAACTTAACATCTTTATACTGGTTTAGAAGACTCTGCAGTTGTATACAACCAGTTTCATTTAGTTTTCCTTGCTCTAAAAACTATACGCATCCAATCTATTTTGAATGCATTAATGGAGATATCATGTTAATATCTATTTTATTTTTCACCATCAGCCTAAAAAAAATTGTTTGTGATTATGAATAGGCCAACAATTGTTGTTCAAACGAGTAGAATGTCTCACAGAAATGAGTTTTATTTGTAAATTACTTGTCGACTTCATCAGGTGCGCAGGTTGCTGCATCAGGCAGAAACTGTTTTTAAGGTGGCAGCACTGGTGAACTTACTGGTGTTTCTGAGGAAAGGTGTGCATCTGTTAGTTGTGGAGCGCATTCTGGGCATACGGTCACAGTTTCCTCAACGTCAGGGTCTTCGACAGGTAAGTCAACGTTCCTCGTCGAACTTTCCTCAACGTCAGGGTCTTCGACAGGTAAGTCAACGTTCCTCGTCGAACTTTCCTCAACGTCAGGGTCTTCGACAGGTAAGTCAACGTTCCTCATCGAACTTTCCTCAACGTCAGGGTCTTTGACAGGTAAGTCAACGTTCCTCTTCAAAATTTCCTCAACGTCAGGGTCTTCGACAGGTAAGTCAACGTTCCTCGTCGAAGTTTCCTCAACGTCAGGGTCTTCGACAGGTAAGTCAACGTTCCTCGTCGAACATTTGTTAGTTCATATTGAGAATGTTCACGCTAAACATTATTGAGAAACTCAAAATGTTTGTTGTCAAAGATACTCGAACTCTGATCTTTACTTTTGATGAATTTTTTCTGGTAATGAGTTTGAAGTGGTCCTTCTTACATCCCAGAGTACTCAACAAGGTGAACCTGAATTCACCTCACTGTAGTGTAACGCACAGCCTTTCAGTAGTTCACTATTTGGAGTATCACAATGTCAGAAACCCTCCTCATTGCCTAGTCATCTGTAACATGACCTATTTCCACATTTAAGTATTATATATTGTAAGAGTAAGGCCAAGAAATCCTTGGTCTTTAAGTATTTCTTCGAGCGGAATGACCAACATGGCTGTGTCCCAGACGGCCTTCTGTTGTGAAGGTGACAATCTGTCTCAAGGATGTCTCCAGGATGAACACAACCTCTTCCCGTTCCTTGGTTCCACAGCCACCCTGAGTATCTGATGGTACAGGCCTTTCCAGAGAAGGCAGGAGAATTGATGGCCTCCAAGTTGAGTACATCGAACTACTGTAACAGTTCCAGCTGGAGCATGGGCGTTAAGGACAGGGGTGATAGGGCCGGGGATTCTGGGAACAAAGGTTACCTGAATGTGTGCCAAGGTCAATCACCATCTCGACACTAAGTCGACAAAGGAAATGAGGGGTTAGGGGAAGAATTTGTCTGGTGCAGGTGAGGGTTAGGAGCTGGCCATTCTGATTTAGGTAGGGGGGGGTGTGTGTTGATGACAGTCAGAGGTCGTCACGTTCGGCTGCGACATTTAGAGTGACAGGAATTCTGCGTGATTTGTCCAATAACAACTAGTTGGAGATAAATTCAAATTAGAATGATGGCTAAGTCAGACAACCAACAGAAGCCCATTGGACAGCCATGAAGTTGCTTGAGACTATATAAAACTCGGCAAAGATGAACTCAGCAGACTGGACTGGAGAGAGAGAGAGAGAGAGAGAGAGAATGAGACTAGCTAACAGACTGACTAGGAGTTAGTGAGAGACAGAATGAGTTGCAGGGTGACTGAACCAGCATATCCTTCGAGTCTTGGCCAGTTGTTCTATAAGTGTGTGTGTTGGACATCCAGTGACTAAAAGAGATCTGAATATGTGTGGTACGTGTAGGACACTGAGTGTACGATGTGTGTTCTGAGGTATGTGTATGCACAGATCAACTAAGTGTGTGAATACATGATTCCGACTAGAAGGACGTAATCAAAGTATTTGTAAATGCACAGATGGGAACTATTTGTGAATGTACAGATCACCTGACTGAAGGGATCTAAGTGTATGTGAGTGCACAGAATGACAGAGTACAGAATATGATCGTGAAGACGAGTTTGTGAGAGTGTGCAGATAGGGGAGGGTAAAATTAAAGTAAAGTAACCCATAGCATTACTGCCATAGGAGTGTGAGGTGTTAGCGATCTCACATTTCAAATGCTCGGCTAAATGAGGGCTGTAGCCATCTCCTCTCCCTCCCCATTTTTACTTCATGGACTGAACCGGTACTCATTTAAGGCTGGGTTGACCCAGGAGCCGTTGCGGTCTGAAAAAAACATTTCCGCCTCAACTGGGAAATGAACCCAGTACTACTCAGATACAAAGCTAGCGCGCTAACCACTGAGCTTAGCGGCTCCCTTAGGGCAGTGTACCAGCACGAATACTGGGTTTATTATTTGGGGGAAACATTCAAAAGCTAGTGCTTACAACCTCAGAGATAGTTAGTAGTACAAATATATATAATATTAGGATTATTTAGTTCGGATGTATTTTGTTCTTTATGCTAATATTGTTCTGTAAATTTTTACAAATTAAATATAGACCATTTTACACGGAGAGTGTTTACTGTGTTACATACTATGTGTAATCGTGTCGTGGTGTGGATACATGTTGTAACACTGTAGATAAGCTAACTACTTAATGAAACCTGGATTCTACCACACTACTTCACCGTTAGAAGTCGTGGCAGTGGATCCAGAGGATGCACTTCTGGTTTTCGCAGGTGGAAGGCCTCAAGATGCTCTTGTTCCCGGTACAGTAGTATCCATGTCTCGGAGCTGCACAGGATGATAGAGACGACACAGGAGTATGTACAGACTCTGGTCTCCAGGGAAATCCTCCGCTGAGACCAAACTCTGCGGATGGTACTGCATGGATGAAACCGCCAGCTCTTAGTATCTAACAAGAGTTAGGTGGTTTGTTTAGAGCAGCATAGATGGCGCCTAACAGGCTGCTTGTCTACTTTGCTCTAGTGTTTGAGTCTATTAAGATGGACTCGCACATCGGTTAACCACCCTCCTTAAGCACTTGTCCCAACGCAGCGGAGTATTAAGCTGCTTGAGCCTAGCCCACTAAGCAGGAAACCTTTCTATTGGCTACATCCCCATCTCATACCAGAACTGGTACCTGCACAAGGGCATCTGCCCCTGTTGAAGTACAGGTTGACTAAGAAGTAGAGTATCCAACTAGAGTTGATTGTTTCAGGTTGTGTTTTGAGTATCCAACTAGAGTTGATTGTTTCAGGTTGTGTTTTGAGTATCCAACTAGAGTTTATTATTTCAGGTTGTGTTTTGAGTATCCAACTAGAGTTTATTATTTCAGGTTGTGTTTTGAGTATCCGACTAGAGTTTATTATTTCAGGTTGTGTTTTGAGTATCCGACTAGAGTTTATTATTTCAGGTTGTGTTTTGAGTATCCAACTAGAGTTTATTATTTCAGGTTGTGTTTTGAGTATCCGACTAGAGTTTATTATTTCAGGTTGTGTTTTGAGTATCCAACTAGAGTTGATTGTTTCAGGTTGTGTTTTGAGTATCCAACTAGAGTTTATTATTTTAGGTTGTGTTTTGAGTATCCGACTAGAGTTTATTATTTCAGGTTGTGTTTTGAGTATCCAACTAGAGTTGATTATTGCAGGTTGTGTTTTGAGTATCCAATGAGCTGATTATTGTTTTATTATTGCAGGTTGGGTTTGAGTATCTAACTAGAGAGCTGATGTGGCATGGTTTCGCTGTAAGTATTTGCTAAACTTGTGGCATGGTTTAGCTGTTAATAGCTGTCCATCGTTGTCGATGAGGACCGCCGACATCATCCTTGTCACAGATTTCCCTGTTGGGTGTGAGTGCGCATGTGGCTGAACAGGCCAATGCGGGCACGAAAACATCTGCTACATATCGGGCAAACGAGGTTTGTAGAAGGTGATGGTGTTCCCGCTGTTTGGGATTTCCGGGTCTCACGTCTGTTCTGGGCTTTAACAACACGGTCGTCTTCGCCGGTAGCTACACCCGCCTTGACTGCGCTTCTCCAGTCAGATCTGTTTTGCGCAAGACATTCCCAGGTGTCGATGTCTTTCTGGCAACTTTTCAGTGAGTCCTTCAGACCGTCTTTAAAACGTTTCTTCGGGCGCCCTCTCTCGCGCCATCCCTCTCTCAGCTCGCCGTAGAGAAGCTTCTTTGGGAGCCGCTCGTCTGACATACGGACGAGGTGTCCGGCCCATCCTAGTCGTGCTTTTTCTAGCAGTGCATGTATGCTGGGCATGTTAGCCCTCGAGAGAACCTCGATGTCAGTGACACGATCTTGCCATCGGATGGGGAATATTCGCCTCAGGCAACCTGTGTGGAAGTGGTTTAACCTCCTTGCATGTCCAGAGTATACAGTCCAGCTTTCGCAAGCGTATAGTAGGGTTGGAATGATGGTTGCACGGTAGACTTTGAGTTTGGTCTTGACGCTGATGCCGCGACGTGCCCAGACCATCGAGCGCATTCTACCAAAGGCTGTGCTGGCCTTTGCTATTCTGCTTGCCACCTCATCGTCTAGGCTGACAGATCTTGACAGCGTGCTGCCCAGATATGTGAATTTGTCTACAACATTTAGCGTCTGCCCGCTGACTGTAGTCTCTGGTTTTGTGTACGGATTGCCTGGTGCTGGTTGGTACATGACCTGTAAGTATTTGCTAAACTTGTGGCATGGTTTAGCTGTAAGTATTTGCTAAACTTGTGGCATGGTTTAGCTGTAAGTATTTGCTAAACTTGTGGCATGGTTTAGCTGTAAGTATTTGCTAAACTTGTGGCATGGTTTAGCTGTAAGTATTTGCTAAACTTGTGGCATGGTTTAGCTGTAAGTATTTGCTAAACTTGTGGCATGGTTTAGCTGTAAGTATTTGCTGAACTTGTGGCATGGTTTAGCTGTAAGTATTTGCTAAACTTGTGGCATGGTTTAGCTGTAAGTATTTGCTGAACTTGTGGCATGGTTTAGCTGTAAGTATTTGCTAAACTTGTGGCATGGTTTAGCTGTAAGTATTTGCTAAACTTGTGGCATGGTTTAGCTGTAAGTATTTGCTAAACTTGTGGCATGGTTTAGCTGTAAGTATTTGCTAAACTTGTGGCATGGTTTAGCTGTAAGTATTTGCTAAACTTGTGGCATGGTTTAGCTGTAAGTATTTGCTGAACTTGTGGCATGGTTTAGCTGTAAGTATTTGCTGAACTTGTGGCATGGTTTAGCTGTAAGTATTTGCTAAACTTGTGGCATGGTTTAGCTGTAAGTATTTGCTGAACTTGTGGCATGGTTTAGCTGTAAGTATTTGCTGAACTTGTGGCATGGTTTAGCTGTAAGTATTTGCTAAACTTGTGGCATGGTTTAGCTGTAAGTATTTGCTAAACGTGTGGCATGGTTTAGCTGTAAGTATTTGCTGAACTTGTGGCATGGTTTAGCTGTAAGTATTTGCTGAACTTGTGGCATGGTTTAGCTGTAAGTATTTGCTGAACTTGTGGCATGGTTTAGCTGTAAGTATTTGCTGAACTTGTGGCATGGTTTAGCTGTAAGTATTTGCTAAACTTGTGGCATGGTTTAGCTGTAAGTATTTGCTGAACTTGTAGCATGGTTTAGCTGTAAGTATTTGCTGAACTTGTGGCATGGTTTAGCTGTAAGTATTTGCTGAACTTGTGGCATGGTTTAGCTGTAAGTATTTGCTGAACTTGTGGCATGGTTTAGCTGTAAGTATTTGCTAAACTTGCGGCATGGTTTAGCTGTAAGTATTTGCTGAACATTATGACCACTTTGTGTGTAGTTGCTCATGTTTTCTCAACCATTTTATTATAAAAAGTAACAGTTGAAGAAAGTATGTTGTGAATATCAAGTTTGGAGAGAATCCTGAAATCTTTAGTGGTACTTACAATCTATGTGGATACTAGATCACATAAGCATGTCAGGCAATGAGAGTGCTGATAAACTAGCAAAAACAGGAATAAACAAGCCACAACCCAACATTCCCATCGGCTAAACAACTACAAAAACATCTACAACGGCAGACAGCAATGGATGGACTGTTAGGCTACAGGTGCAAGAGCTCTACATGCAAACATAACTAAACCAATTTTTACATTGACCTTCTGGTCAAAATTCCCCTGATCTCTGGGTAGTGAGATCGGACCCCTGAACTCTGGGTAGTGAGATCGGACCCCTGATCTCAGAGTAGTGAGATCGGACACCTAATCTCTGGGCAGTGAGATTGAACTCCTGTGTTCAGTGTCAAGCAGGTTAAAAATCCCTCAGCAGTTGGATATCGCTGCCCGGAAAAAATTCAAGTTAAAAATCCAAATTGGTTGTACCTTCCTCCAGGCCTAGTAAGCCGCAGGAAGTTCTAAAATACCTACTACACATAGCCGAAGCCTCCGACTACCTGGCTACAGACATTAAATATGTTTCTTCTTCTTCTTCTACTTCTTCTTCTTCGTTCGTTCGTTCGTTCTCAATCTCCCACTACCAAACCCTGAAAGGGCTTAAGTAGCAGAATGTAGTCCAGAGAACGGAATGCGTTGTGTCGTAGTTTACAGCTTGGCTACGATATTTGCACCTTTTGATCCAACACATCCGACTTCAGCAAGCATTTCTTGAGTACCGGGTTAGCATTCCCTCTTCGATCCCTTCTCCTTAGTCAGTCTGCCCTGTTGCAGCCTGTTATCCAGGATCACCGCGTAGAGGTGTAGAAGGGTCTTGGCAGCTCTGGTTCACTGGCCCTGACGCTAGCAGTCAGCTATGGGTCGCTGACCACTGCAGCTCATGCGCTGCTCAGCATCTTGATCCCAAATATGTTTGAATACTAGTATTCCTAGTGACCTTGACTTTTCCATGGCATATATGAGTATAAAACAGAATTTTAATAACGTTTAGAAAAATCACTAAATTTGTATTTTTACCTAAATCAAAGTTTTAAAAAAGACTTTTGAAAGTCTGAAATAAGCATGTTCCTGTATCATCATCACTCATGAGGATAAACTTTTCTATTTCACTGCCTGAATCATTTTATTAATCATCTATCAATGATTGTCTTTCACTACATTCACTTAACTCATTCACTCCCAAATATTTTGGACCTCTGGACACAATTTTTTTCTTATGTAAAACTCAAACACAGTATCACTTAGTTGCGATCTATTTATCTTCAATAAACGATCACTGAAATATCACATATTATATACCACATTGTTCAGAATTGAGGCCAGAATTGAATGGAATACACATATTTTACAAATGGAAGTGAACATTTGTGTATGAGGAATTGTAGTTGCATAATGATGTTTATTTTTTAAAATTGTGAAAAAAATGTGTTACCCTCATCAGCACATTAATCAGCTGTAACCCAATACGCAAATAACGTAATGACTTTCTATTGATGGTAATCCACAAGGGAAGATGTTCTGAAAGGTACACTTTATTTGCTGCAGTTGTTTTCACAGTATTCATATTTTACTGAAGGCAGGTGAAGTTGAGAACGTGCTCAAAAATAAAAGCACCAATCAACATCAGTGTGAGTGTTTACAATTTACGCACACCCAGAAAGAATGTTCCTGCTGTATTCAATATATAAGTTTACACATTTATATTATACACACTAGTATGGCTGTCCAGGATCTTGAACCTTTACTGAATTTGTGAACTGTTACTACCATTGCTTGAGACAAAAGAGGGCACCACCCCCTCGTCAGTAGATTTAGTTTCACTTTCATCGCTCGACTTAGAACTAAGACTAGATAAACAAATTAAAGTATCGCTATCAGAACGATCGATATCTTCATCATCACTACCGTTAGCAATAATATAATCTATCCATTACCCAGCTTGTACTGTAGAAACTCTATTTGGTCTGAGTGTAGGTGCATGGGCTAGATTCAAGGCTGCCCTATGAAAAAAGAAATGTCTTTTTCAAGTACGAAAATAAACATTTTCTCAATGAAACACATGTTAACTTTTCAGGAAATGAAGAGTACAAAATCTGGACTTACACCAATAACCAAAATAAAACATTTAAGAGAACTAGTAATGAGAAAATAGTGATTTTGTGAACACAGTTGCAAAAGCCAATGTATCGACTCCTGGGTTTTCTGAAAAAATCCGGAAGCCGATGAATTGGCTCGTGGGAGTGAATGAGATAATCCTTCATCTCTAAGTAGTCATTGTTAGTACAAAGAAGTCAGACAAAGATCTTCAGATTTACAACGGGACATTGCAGACTCAAGGTCCACCTCCACAGAATGGGTCTCGGAGATACCACCACAAGCAAACACCAGGACATATCCTGCAGTACTGCACCACTTAAACAGACCAAAGAGAGACAGTCTGGCCCGGGGTAGCAACCATGATCGATATGCTACGGGAGGGACCGGCAAATACCTGAAACACATAGTCTCCTTCAGGAACCTCACCAGGCTAGAAGCCTAGCATCAGTTGATCAGGAACCTCACCAGGCTAGAAGCCTAGCATGTTGATCGAAGAAGAAGTGCAAAGAAGTGTCAATCTTCTCTTCAGTCTGTCTCTGCCTTGCTTGCCAGGTCTCTCTTTTCTAGATCATTGGTGTTTGATGTGACCTAAGTATTTTAATTTCCTAGACTTAATATTGTTTATTACCCAATTTTGTTCAATATCCAGCACTTTTAAGATTTCTGTGTCTTTCTTTCTCTCTATCCATGGTATTTTTAGCAATTTCCTGTAGCATTTTAGCTCAATGCATTCAATCTTCTTCTTTAGTGTTTGTGTGGTTGTCCATGTCTCACATCCATATGTTGCCACTGGGAAGATGAAAGTCATATTGTTTGTGTGGTTGTCCATGTCTCGCGTCCATACGTTGCCACTGGGAAGATGAAAGTCATATTGTTTGTGTTCTGCCATAAGTTTATCATTTTAGTTAAACCTCCGCAATGCCATATTCTTCCTGGCAATCTCCATTGCTGCTTATAATTGAGCAGAAATATCCAATCTATGTGACGTTCATAACTTCTTGCTTCTCTTGAATAACTTTAGGTCTGGTTTTATCATTTTATCTTGCTCTTGCTGATGTTAGGTATAGATTTTGTTCCTCACTGTGTTGTTGATCATCTGTTCCAGCCCCGCAGCACTCCCTGGAAGGACAACCATATCATCAGCATATCTAGGTTCTGGAGTTAGTTTAGTTTGGAAATGGTGCATCTTGAAAACGATTCAAACTACATGAAAATACCAAAATAATAATTGTGTTTGTTTTCAGGAGTTTCTATTCTTCTTGCTGCCTCTTATCAACTTCCAAAGGACGAAGAACACAGTGAAACGCTGGATTGGAGGTCAGAAACTGAGCTCTCAAGGTCACTTGAAACACAGAACACGAGCTGACCTTATGACCTGTGCAGTTTGTGAAGAGTGGCCAGTCATGCCTCGAGAAACTGGTTGTAGACACTTATTCTGTTATTACTGTATTTCAGTAAGTGATGCTGATAAATTGATTTCCTTTCAATTGATTAAATTTGGTGTAGTTAGCATCTTTTTGTAAATATGCAATACTTTAGTCATGGGTAAACTTCTACTATAGCCCTGAATAAACTTCTAATTTAGTCCTAGGCAAATTACTACTTTAGTCCTGGGTTAACTTCTAATTTAGTTCTAGATGAACTACTACTTTCTCACTGTGTAAACTTCTAATTTAGACCTAGGTAAATTACTACTTTAGTAAACTAACCCATAGTATTACTGCCGAAGGGGTGAGATGTTTGCGATCTCACATTTCAAAGGCTCGGCTATATGAGGGCGGTAACCATCTCCTCTCACTTGCCGCTTTTACTTCTTGGACTGAACCGGTACCTATTTAAGGCTGGGTCGACCCGCTAGCCATTGTGGTCTGAAAAAACACTACCGCCTCAACTGGGGAATGAACCCAGGACCACTCAAAGCCAGCGCGCTAGCCACTGCGCTACGCGGCTCCCAACTACTTTAGCCTTGGGTAAACTTCTAATTTAGTTCTAGGTGAATTCAGTTGTGAGTGATGTGAGAGATCCATTTGTATCTCTCCATCAAACACTTTTCTATCAGCATTATCAACTATTTCCATTCATAGACTTTATGAGAAGAGAAAGAATATTGTTGATGTTTATATTCAAATACTGGGGACGGCGTGGCCTAGTGGTTAAGTGACACGGCTCACAACCAGAAGGTGCTGGGTTCGATCCCCATCACAGCACCGGCCGTTACCCCGGGGAAGCAAACCCTTAGAAAATGCAGGAGGAAGCAGACCCTTACATAAAATGTATGCTGAAGTCGGATGCACTGGGCCGATAGGCGCAAAATAAAAACACAGTGCAACGCACACCGCCTTGGGGATTAGAGAAATAAGGCGAACGCAAAAAAAAAATAAAAAATATTCAAATACTTTCTCTACACACAGTTGTGAGTAATTATTTCTATCCTCTATTTCAGCATTTTTTTAAAATCAGCTTCATGCATCTAATAAGATCATTAGATGATTGAAAGCAAATAAGAGAAAGAATATAGTTATTTTGTGTTTGGCTTGGCTTCGTTCATTCACAATCTCCCACTTCCAAACACTGAAAGGACTTAAGTAGCAGAATGTAGTCCAGAGAACGGAATGTATTGTATTGTAGTTTACAGCTTGACTGTGATATTTGCACCTTTCGATCCAACACATCTGACTTCAGCAAGGATTTTTTGAGTACCGGGTTAGCATTCCCTCTTCGATCCCTTCTCCTTAGCCAGTCTGCCCTGCTGCAGCCTGTTATCCAGATCACCGCATGGAGGTGTAGAAGGGTCTTGGCAGCTCACGTTCACTGGCCCTGACGCTAGCAGTCAGCTATGAGTTGCTGACCACTGCAGCTCATGTGCTGCTCAGGATCTTGATCCCAAAAATTCATTTTGTGTTTTAATTAAAACATGTTTCTGTTTTTTTCTAACAGGCCAACTTGGCAGCAGACCCAAATTACTGCTGCCCACAATGTGGTCATCCTGTGGTGAGTCAGAGCAATGTGCAGGTGGTCAAGTGCCACATTAACCCTGGCCAGACGAGCTCCTGACATCCACAGCTGTCATGATTTGCTGAGAGGCCAAGATCAAGGCAGACAATTTTGAAGAATTTGTAAACAGATATACATATTTTTGTTCTGATGTATGTGTAGTACTTTTATGAGAATAATGGCTTATCTGGAATATATCTAAAACTGTGTTTGATTGAAGAAATAATACAGACGAAATGGTTGTGAACATTGTCTGCATTTGTTGTTTTGAATGAACAAGATAAGATGTTTTTGTGCATGTTTGTATTTGTGCCTTTTAATGTCATCATAGTGCATGTTTTTAATGTCTGTATATGAATATACTATTGACAGAACAGTTGTTTAATGCCCACAGTAAATTAATTTTTTTGTGCACCCTGAAAAGGATGTTATAACATTTGAATGGTGTAAACGTTTTAGAGAAGGCCGTACATCCGTGAGTGATGATCCCGGCTGTGGCGGCTCTCAACCTACCAGAGTCGTTCCTGTGAATATCCAGATTGTACAATGCCGTAGCCTGGAAAATCGACGCATATAACCTGTCGTGAAATTGCACAAGAGGCAAATGTTTCTCTGGTTACGGTGAACACTATTATTACATTTTTTTAAGGTTAGTGCATGTTGGGGTTTGATCACAAAGGGTGTCCTGCAAGATAATTCTCGACCACATACAGCTCACAGCACTATGTGCCATCTGCAGCAACTCAACTGGGATGTATTGCCACATCCACCTTACAGCCCAGATCTCACTCCAAGCAATTTCCACCTGTTTGGACCTCTAAAAGAATTCCCTGGGATGTTAGCACGCATGACGAAGTGAAACAGGCGGTCCTGGATTGATTCAGGCATACTGACAAATCTTTCTGTGCTGAAGCTTTTCAAGCATTACTTAAATGCTGGGATAAATGCATTAACATTGCAGGAGATTATATTGAAAAATAAATGGCATTTTGGCTACTTGAGGAAAAAAACAAAACTTTTCCCTTTGGGAAAAAAAAGTCCCATTTTGACTTGAACACCCCTCATATTTCTGGTATCTAATCTGGACCTTTCTTTAATTAATTTGTAGCTGTGTTACAATGGTCTTTTTCGCTCCTCCCAGTATAGCCCTTGGGTAGGTTGAAGACCTGGTCTAATGATATCTCCTAGATCCTCTATAGCAATATCTACTGATGGGATTCACTGTTTAAGATAATTATGTACACATTTCCGCAGCTGAAATGTTCAGAGGACAGGTGGATGTGGAGGGATCTGATCATCAATGCCACATGGAGATGGGCCGGCTATGTGGTGCGCATGCTGGATAACAGATGGGCACGTAGAATGATGTCGTAGAGGCCATACAACTTCAGCCACCCTCTCAGGCGACCAAGGATGAGGTGGAGAGATGGCGTAATGGAGGCCCAGGGCCCAACATGGTACACCGAGACAAAAGAGCGGAATGAGTTTACTCAACATTTGGCTACCTGGCATCAGACACACGAGCCTGATTGAATACCAGGATTTTGAGATTTGAGTAAAATGTATGTGCAGATCAATTCCATAAAAGATTACTGGTCTGTTTAAAAAGTTCCAGAACTATTTTTTAAAATAACTTTTTCGTGCCATGTCTCCTGCGAAATACTCCCCCTCCTCTATTAAATCACTCCCAACACTGATTCCACTTCTGGAAGCATTTTTGGAGATCACTCGTAGATCCATCTGTGAATTGCCCTTAATTTCTTCAATAGTCTGGAATCAGTTATGTCTGCTGGTAACCAGATCAAGTAAGTAGGTCGGCTGAGAAAGCACACTTGTCTTTGCTGGCAAACATTCTATAACGGCAGTGATTGATGGGCTGATGCATTGTCAGGGTGGGGGAACCAGGAGTTGTTTCTACACAAGGAAGGCCTTTGTCTCCTGACATTTCTATTTGAATGGCGTGGCACGATCGTCTCCTGACATTTCTATTTGAATGCCATGGCACGATCCTATGAAGATGTTGCATTCTTTTGGTCTTTGATTGACGAGCCACACCAAGATCTTGTTCTCGTGTTTTAGTCCATTATGGAATTCGGCCAGGCCATGGATTTGACTGAATGGAATTCACACTAGTTGACAACTTACACTTATGTCCACGGAAATGTGTTGTCGGTTTCCATTTGGATTAGTTAGTTCGTTCATTGAATTTGTGGTGTTTTCCCCTTTGATTATCCAGGCATGGTCATCGGCTATTTGCAATAGTATTTCTGTTACCATGTGTTGTATTTCCATGGTCCAGTGCACACGACTGAACTTCCTGAAATTGGCATCCTGTCTGCTGACAGTGCCAGTTGTGGAGTGACTCGGAAATTTCCAAAGGCCAATAATAGACCAACACATCGCTTTGGAGAGATTGGTCCTTGCCCGGTTAGCAATATGTCCATGATACATCGCTCACACTCAAAGCAATGAACAGAAACAGTGGGCAATCGAATCCTGCAAGGGATCAAAATGCTGAGCAGCGCATGAGCTGCAGTGGTCAGCGACCCATAGCTGACTGCTAGCATCAGGGCCAGAGATGCCAAGACCCTTCTACACCTCCATGCGGTGATGCTGGATAACAGGCTGCAGCAGGGCAGACTGGCTAAGGAGAAGGGATCGAAGAGGGAATGCTAACCCTGTACTCAAAAAATGCTTGCTGAAGTCAGATGTGTTGGACCGAAAGGTGCAAATATCGCAGTCAAGCTGTAAACTACGACACAACACATTCCGTTTTCTGGACTACATTCTGCTACTTAAGCCCTTTCAGGGTTTGGTAGCAGGAGATTGAGAACGAACGAAGAAGAAGAATCCTGCAAGTTTCAAGCGAACCCGAGCCCTGGTCTCAAGGGAGGTGGAACGAAAGTGTCTGCATCCTGAGTTACCTACAGTCATCTTGACTTATGTCTTCCCGCTGGTCCAATGTAGCTCGAGACCAGAGAGTGAGGTTGATGACCAGCAGTTTCTTCCTGTTTATAATCAAAATACGGCGCAAGTTACATCAAGACAAAACTGTCTGATGTCACCGCCATCATCGTTGCGATGAGCAACTAACTCTTTGTTACCACATCATGATATTTTCAAGTGTCTCTGGTTCATAAATAAACCAGTTTAACTATAAGAAACCACCCCATCAAGATTGGAAGAGAAAAGAAAACTCCAAAAATTGAATCAGTTTCCTCTTTCAACAAATTTGTCCTGAAGTTTATTTAAAAACAATTAGCACACATTTTTTGATGAAGTGAATAACAAATATTCAACCTTTCTTTGTAACAATTGTTGACAGTTAATGATACATCTACCAACAACAGTCACTCACTAAGTCATGTCTACCAACATGCCAACTCCATGATGAAAAATGCTCAATTAAAAAAGTGATACAGTATAAGTGTGAATGATGGTTATGATTCACAAGCCTTGAAATGAAGCCTAGCTACGGATACACCTGGTGTCTCGCATACTGCCTTTGCTATAAAAACATATTATTTAGTGCAAACATGTTTATCAGTTAATTGTTTTTAAAAAAAAAAAAATTTGTAAAGTTTAATTCATCCTTGGTGGTAATAAAATTTCTAATTGTACAAAATTGTGACCATCTGTAATATATATTTGAAGCTGTCTTAAGTTTTGCATTCACCAGATTATAAGTTACTTAGGACCATAAGATGCATGAAGATTCTAGCACTAAAATGGTCATTTTTAAAGCAACTCAAGTTCTATGTCCAAGTACGATGTTACCTTTATACAGGTGAATAGTCTCAATCACTGCATGTCAATACACTCAAACTCGTATTTATTTAGTTTTTGTTTACCCCACTAACAGACACCATCTTCACTCTGCCATCAAAGGCCACTGTTGCTAGCTGCAAATTTCTTGGAAAACTGAGAACCATGCCCCACTGGTTAATTTGTTACTACCTGCAAACTTGTGACGGTTGGTTCCTTCACGTCACATTCATGCCTGTGTTAATTAACTTAACGTCTTTATACTGGTTTAGAAGACCCTGCAGAGTCTGTATACAACCAGTTTCATTTACATCACCTTGCTCTAAAAGCTATGCGCATCCAGTTTATTCTTAAATGCATTAACTGTCCCTGCCTCCACTGGCAATGCATTCCAAGCAGACACCACTCTCTGACTAAAAAAAATCTTTCCTAATATCTAACCTGGACCTCTCTTTAGTCAGCTTGTAGCTATGCCCTCGTGTTATTGTAGGTGGCTGTATTTAAAAAAACTTGTTATAGTCTAATTTATCGATTCCTCTGATCATCTTATAAACCTGTATTAAGTCACCACAAATTCTTCTCTCTTCGAGACACTGTAGGCCGGTTTTTCTGAGTCGTTCCTCATAACTGTAATTCTGGAATCCCACTATCATCTTTGTCGCTCTTTTTTGTATTCTTTCTAGCATGTTTACGTCCCCTCTATGATAAGGACTCCACACCTGTACACAGTACTCCAATCTAGGTCTAACTAAAGCTTTATACAGTTTGATGATCACTTCCTTGCTCCTATGTTTAATATTTCTTTTTATCATACCTAATATTGCATTTGCCTTTTTCACTGCTACCTTAACTTGCTCACTCACCTTTCCTGTATGATCTATTATAACTCCTAGGTCCCTAAATTGTGACATTCCTACATGCATTCCATCCCCTAGTCAAACATTTTTATGTAAACAGAATGTAAAATTCATTTTCAAGTATGAATCACTTGAAAAATCATAAATATCTTTTCAGTGAGTTTGAAAAGTCAGTCTCTCTGGTATTCTTAGTTTTAGTCGACGTGTACTTCCGAAGGCCTGATCAGGTCACAGTTCTTACGGGAGCTGGATTTCCTGCTTAGTGGTCTAGGCTGGAGCAGCTTATTATTCCGATGCGGAGGGTTGTTAACCGATGTGCAAGTCCATCCTAATAGACTCAAACACTAGAGCAAAGTAGACCCCCAGCCTGTTACATGCCATCTATGCTGCTCTAAACAAACCACCTAAGCATGGCTGGTGTAATGCCATGTCACACAGTCGCCTCTTACGACATGCTCTTTGTGCGGCAGTGGTGATATTCTTGTCCTTGTCAAAAACAAAGGCCTGCGCATGTCAATTTGAACAACTATGACACAAGAAGATTTTATGCAGCATTTTTATGAAAAGAGTGTGTCTTACTGTTCAGTATCAGTGAATATGGCAATTTAAAATTGAACAAAACTAAAAAAAATTATGAATTCAACTAAAACACTGGCTCTTGAAAAAAATGTGAAACATTCATTTTTATAAATGATGCACACAATGGTTTAACAATTACCATAGGCAAAATGTACAAACTTGACCAAGGGCAATCAGGGGGTAATATGAGATACAATAGAACTGTATGTACAGCCTTCTAGGACACGATATACTAGAATGTACAGTTTAACAATAGGATACATTAAAAAATGAAGAGAGTGATAAAACTTACACACAAAGACAACACAAGGTGAGACTAACAGTTGCCACACAAATTATAATATGGACAGACCAAAAGTGATATAATATTGATGAATGTATAAGTACCATGAAAAGAAGATAAATATGTATTATGGTATTCAAATGGTAAGCACTAAAGATCAACTTAAAACATTATATTATACATAATGAAGATAATAATAATAATAATAGCTGTCCATCGTTGTCGATGAGGACCGCCGACATCATCCTTGTCACAGATTTCCCTGTTGGGTGTGGGTGCGCATGTGGCTGAACAGGCCAATGTGAGCACGAAAACATCTGCTACATATCGGGCACACGAGGTTTGTAGAAGGGGATGGTGTTCCCGCAGCTCGGGATTTCCGCGTTTCGCGTCTGTTCTGGGCTTTCACAACACGGTCATCTTCACCGGCAGCTACACCCAATTTGCCTGCGCTTCTCCAGTCAGATCTGTTTTGCGCAAGATATTCCCAGGTGTCGATGTCTATCTGGCAACTTTTTAGTGAGTCCTTCAGACCGTCTTTAAAACGTTTCTTTGGGCGCCCTCTCTCGCGCCATCCCTCTCTCAGCTCGCCGTAGAGAAGCTTCTTTGGGAGCCGCTCGTCTGACATACGGACGAGGTGTCCGGCCCATCCTAGTCGTGCTTTTTCTAGCAGTGCATGGATGCTGGGCATGTTAGCCCTCGAGAGAACCTCGATGTCAGTGACACGATCTTGCCATCGGATGTGGAATATTCGCCTCAGGCAACCTGTGTGGAAGTGGTTTAACCTCCTTGCATGTCCAGAGTATACAGTTCAGCTTTCGCAAGCGTATAGTAGGGTTGGAATGATGGTTGCACGGTAGACTTTGAGTTTGGTCTTGATGCTGATGCCGCGACGTGCCCAGACCATCGAGCGCATTCTACCAAAGGCTGTGCTGGTACATAATGAAGATAAATTGATGATAATTGTGACACTAAAAATCAACTTAAAATCTTGCGTTATACATAACGATAATAATTGATGGTAGTTGTGACGGTGAAGACCAATATAACATGTGTTACATATAACGAAGATAACCCGTGTGTATCCCTGGGAGCAAAGAATAGTACCATTGTAACATTCCAAGCATATTGTAAAAGGTGACTGAAGTGGGTTGCGGTTTGGACTAGCAACTGCATCCATAAAAACAAATTTTATTGCTACAGAAGTATAAGAGCACATAAAGTGATTTGGTGAGGCTTCCAGTGGGTGGCGAGGCTTGTTTAAAACTGATCACTAAATCGTATCTCTGATAACAATCAAGATATTAAAATGACTATATGGCCGCAACCTGCCATAATAGTGGGTTCTGCGGTTGACCCTCTGAGGAGCTTGAGAATCGCTGTAGATACAATCACTGCTTTTTTTCCCCCCTTGTTAATGCATTAAAAAAAAAGTATAAAAACATGATTAGGTTAAAATTGATCAAGTGTACAATAGCCAGACCTAAAGAAATTATGTGACAGTCAAAAAGAATTTCACATATATTAATAATAATAATGTTTGCCTGGGCATCTAAGGCCTGCTGCGTCGATCGATCACTACCATGTCCAACTGCTGAGGCTTGTAGCCAAACCTCATCCAGTGCTGAAGGTAACACTACTATCTGCTGGAGTCATGTAGAGCGCGGGGTGGCGCCTCCAGCCAACCGGTGAGATACACATAGCTTACTTGGACATGATCTGGTGAGCTGGAACTTCCTGGTCCAGTTGAACCACATGCCCAAACAGGCGGCGGTGGACCAGAGTGTCTGAGATGGAAGGACGACTTGTCATTGCAGACGAGATCGAACCACTGGAAACCGAGGATGTGTCCAAGGTTGCGATTATGAAAGGCATCGAGTCTTGATATGTCCTGTTTAAGTAGGGTCCAAGTCTCTGAACCATACAGGAATCGTACATGTCTGATAAATACGAATTTTGTATCTTAGAGTCTTCCATTATTCCACACTCGGTGAAGGTCATTCATAGTGAAGGCAGCAAGAACGATCCACCTTAACATGTCAGGTGCATTTCTTCCATCATATGAAAAAGAACTCACCAGGCATATGATTTCATTGGTGCCCTCCACTGTGTGACCATGGACAACCTTGCTATGAGGACCAGTGTCGAAACTAAGGTTCTGAATCACATATATTGCTTACCTTAAAATGTCTTTTGCTTATAATTACTGATGAATGATCATTTGAAAATGAAGTTTGTTATCGAAGGAAGCCTGAAGGAGAGCTTCAATGCATCTTATTCATTTTGATGTGTGTTGGATGAACAAGCCAGTACTGAACTGTGTCTCAATGTTGTTTAACACTAACAGGTGAAGGATGTGGTGACACATTGTTCAAGTACGACGACGCTTCATTCATGGACTGGCGTTTCTTACTGTAAAGGTATTGTGTTGGATCTCTCATTATTGACACACACCTATTCACCCAGCTCATAAGCAAGCCATGTACAATCAACTCTGCAACACTTCATCTTTGACAGCAGTTTCTGCTACGGGACCATTTTTTTGACAGTTGTACCCCGACCTATAACGTTTCACTGTTCCTGTGACACCCAGTCGATACATAACATTCAGTGCGATTTATGTTGTGAGCGAAAAGACCTTGACTTTCATCAATGATTCATTGCACTAGAGCACCACAAAGCATTACAAGACAGCCTCTGTTTTCAGTTCCTAACAATGAGAAGACCAGAGACAGATCATGGCATTCACACCTGCCACTCTGGAATCTTTGACCCAGACATATTTATAGAATCAACGACTTCCTACCTTCCCTATCATCAAGCAGCATAGACCATCCAGGCCTTAGATTAGGGCTCTTCAACCTGAGCACTAGCGCCCCCTAGTGGACGATTTAAGCTTTCTGTCAGAATAATTACATTCTGTATTAAAACATATTATTATTATTATGGCTATGCAGAGGCTAAACAACCTGTGTAAACTACAGAATACCAGAAATCCAAAAAGAGGGAACATTTTGAGAAGATGTGTTTTTTTCCTGTTATAGCATACGGCTGTGAAACCAAGGACAGTAAGGAAGAGAATCGAGTCCTCCTAGTCAAAATGTTATAGAAAGGTTCTCAGAATACTGTGAACTGAAAAAACAAAGCATGCAGATATTCAACAAGAGTTTGGCATAGAGGAGAACTGCTTCATAAATTCCATTGTGAATTGAAATACTTTGGCCACATCAAACGACACAACGGCCTTGAGAGAACGGTAATGGAAGGTATGGTGCCGGGCAAGTGAGGAGGCAGACCAAGAAGGTGATGGCACCAAGATGTCAAGGAAGGCTTAGACTGGAACAGGCTGGAGACTTGGCAAGAGAAACAGAGGCAGACCAAGAAGGTGATGGCACCAAGATGTCAAGGAAGGCTTAGACTGGAACAGCCTGGAGACTTGGCAAGAGAAGCAGAGGCAGACCAAGAAGGTGATGCCACCAAGATGTCAAGAAATGCTTAGGCACGACTCTGGAGCAGTCTGGAAATTTGGCAAGAGATCGAGTTCTTTCAGGCGGACTGTGATAGAAGTGACGTTCTGCAAAGGACATGCCACACAATGATGTATTAGAAACATCCAAAATACACACACTCAGTGCACGCTTGCGAAATTTTCTTCAATTTAGATATTAATGGGCGGTACAGAAAATTTACCTTCACAAAAGTTATAAAAGTGGGCCGCCAAGTATAAAAAGGTTCACGAACCCTGCCTTAGGCGCTTGTGATAGTTTAAATTAAGCCTGGTAAGAAAGAGAATAAGTGAAAACTACGAGGCAGCAAGTTGCAAACAAAGAATGTTTGTCCATGACAATGATCACAAAGATAGGTATTATCTGCACTCTAAAAAAATATTTGTAACGAACAACAGAAAAGAAAGTGAAGTAATAGGCAGACAGGAATCTGAACACTGCAACGCCAGTTAAGTACTACCCACATATCCCCTTCCTCAGGCTGTTTTAGTGGATGTTTGTTGAAGGCCTATCCTCCTTTTGGGGTTGAATTGAAGAAACAAATTGGTGTCCATATTTTCTTTTGGTCTTACTCCTACTCTGAAACTTTGCTGTCTGGTGCAATAGGTGCGGATTTTGAGGCATTCTTGTCTCATGTACCAAAAACAGCCCCTTGTGGCAGTTGATGAATAGCTTTGTACTCAACAATTAAAGTTTAGGGGGTTTCCAACTGTATATTGATAAGTCATATGTATAAAATGGTCACCTAGTGTATGAAAACACTTAAGCCTTTCTGAACGTAAACTAAAAAACGGGAAACAAATATTGAGGGTGCTTTCACTTTTGATTATATCAGATCAGATCGAATTCAAATTTTAAAAATAGGTTATTAAATCAACAAAAATATAATACAAAAACCTACTAGCATTATATCTCGTAAACACATTCACAGAAATGAAAAACATTTTGGCATAATCAAGTGTTGTAATATTAATTGAAATATTGACATGAAGTCTAACAACTAGCACTGCTAATAAACCAAAGCGAACATTCTCAAGAAGGAAATAGCAAGTAGAACAAGACAACACAATTTCTTAACATCCAACGTGAAACAAATATACATTTCAAAATATTTAATGTTCTTCAAAGATGAAATTTAAAAGCAAGCTAAATAAGAAATATATTCCTGTGACCTTGTTTTGATTTTGAAGACAAACCTGTGGCAACCTATGGTTGTGAAACATGGACGTTTACAAAAGTACTAAGAGCGAATATCTGTGTTTTGAGACACAGAAGAGCCCAGAAAATCCAGTGGACAAAGAGAGAAAGAAACAAATCCATCTTGCAAGACCTGAATGTGGAGAATTGGCTTATAAATGATGTAATGACCCGAGCACTTAGGTTTTTTGGACCCGTTAAACGACACAACTAACTGGAAAAAGTGGCTATGGAGAGCATGGTCACTGGAAAGCGAGGCAGGGGCCAACCAAGAAGAAGATGGACTCATGACATCAAGGAAACGCTGGATTTGACCTTGAAGCAGGCCGGAAGACAGTTTCCTACAGACAGGCTGCCATGAGAGCGACGTTCTGCACAGGACATGCTACATGATGATGTGTATATATCCAGACCGTTCACTTCACTCACGATGATGATCATGTGTATATATTATAAATGTGTATATATAGTATAAATAACAATAAACTCTTGTTGGTTAGACCTACATTATAATCGGGGTCATGCACAGCTTTCGTTGAATGTATATTTCATATTTCTTCTACATTTACAAGTGTGCTGAATATGTTAAAGTTGTCCTCGTCTGATTAAATTTTGTCCAAGAACAGAGAAATGATTTTATTATTTGATCAGATCAATGATCGCATCTGGACTACACATCGACATTCAACGCACATCCGATTCAGACCCAGACTGGGATATAAATGAAATGGATTTTGGTATCTAACGCAGAAATACACCTGATGGTGTGAATGGAAAAAAAATAGTTGATTTTTTCTCCACATTGATACTTTACGTTTCATATTAATATGGGTGACGGCGTAGGCTAGTGGTTAAGTGACAGCTCACAACCTGAAGGTGATGGGTTCGATCCCCATCACAGCACCGGCAGTTACCCCAAGGAAGCAAACCCTTCGAAATGCAGGAGGAAGCAGACCCTTACATAAAATGCATGCTGAAGTCAGATGCACTGGACCAACAGGTGCAAAATAAAAACCACAGTGCAACGTACACCACCTTGGGAAATGGAGAATTAAGGAGAACGCAAAAAAAAAAGTATTAATATATATTTTAATTATAAATACTTCATGTGATAGATAGTTAAATTATGTCTGGGATCAAGATGCTTAGCAGCACATGAGCTGCAGTGGTCAGTGACCCATAGCTGACTGCTAGCATCAGGGCCAGCGAAACAGAGCTGCCAAGACCCTTCTACACCTCCACGCAGTGATCCTGGATAACAGGCTGCAGCAGGGCAGACTGGCTAAGGAGAAAGGATCGAAGAGGGAACGCTAGACCGGTACTCAGAAAATGCTTGCTGAAGTCGGATGTGTTGGACCAAAAGGTGCAAATATCGCAGTCAAGCTGTAAACTACAACACAATGGTAGCGGGAGATTGAGAACGAACGCAGAAGAAAAACGAAGCCAAGCCAAGCCAATTTATGTCTCAAGATCTTCAGAAGAGAACATGGTTTATCAGGGAAGGGAACTTTATCAGGTGGCCATTAATTTATCAGTGTGCCAAAACTAAATGCCAGTGTGTTATCAGGGCTGAACGTGGAGTCAAGAATTGAAACACTGCAACCTGCCAGGCATTTCATGAGAAGTGACTAAGGAGGGCTGGGGGCGAGATACCTGGAGAAACTAAAAGCCACGAGAAGTAGCCAAGAGGCTAGTTGGTGGAAGAGGAGCAACTCAGTAAATAAAGTAAGAAAAATGTATATTTTGACCACTTAGAAAAAATAGCAATCAATTTCAAGAAGATGGAATCAGAAAGCTGACTTTTTGTTTGACATAACCATGGCAGATGCAGAAAGGGTCCTGTTCAACAACCAAATCAAGAAGAAAAAGTGTATATCTTGTTTCAGTTTCAAGTTAAAAAGTGTGTAGAAATAATTACATTTATCCTTATGTTTAAGTACGTACATGTATAACTAATGCCTGGTGTAAAACAAACAACAAGCTGGAAATAATTTACAATAATTGCTAATATTTGAAAACAGTTGAAATAATACAGTTTACACAAACACAACATGTTGAACTAATGAATATTTTACAGCTGAATAATAATAAAAATCAGACAAAACCAAGACAAATGGTACCTAGAATTATTCATATAAAGTTGGGTCATAAAACGTGTTTGATTTTATCATTCTTACATGACTACGTGATTATGGCTAGCAACCTCACAATGTCAACTGCTCCAGAAATCACTACTGCAAGAGTGCAGCATAAAAGTGCTTTGATACATGCTTCTTGTGCTCGGCTAGCTCTTTGCTCTGTAGGGAGCCAAAAGGAGAAAAGAGGAATGTTTCTAGCTGCTTCATTCTTCATACTCTGAAGAGTTAATGGTCAATATACACTATGAGGCGGAGAAATCGCTTTAAATTATTTAACACTCAGTCAAAAAGTACCCAATTATTATAAAATTTGGGGACAATTAGGAGAGCAATATTCCTTTGTGAATTTCGGGTCTTGAATGTAGAATTTGGGATGCAACAGTGAATGAGCTGACGGTAGCAATCAACACATAACTAACAACTTGCATCAGTACCAAGACCTTATTCTGCCTCAAAGTGGTGGTGGCCCTGGAGACAGACTGCGTTAGTGTAGTCTGGCTCAGAGAAAAGGGATCACAGTGAGGAAGACACCTCTACACCTCACGGTAGAAGAGAAGCGACTAAGTAAGTAAGTAAGTGAAGAAGACACCTCTACACCTCACGGTAGAAGAGAAGCGACTAAGTAAGTAAGTAAGTGAGGAAGACACCTCTACACCTCACGGTAGAAGAGAAGCGACTAAGTAAGTAAGTAAGTGAGGAAGACACCTCTACACCTCACGGTAGAAGAGAAGCGACTAAGTAAGTGAGGAAGACACCTCTACACATCACGGTAGAAGAGAAGCGACTAAGTAAGTAAGTGAGGAAGACACCTCTACACCTCACGGTAGAAGAGAAGCGACTAAGTAAGTAAGTAAGTGAGGAAGACAACTCTACACCTCACGGTAGAAGAGAAGCGACTAAGTAAGTAAGTGAGGAAGACAACTCTACACCTCACGGTAGAAGAGAAGCGACTAAGTAAGTAAGTGAGGAAGACAAACCTGGTATCCAAAAAACACCAGCTGAAAACCGACGTTTCAGGTCGAAAGACGCGAATATCGCAGTCTCGCTGTAAATACGAGACGTTCTTTACATCTTGCAGGTGGTGCTGCATACAACTACAACTGGTGCGCCATTGAGAAAGTGGCACATCCGACTGTGGGCAGGTGTCGCTGCTGGGGGCTGACATTTTGAGCACCAACTGAAATATACCAAATGTTGTTGTTGTTTAATGCCCACAATGAGTAAGATTACTCTTTTGTGCACCCTGAAAAGGGTGTTGGTGGCGGCCATGCAGTAGCTTTCCTCACATCCCAAGCATGCTGATGAAGGTGGACTGGGGTACTCCAGGCAGTTGTGCAAAATGTAGGTAAACATATTCTCACCAAATTTCATAATAATCGGGTGATTTCAAGTAGCGAGTTTAAAAAAAATATTGTTTAGTGGAAAGGTGATGAATTTCTCTGCGCTTCATTCCGTATTAAATGAATAAATAGAAAAAGTCCACTCAACTAAGCCATCATATGAGTTAAGACATTCTATTTATGCAACCACACAAAAACAAAAGAGATCATAAATGGCAATTATCTTATAAACATACAATAATGCCAATATTTATATATACACGCCCCTGTTACCAGAATAATGTGTTTGATGCACAAGATCCTTTTAAAAAAACATGTATTCTGTGTACAAAGATCTTTAATATTACAAAAATTATTTGGTGAAGAACGATTTTTTTAGCATTTATCCTGGTAACATAAGTTTTCCTAAACATTTACTCGATGCGTACAAATTTTGTAAGATAAATTATGACAACAGCAGGACAAAAATAGAATGTGTCAAAATTTGCTGCCTATACAAAAACCAAAATTAAAAAACTAAACTCCAAATTGCTTCATCTTTTGCCGACAGTGTCATAAACAAGGACAGGGGCTACCAGGAATCCTGTTATGTAAGATCAAATAATACATTTTTAAACAGTTAACCTTATTAGTACCATGCAAATCTGCATCTCTGTTGAGACAAAATGTTTTCTTGTTTACAAACTAACAGAATATTAGGCCAGTATATAAATATATACATAATTTTCATTTATGTGTAAACTTCTTCTTCTTCTTCTTCTGCGTACACAGTCAGACAGTAACCATTATTTTTTCGAAAAAAGCGGCGGTCATCCTGAGACTCTCGCCACTACCATACAGCTTGTCTTGCAGTTCCGCTGGCAATGGCCACATCTGCTCTCTCTGATCCTCGTATGTCGGGCAGTTCTGCAGCAGATGTTCAGTGGTCATTTTACCAGTACCGCACGGGCATTCGTCAGTACACCCTATCTTCAGTTTGTTGAATAGGTGGTACCTCAGTCTGTTGTGGCCAGTGCGAAGTCTGAAGACAATGACCTGCTCTCTTCGGTTCAACTGGTAATAGGCATCGTTTTTGGTGTAACCAGTATGTTCGGTTTCCCATTTGGTCAGGTACCTGGCTTTGATAAGCCGTTTTGACTCTTCGTACGTCATACTGGTATCTGTTTGTGGTAGCCTTGCACCTTCTTTTGCCAGTCTGTCTGCCTCCTCGTTGCCTTGGATGTTGCAGTGTGACGGAACCCACTGTACCACCACCCTTTTTGGTGCGGACTGCTGGCACAGTTTGCAGAGTGCTGCTCTTAAGTCATTAAGCTCAGCGTTTTTCTGGCTTTTTAGCGCTGTGACTACTTCGAGAGCATCTGTCAGCAGGACTATATGGCTCTCATTTTCACTATTTATGTGTAAACAAATGATACGAATGTATTATGACATTTTAATGGCTATTCTGCGTTTTAACATTCATTTTTTGTTTAGAAACATAATATATTTTACTGACAAATTTACTGGGACAATGTGTTGTTCAAAGATATTTTTACAGATGAATTTCAACTTGCTGAGAAAATTGTTGATGAATTTCAACATTCTGCGGAAATACTCATAAAATTTAATGTTCCGGGAAAAAAAAAAAAAAGGTCAAATATATTGGATATTTTATGTAATTAACAAATTATTCGGAATTAATTTGGTTTTCAAAAAGGAGAGAAATAAAATTATCCTAAATAACTTTTGAAACAGCTTACAGACTTCTACTTTTAACATTTTACAGACAGCAACAACAAAATTAGACAGGACTCATTGCCACAATCTGATTGGTTTACCTATAGAGTTCTCAATGAGTAAGGCTTAGCACCTGGGCTCAGTGGTACATCTACGTAACTGAGAGGTCAGCCAGTCAGTGCAAACCTTCTTCAACTTCCAGAGCATCATTTGCTAGGTACTGTTTCAACAAGTACAACTCTCTTATACAACAAAAAAGAAGAAATTTGGTAAAAATAATGTCTATATTCTCTTTTCTCGTGTGTTTTGCCAGAGTGAAGAGAAGACAAAAATCTTGTGCATTTTTAAACAAAATAAAAGCATTAAAATTTTTGTCACAGAACCTGAGGTACCTTGGAATTATTTTCACATGTCATTTTGTTCCCCCACAACTTGATTAAAAGAATAAACATAATGAAAAAGATTGTTTTATCTTTGTTCTTTCATCAAAATACCACATTAAAAATTGATTTTTTAAAAATAACTGTCCAATCTAACGAATTTATTAAGGGTTTAACGAGAACCCTTCTCATACATTACCAGGATGTGGCAATTTCAAGTAACAAAAACATCCACGCTGTTTTATAAAAGCCAGTCCCATCTTTGCATCATCTCAGAGGTCATGGGTCATATACTGGCAACTTTTCTAGAGCTTTCTGGTCGTCCTCTGAATCGTTGCGGACAATGAAGAGTGTATGAGAAAAGCCACAACTCACTTGATAGACATAGACTCCTTCAAGAGGTTTGACCTCTTTTGGTACTGTTGATGATTTGATGCCTCCTTCGCCATAACCCTGTTGAGATCAAATTCAGTCAACTGTCATATTTTTATCATATTTATATGTTGAATACAGGCTCAATAAATGTAATGCAATGATTAAAACAACATGGTTTGTAAATGTCATCAGACGTTCTTGGAGAAAGCGGTTCATACAATCACAGACAATACTTTGTGTTCTTGGAAAGTCTATCTGGGGAAAGTTTATTAGGTTGTATAGCCAATCAGAAAATATGTTTTCCAGCATTACCAAGTTCACAGAAGAGCAGATGGCTGAATGGTTTGTCTAATGGTCTACTGACCAGTTTGACATGAATTCAAAATTTGGTGGTGGAACAAACAATCTAGTCTGTACACTTTATGGTGACTGCTCAGGCAAGAAAATGTTATTTATTTATTTATTATCCTTTGATTTTTTTATAAACATGTATTAAACACCTTGAATTCGTCTCTTTTCTAAACACTGTAGGTCAGTTTTTCTGAGTCTTTCCTGATAACTAATTCTGGAATCCCACTATCAGCTTTGTCGCTCTTTTTTGTACCCTTTCCAGCAATGTATATCCTCTCTATGATAAGGACTCCACAACTGTACACAGTACTCCAATCTAGGTCTAACTAATGGACTCCACACCAGTACACAGTACTCCAATCTAGGTCTAACTAATGCTTTATACAGTTTGACGATCACTTCCTTGCTCCTATGTTTAATATTTCTTTTTATCATACCTAACATTGCATTTGCCTTTTTCACTGCTACCTGGACTTGCTCACTCACCTTACCTGTATGATCTATTATAACCCCTAGGTCCCTTTCCTTTTCTATCAACTCTAGCCTAAGACACTGCCAACCTCTAGTTTAAGACATTGCTAGTAGATCAGATCAGCTGCCATCTACACATCACAGTCCAGTTTCAATGAATCTCCATAGTTCTCTGCCTCTTGCCACAACAATACAATCACTGCCTCTTGTTATAAAGGTACAATCACTGCCTCTTGTTATAAAGGTACAATCACTGCCTCTTGTTATAAAGGTACAATCACTGCCTCTTGTTATAAAGGTACGATCACTGCCTCTTGTTATAAAGGTACAATCACTGCCTCTTGTTATAATGGTACAATCACTGCCTCTTGTTATAAAGGTACAATCACTGCCTCTTATTATAAAGGTACAATCACTGCCTCTTGTTTTAACGGTACAATCACTGCCTCTTGTTATAAAGGTACAATCACTGCCTCTTGTTATAAAGGTACAATCACTGCCTCTTGTTATAAAGGTACAATCACTGCCTCTTGTTATAAAGGTATAATCACTGCCTCTTGTTATAAAGGTACAATCACTGCCTCTTGTTATAAAGGTATAATCACTGCCTCTTGCCATAACGGTACAATCACTGCCTCTTGTTATAATGGTACAATCACTGCTTCTTGTTATAACGGTACAATCACTGCCTCTTGTTATAGTGGTACAATATCCGTCTCTTGTTATAGTGGTACAATATCCGTCTCTTGTTATAGTGGTACAATATCTGTCTCTTGTTTTAGTGGTACAGTATCCGTCTCTTGTTATAGTGGTACAATATCCGTCTCTTGTTATAGTGGTACAATATCTGTCTCTTGTTTTAGTGGTACAGTATCCATCTCTTGTTATAATCTGACATGTTTTTGCCTGTTCAATTTTTCATGTTATCTTCTAGCTCATCTGCCCTGTATGTTTCCTTCCAGTGTGGTTTGTATGTTTCCTTCCAGTGTGGTTTTCATGTTTCCTTCCAGTGTGGTTTTATGTTTCCTTCCAGTGTGGTTTTCATGTTTCCTTCCACTGTGGTTTTCATGTTTCCTTCCACTGTGGTTTTCACGTTTCCTTCCAGTGTGGTTTTCACGTTTCCTTCCAGTGTGGTTTTCACATTTCCTTCCAGTATGGTCTTCACGTTTCCTTCCAGTGTGGTTTTCACGTTTAATTCCAGTGTGGTTTTCACATTTAATTCCAGTGTGGTTTTCAGCAAGGCAAGTTTTTCCTTTTTTTGATATGGTCAAAATTTTGTAACTGTCTGACTTTGGTTTCATTCAATCAATCCCTTTCTACCTTTAACTTCTCCAAGACCTCATCGTTTTCCCACAGGATACTCTACATTTTTCTAGATATCACATTCTAAAGATCTCAACCCTCCTCCGCAAATGATTGGTAATCGTCCTCATTTCTATACCACACAGTAATGACAAGTGTACATAACTCTTGATTACTCCCATTTTCATGTGCTGAGTTATTTGTTTTGGATGTCAATATTTGTTTCATGTTATTGAGAAGAGTTTTGTACAATCCAGCAACTACTCTATAATTCAGTATTGTTGTTTGGAGTTCTGACTACCATGCCATGTGCTACATATATGAAAGGTATGAGGACATCTCAAAACTCACCAGCTCCCCAAAGCATGGAGATGGCCCCCAGCTTACAGCACTATCATCAGCTGCCACAACTATGCTCTTGTTGCTAAGACAGAAGGTAAGCATAAAACATGATTTCAACTGTGCACAAAATATGTAAGCACTTCATGAATCACACAGCGGAAAACATTTTTAGGTAACCCTATCACCAACATCCTTAACCCTTTGAACCTGAGTCAACAATTTTGTGTGTGTGTGTAAAAAACTAGCACATAGATGTTTGTGTAAAAATATAATGATGTCGGATAGTACATATATTGTTGGAGTTACATTAAAATGGTGGTGCCATTACTGAACTCATTCTGTAAAGACGTTGTTTCATGATGAAAAGTCGTGTTGGAAATATGGGAAAGTGCTGCTCTAAAATGCTATCAATATAAGAAGCTGTTGAACTTATTTTCAAGGACTCTGAGACTAATAAATTAGATGAAGGTGTGGTTATTCTGAAAATGTAAGTGGAATCTGGTGATAATTTGAATGATTTAAATATGTGAATTGGATTGTGGTCAAGCTAGATTTGTTTCTGGTCCCTACAGTGATCAGGCTAAGGTCGCAGGGTTTATTCTAGTTAATGTAACAAATAAATTTGTTACAGGATGATCTTCCACAAATATATTATAAAATCTACTGGCATAATGTTGTAAGAGATGACTAACTGTGTGACATGGCATAACACCAACCATGGTTAGGTGGTTTTTTTAAGAGCAGCATAATGGCACCTGACAGGCTGCGGGTCTACTTTGCTCTAGTGTTTGAGTCAATTACAATGGACTCGCACATCACTTAACCACTCTCCATAGTGAAGTAATAAGCTGCTTAGGCCTAGCTTCCTATGCAGGAAATCCTCCTACTGGCTACATCCAGCTCACCCCAGAGATGGAACCTGTACAGGGGCTTATACCCTTGTATAGAAGTACAGGTCAACTAAGAACTGGCATAATAACCAGGAACATGGATCAGGTCAGTCAATTTGAGATAGAATAATTCAAATAGAGCACATAGTTTTGTCAGCTTTGCTCAGATCTGTCTGTCTTGTGCTTATTTTGTTCAGGACCACAGGGGAATGGGTGGCCAGAGTTGAAAGGGTTAAGTGACAAAACCCCATTGTGTTGACGAATACGTTCTTTCCTCCACAACCCCCATCTGTCCCTTGAACATTTCAGCATTTCTGATGATCAGTAGGGGTTTCTTCTTCTGCGTTCGGTCTTAATCTCACGCTACCAAGCCATGAATAAGGCTTTGAAAGTAGCAGGATGTAGTCCTGAGAACGGAATGTGTTGTGTAGTTAGTTCACAGCATGACTGCGTTATTTGCACATTTCGGTCTGACACATCCGTCTTCAGCAGCAGGGGATTGTAATAATAAGAGCTGAGAGGTAAAGACACTTGACTCTCAATAAACAAAACAAAAGCGCAGAATGGTGCGCATTCAAATCCCACAAGTTTCTGCTGCTGATCGCTCTGACTGGCATAGTAAAATCTTTTCTGGCACGACACATATGGAGCAGACAAGAATCAAGATAGCTGCACGGAGACGATCGACACAAAAGACAAGAGACGAGTTGTCTCCGCCTGACGGTCAGAAAGTGTTTCTCTGCCCTTTCGGGTTCAGATTGGTTTGATCAGCTACCTACGAACCCACTCCAGGATTGACAGATGACAACGTCGTCCTCTTTGGAAAAGATGGACAAACAACACAAACACTAATATAAATAAGGAGGCTGCGTGACCTAGGGGTGAAACTCGCTTGGTTTTCACAATCCCAACCAAAGAATAAATGATGACTTCCAGAACAACAAGCATACAGTGGCTATCTTTTTTGACCTACAACAGGCTTTCGATCGTGTTTGGAGGAAAGGTCTTCTGATAAAGATGTTTAACATGGGAATTCATTCATTCTCAACAATTGGATAAAGTACTTCCTGACTGAGCGAATGATCCAGACGAAGGTGAAGGATGCGATCTCTTCTAAAGAAGTTTTAGAAGAAGGATTACCACAAGGCTCATCCCTAAGCTGAACTCTTTTCCTGATCTATATCAGTGACTTGGCTAGCCAGATCAAAGCTGAACTCTTTTCCTGATCTATATCAGTGACTTGGCTGGCCAGATCAAAGCTGAAAAAGCTTTGTATGCTGATGACCTGGCAATATGGCTGTGCCATGAAGACATTGATAGCCACGAAGGCTAAATGGAGACTGCATGACTACTGCCAAACATGAAGACCTGAGGAGACTACTGCACGACTACTGCCAAACATGGAAACTAAAAATCAACTGTGAAAAGACAGTGTATATCATCTTCATCAAGAGCCACAAAGTTGCCAAACAAAATGTAATTTCGAGATTAGAAGAACACCCCACATGTCTTGGAGTCACGCTTGACCGACAACTCAGCCACAAACATCCCACATATCTTGGAGTCACGCTTGACCGACAACTCAACCACAAACATCCCACATATCTTGGAGTCACGCTTGACCGACAACTCAGCCACAAACATCCCACATATCTTGGAGTCACGCTTGACCGACAACTCAGCCACAAACATCCCACATATCTTGGAGTCACGCTTGACCGACAACTCAACCTCAAGCATCACATCCAGAATGCAAAGAATAAAGCTGTGAGACGTCTACAGCTCTTAAAGAGGCTTGCTAGTACATCATGGGGATCAGACAAGGATACTTTGAGAGGCTTATACCTCGGTTATGTGTGCTCAGCAATAGAATATAATAGTGCGCTCCTTACAACTTGTTAAAAAATCTAACTTGGAATCCCTGGACAGGTTGCAAAATAGTTCTCTATGCTTCATTAGTGGAGCAGTGAGGACAACACCAACTGTAGTTTGCGAAATCCACACACAAGTGGAACCCCTTGAGATGTGGAGGGATACAGCCAGCAGTTATGAAAGTTTATGAGTGAAGTAACAGAATGAAACGGTATCCCAACGGACTCCTTGTGAAAAACTGGTAGCGAAAGAGCAGAATTAAACAAAACTATGTACTTCACCATGTTAGTGAAACCAAAGACAGACATCATCTACCAGAAAGAAGTTACAGAGAGCAGTAAAGGACATACCTCCACAAGCTTTCCTTAAAACATCAGAAATACAGGCAAAATTAATAGATGATATAACCAAAAGTTCAGATCCAAGTACTCTCATTCGAGCAGCACCAAGAACTAATGGTGCCTATCCCAATGAATGGATACATGTATATACTGATGGATCTGCGTTTAAAAGCCACCATCAAAGCAGGTTATGGCATTTATATAAAATACCAGGACGGATCATCTGATTAACTGTCTAATGCTTGTGAGGAGGTTTGTTCCAATTATGAAGCTGAGATCACTGCACTTGAAGCAGCTTTGTACCATCTGAGGACCGTTTTTGATGCCTTTCCTTCAAAGGCCCAAAACACTATTATTTTCACAGATTCAATGTCAGCTCTTCAAACATTAGAAGTTGCTGGTCATTGTAGACCTGACCTTATCCGTTAGAAGTTGCTGGTCATTGTAGACCTGACCTTATCCATTAGAAGTTGCTGGTCATTGTAGACCTGACCTTATCCATTAGAAGTTGCTGGTCATTGTAGACCTGACCTTATCCATTAGAAGTTGCTGGTCATTGTAGACCTGACCTTATGCATTAGAAGTTGCTGGTCATTGTAGACCTGACCTTATCCGTTAGAAGTTGCTGGTCATTGTAGACCTGACCTTATCCATTAGAAGTTGCTGGTCATTGTAGACCTGACCTTATCCAAGTATCTCTAGACATTGACCACATCATCACGTCCAGTTCTGTCAAAATAGTTTTGCAGATGATCCCTGGACACTCAAGCACACCAGGCAATGACATGGCAGACAGACCAGCAAAGGAGGGATCAAGACAAGAACAGCCACACACAGCAGCAACTTTACAAACAGCAAAACAGCTCATAAGATCAGCAAAGATAGAAACTTGGCTGAACAGATGAGCCATGGAAACGAAGGGAGGTCTACAGACATGACAAGCCCCAGTCCAAATGACAGTGTAAATCAACTCACAAGGAAGGATCACAGCACCATTTTCCGACTGAGAACCCAACACATCCCACTAAACAAACACCTGAACAGAATCCAACCACAACATACTCCTGAGTGCCAGCTGTGTACACACCCATATGAAACCGTTGATCATCATCTCTTTGAGTGCTCAGCGCTCAACGATTTTAGGAAAATGCTTCTTCCTCCGCGGTCAGATACATGGAACACTTTGTATGGCACTAGACAACAGCTGATAAACACATGCAGATACCATTACATGGCATTGGGTCGAAGGGAGAGAGCCTGAATGCTGCTGGATTGGTAAAAACAACACAATCCTAACGCACCGGGCTCGATTCCCACCGCGTCCAGTTTGGCAGAAGCTGGGTTTTTTTCTCGAGCGATTGCTCTTCCACATATGGAAAGTAATTGCACACTTGCCAATAAACTTATAACAGCCAAAAAGGTGGCGGTTGTAAGAAGCGACGTTCTATAAAGGACATGCTACTTACTTTACTAATATCGAATCTTTATTATGAATACTTCGTCTCATAGATAGTTTAATTATGTGTCTCACCATACTTAGATCATAATTTTAGCTCAATAATAATAAATTTTATTTTGAATAAAACTTGTGGCACATGGAATTCCAATATTATGGCTTAGGCTGAAAGACACAAATCAGCAAAATTAGCTTGGACTGAAAAAGGTTAATCGAACTAAAGTTTCTGAATAAACCGACACTGACCTGCCACGTCTTCTTGGATTAGAACTTTTGACTTACACCTAATTGTTATGACACAATATTACAAGTTTATGTTACAAGTATTAGAGTCTGTTACTGTCCTAGAACACACAACTAATGTGCAGCATAGGTTGCTGGTGTTACCATGTATAAAATATTGGAAGACACTTTTTATCATTCAATACTAGAAGAGAAATGTCAACATACCTGGTACCAACACTCCTTATTTTCCATCCGCACAAATCTTGAACCAGTTTTGGATACATGTTGGCCTCCCCGGACGTTTTTGTTTGGCCCCAGATGTACAAGGCACCTAGTCACAAATGAAAAAAAAAATATGAACATCGTGGAAATAGGAAACCTCAGTGATATATAGATATTGTAATGGATCTATCAAAAGCAAGTATTTCTCCAAGTATTCACAACAGATTTAAATGGCATACCCCTACCATGTTAAGTATTTCTCCAAGTATTCACAACAGATTTAAATGGCATACCCCTACCATGTTAAGTATTTCTCCAAGTATTCACAACAGATTTAAATGGCATACCCCTACCATGTTAAGTATTTCTCCAAGTATTCACAACAGATTTAAATGGCATACCCCTACCATGTTAAGTATTTCTCTAAGTATTCACAAGATTTAAATGGCATACCCCTACCATGTTAAGTATTTCTCTAAGTATTCACAAGATTTAAATGGCATACCCCTACCATGTTAAGTATTTCTCTAAGTATTCACAACAGATTTACATGCTATGTTCTGGGTAGTTGTGTAAAGTGAGAATCATTGGACTGTAATGCACTCTATTTTTTACATTTACTAATGTACGAGCTGAACAGAAACCATCATGTATGTGTATAACGTACACAAATGAAGAATTTATTACTAAAACCAAACACTGTACGGGTGGCACTTTGCGATATTCTAGTATTAAGATTAATCTAACAATTCTTACTTCAGTCATAATTTGTATTTCTTGTTAATAACATAATCATTCTAAGCCACAGTGTCAAAGAAGCGGAGAAGTGCCTTAATGAGCTAAACGAAGCTAGCATAGCCATAGGTCTAAGACTAAACGAAGCTAGCATAGCCATAGGTCTAAGACTAAACGAAGCTAGCATAGCTATAGGTCTAAGACTAAACGAAGCTAGCATAGCCATAGGTCTAAGACTAAACAAAGCTAGCATAGCCATAGGTCTCAGACTAAACGAAGCTAGCATAGTCATAGGTCTCAGACTAAACGAAGCTAGCATACCCATAGGTCTAAGACTAAACGAAGCTAGCATTGCCATAGGTCTCAGACTAAACGAAGCTAGCATAGCCATAGGTCTCAGACTAAACAGACAAAAAACCCGGGGTACACACTGAATATATTTTGTCCTCATGAGAAACTAATGCTAGGAAATGTTCCCATCAAAAACGTAAATCTTACTTCTATCTGGGCCAGGAAATTACGAACTCTCATCAACTGAATCGTGAGATTTCAAGGAGAACCGCAGCAGGTCGGCTCAGTTTTCACCGAATCAAACCCATCCTTCAGCAGATAAAAAATGACAAGACGAGATCTCACACATTTGACAAGGTGGTCATTCATCCCATGATATACGGCTGTAAGGTCTGGAACCTCAGAAAAACAGATGCTGACAGACTTTGAGTGACCCAACGAGCGATGAACACTGTTAGTCTCACTACGAGACCGCATACACCGCACTGAAATTAGGCGCCAGCCCTTTTTCAACGACGTCGTGGATACAGCGCTATTAAGAAAATACAGATTGGCGTGTCATGTTATATGTTTGTCTGACAATCGATGGACACATAGAGTTATGTTCTTGGTTCGACGTGGTTCTCCAAGGCAAAGGACAAATGTATTTAGACGTCATTTGGCTACCTGGAATCAGATATCCAATATCTGATTGAATACCAGGATTACAAGTTACAAGTTAATAACAGCAAGCAAGCCTTACCTTTGAGCTATACATTGTCAAAACTAAGTTGAATCATTTGGCTCTTAGCATTAGGGGGTTGCTATAGCTGAGAGGTAAGGTGCGCCTCACAAGAAATACAAAAATGAAATAGTGGTTGTTTAAATCCTGCAAGTTTCAAACATCCCCTGGTCTCAACGAGGGACTGGCAACATCATCATGTAAAAAAAAATAAATACCTTTATACTGGGGACAATTAAGATGATTCTATAGCTGACGCTGGATCGAGCGTTAGAGACTCGTTTTACAAAGCCTGATTTTTAGCCTTTACCTTGCGCATGGCGAGTCCAGTCGAATGACGTCTTGTAAATCGCACAGCGCATGAGTCTGAAAACTTACGTTGCCGCTCCATATAGATTGCCATTCTAATCAAACTTAAAACTAACGACTACTTAATTGTAGAGTTCCTTCTTCCGTAATGTACGGTGAGTTGCCAACATTGGCGATCGTGGTAATTAGTTTTAGGCATTTGAAAATGATTTCTTATATTTTTCACTTGGATTTGAAGATTCACCGATTGTTGAGAATGGGTGAGTCAAGTTCCTGCAACGGATTTTTCTGAAGTAGATCTATTTAGATTGCTTATTTAGATACAATAATTATGTTTATAATCAAAGTGACAGATATAGACATTACAGCAAACATCTGCAATCCGTTGTCTGTGATTCTTTTTTTCTTCAAACGGCGGATGCTGAAAGCGGGAGAGTCTAAGTGTGTGTGCTGTTTTTTCAACATCACCTTTATTTTTTTTTTATCTCAGAAACTAACACACACACAATAAAAACAATAATACCAACAAATTCTGTATTTCTCTACTCACAAACAAATCCTATAAATAGACCATCAAATAAAAATGGTCCTGGGGGGAGGCACCTACCTCCTACCAGGCGCGTCAGCAGGGTTGCGGATTGCTGAAAGGCCTCCTAATTTGGAGGTTAGCTGCGAATAAATAAGCAGCCGTGGACAAAAATGGGTCGGCAGGCATGGAGGCTGTAAGGAGGCAGCCTCTCCACCATGCAAAGACACAACAGGCTAATCACCTGTTTGTCTTAAAACAACGATTACAAGTCTAAACACAGAGAAAACCGGACTGACCTCAACGGCGACGAACAGGTGAGAAAAAAGGACCACGATTTACGGAACATGGAATGTACGAAGTATAAACGGAAAAGAACAAGAACTAATAGAGGAGATGAAGAGAGCAAAATTGACAGTCCTGGCTCTTACAGAAACAAAGAAAAAGGGCGTTCTGGACCATGATGGCAACATGATATACTACAGCGGAGTTCCCATGAGTGAACGAGCCAGGGCAGGGGTTGGTTGTATAGTGAATGGTAACAGCAAAGCAAACATTAAAGGATGGAAGTTCATTTCAGAACGTCTGATGGTTCTAAGTCTACAAGAGGAGGATAGTCAAATGGATATCGTCACTGTGTATGCACCAAACGAAGATGAGAGCACTGACATAAAAGATGAATTTTATGAGCTCCTGACGAATAATGAAATACTTCTCCTTGGAGACTTCAACGCAAGAGTTGGAAACGACTATTCTAGATGGGATGGAGTGATCGGTAGGTATGGAGAAGATGTCTTAAATGACAATGGAAAACGACTGCTCAGATTCTGCAGAGAACAAAACCTTGTTATTACAAATACAAGGTTTCCACACAAGCGTATCCATGCCTACACAAGATGCGAGCCGGCAAGAAATGAAAGATCCATAATTGACTATGCAATAGTGAGGAAAACTGATTTCAAGTATGTAAAGGATGCTAGAGTGTTCAGAGGACCAGAGATAGGAAGCGACCACTATCTAGTTAAAATAAAGAGAGAAATTGAAAAACACTATCCAGCTAGGCAACACCAATCAGCAAGAATGAAACATAATACACAAGGTGAAAATAAAATTAAGGCTTACAAACTACGAGAACCAGATGTTAAAAGGAGATACCAAGGGCTCATAACAACAGCAATAGAAAGGATAGAGGAATCTGAAGAAGATATGGAAATGCTTTGGGTAAAATTCAAAGACATCCTCAAAGAGGCTGCAGCAGAGGCATGCGGTCAAACCAAAGAAGGGTGGAAGAGAAAAAGTACACCATGGTGGACAGAAGAAGTGAAAACAATAATACGAGAAAAGAAAAAGGCATGGAAGCAATACCTAGGGGCTAGGAATACAGAAGAACAAACAAAGAAATGTAAAGAATATGTAAATTTTAAAACAGAAGCAAAGAAGACTGTGCTCAAGGCCAAACAGAAATCCTGGGAAGAATTTGGAGAGAAACTGGAAAATAATGCTGGAGAAAATCAGAAACTGTTCTACAGGACCTTAAAGAACATGAGGAAGGAAAAGGAATGCCCTCTGAAATTTGTTAAAGATAAACAAGGTGCGCTGTTGACTGCCCCAGAAGAGGTAATGAACAGATGGAAAGAATATTTCTCAGATCTCCTTGGAGTGGAGGAAAACCAAGCTCTGGAAGTAACAGTCCCAATTCAAGAAGAGGGAGCCATGGAGGGAAACGATAATATCACAATGGAAGAACTAAAGGCAGCATTGGAGAAAATTAAGATTGGTAAAGCAGCAGGACATGATGGTATAACACCAGAAATGGTTAAATACATGGGAGCGGCAGGAGAGATGCTATTCATGAAGATTCTCAAGGCAGCTTGGCGCCACAAGAAGATACCAAGAGACTGGGAGGTTGCAATAATAATACCAATATTTAAAAAGGGCGACAATCGACAATGTGAAAATCACAGAGGTATTTCCCTTCTCAGTGTCCCCGGGAAAGTGTACTCTAGGATTCTAGAACGGCGATTAAGAGGTCTAGCAGAGCCAAATATGGATGAAACTCAATGTGGGTTTAGGGCAAACAGAAGTACTCAAGACCTTATCTTTACACTCAGACAGCTAAGTGAAAAGGCTCTTGAATATAATAAAGAGATGCATCTCTGCCTTTTGGATTTGGAGAAAGCATTTGATAAAGTTCCTTGGGACAAACTCTGGGAGTGCCTGACAAGGAAGAACATTCCAGGACCCCTGATCTCTGCCATACAGAGTTTCTATAAAACATGCAGAAATTATGTGCGGACATCAAATCAAAAGTCAGGAGAGTTCAAGACCACTAGCGGAGTAAGACAGGGGGACATTCTATCACTGTACCTTTTCATACTCCTCATGGATGAAGTCATCAAAGCCTGCAAGGAATGGACAAAAAAGTATGAAGTAGGGTACTGGAAGATGAGACCAAGTTACATATCGGAACTAGCATTTGCAGACGATGTGGCCCTGATCACGAAAACCGAAGCACATCTCCAGATCAACTTGCAGGTCTGGGAAGAAGAGTTGAAGAAAAGAGGAATGCACATCAGCAACTCCAAAACAAAAACCATGGTGATCGCCAGAGATGAAAAGAGACATCAGATAACCCTGGGAGCACGAGCACTAGAGCAGGTCAGCAACTTTAAATATCTAGGAGTGGTAATAGACAGCAGGGGAGGAATCAAAAAGGAGTTAACTGCACGAAGGGCAGCAGCAGGTAGACTGCTCCATGCAATAAACAGAGCTTTCCTCGGTAGAAGAGAAATAAGCAGGAAAACAAAGATGGATGTATACTGCTCGACCTATGTGCCTGTCCTGACATATGGATGCGAGTCATGGGCAATGACTACAGCCCAAGAAAGGCAATTACAAACTTCAGAAATGAGGTACCTAAAAAAGGCGGTTCAGGTGACGAAAAGGGACAAGATCCGTAACCAGACAATACGTAGCAATCTTGAAGTTCAACCCCTGCAGACACGAGTGGAGCAGTCCCAACTACAGTGGTTTGGCCATGTTTGTAGAATGGAAGAAGATCGGATACCAAAGCGATCATGGGAGATCAAAAGTCAAGGACGCAGACCCCGAGGACGTCCCAAAGTACGTTGGGAAGACAACATACGACAGTCCTTAAGTGATAGAGGGCTGGATTGGAAAGAGGCCAGGAAAAAAGACGGCGGATAGAGCAATGTGGCGTTCTCTTTGGCAAACCTCTACACCTCACGGTAGAAGAGGAGCGACTAAGTAAGTAAGTAAAGTAAATAAAAATTATGATATGCTCTCAAAGTAGCATCAATAGACAAACGACGCAACATCCTGAAAAATAATGCAGCGGCAGGGAAAATTGCGTGAATTTTGTATGCAGTGTGGTAAAGGTTAAAGTGACCTGCTTCTGTCTTCACTGCCTTGACTTCTGTAACTGTAAATAAGGTACCCATTTGTAGCTTGGTAGACTGGTGCGACACCTAATTGGTTTCAGAGATGAAATAATAGGACCAGTCCCCTTCCAAGTATATCGTAAAAAGTGACTAAAGAGAGTTGTGTTTAGGGCTAACAACTTGATCAAGCTAAAAAAAACATTGTCAATATAAGTTAAAACAGGTACTTCACATTGGAGAGAACAAGTGAATAAATTAAATTGAAGTTGATACAACGGTTTGAAACTAGCACATTTACCATGAGAAGTATCCCTCTAACCACAAGACCACCACCCAGTAGTCACTATGGGGATACTTAAACTATAAGTCAGTTATATTTTCTCAACATTAACTGTAACCTACCATGCTCGTTAACACCAAGAGAGTACGTTGACCCAGCAGCTATCTGCACAGACCCACGATTTGGTCCATCAAAAAATTTGATCAGCCGTGGTACCATCTCATCTTTAGGATCAGAGTGTCCGAGACGTCCATAGCCACCAAATCCCCAAGAAAACACTCGTTTCTTACTATCTAAGATGAGCTAGGGATACAAAAAACATATATTGAAAATATGAAATTCTACGACAGCTACTCACAATTTTATTGAATGAAATGTCAAACCACGAAGATAGAACAAAACCCAAACAGCAGTCATTCAGGTCTTCAAATAGCAAGAAATAGAACTATTATTAGTTTTTTTTCTATCCCATTGTTGTAGCCCACAAGGGATATTTGTAGGAGTAAAGGTAGCTTGTCACCACACAGTATGCAGACTATGTTTTTATCTGAAGAAAAAAAAACTGTTTGTACTACATTTTCCCTATTGCTGGAGTAGTCTCTGATTTTTTAAAGACTGGGGACTACAGGCCGCTTCGTCACGCCATGTGCTGGCTATATTTATTTATTTCACCCCCAACAGAAAAACAACATATGTCTTACCAGGGTGGTGGTGTGTGTGTGTCTAGGCTGGATGTGCTGCTCGTTAAAGGAAAGCGAAGTGTCTGATATAGCCTCTCCTTTCCAGATATAGAGATCGCCGCTGGATTCACTGTTCGGCTTGCCGTTCTGGAGGTTCCATGTCAATGGCCTCTCCTACATTATTGTGTCTCCAGCAGCACCTTCATGAGGGGCCCTGTGTTTCTTACAGAGCTGGCTGTGGGGCGCAACCGAGTACCCGGCGGTATAACTGGGTGGGTAGATTGGGCTCATTAGCCTTGGTTGGCAGCCAATCTAAGAGAAGGTAAACTAAACATGGGTAGACGAAGCTCGTTAGCCTGTTCAGGCAGTTCGCCTAGAAGAGGAGCAACTCTGATTTTAAACTCACAAGTCCCAGAGCTAGTCTTGGAACGATGAGAGTATCATCGAATGTCGAGTAACTAGCATCTGCAGGCAACGACTCCACTGCCTCGTGGAAACCTCAGTAGAGGGAAGGGCTACGGGAGTAAACCCAGACAGAAAATCCGGAGTGGTAGCACCTAAGGCGGATGTTTCAAAATTGCGAACTCATTCCGGCAGCTCCTGCAGCTGAGCTGGTGCCAAATTGTCATGCTTTGCATTCCATTGGATTACACCAGCGTGGCCGAGAGGGGGATCCTGCAGTTTTGGAGGCCCAGTGTCTCCATATTCAACGTCCAGAGAGGCTACTCACAGGGTGCCACGTGCATGGTCTACAAAGACTGAGACACCTATGAATGTGGTCACCCATGAAAAGGTTAACTAACTAAGGGACAGGTGGACATCAACATGAAGAAAATGAAGTTCATTAAAATCAACCCAATCTTCTTCTTCGTTCGTTCTCAATCTCCCGCTACCAAGCCATGAAAGGGCTTAAGTAGCAGAATGTAGTCCAGAGAACGGAATGTGTTATGTTGTAGTTTACAGCTTGACTGCGATATTTGCACCTTTCAGTCCAACACATCCGACTTCAGCAAAGCATTTTTTGAGTACCGGGTTAGCATTCCCTCTTCGATCCCTTCTCCTTAGCCAGTCTGCTCTGCTGCAGCCCGTTATCCAGGATCACCGCGTGGAGGTGTAGAAGGGTCTTGGCAGCTCTGGTTCGCTGGCCCTGACGCTAGCAGTCAGCTATGGGTCGCTGACCACTGCAGCTCATGCGCTGCTCAGCGTCTTGATCCCAAATCAACCCGATCAACACAGAACTAGAGGGAGAGCAGTTGGAGGATGTAGATGCCTCTAGTTATTTGGTCAGCACAATTGATGTGTCAGGGGGTACAGATGTAGATGTAAAGACCAGAATTGGAAAGGTAATAGTGGCATCCTGACACTAAACAACATTTGGAGATCCAGAGAAATCAAGATTCACACCAAAGTTAGAATATATTCGGTCGGTGATGCTGTATGGAGCGGAGGGTCACTGTGGTAAAGCACTCAACTCTCAAAGCAATGAACGGAAGCGGCGTTGGTTTCGAGCCCCGAAGGTTTCAAACGACCCTTGATCTCAAAGGAGGTGGGACCAGAGTGCTGCTTCCTGAATTACCTCCAGTTGTCTTGACTTTTGTCTTGCCAAGGTAGCTCAGGACCAGAGGGTGAGGTTGATTACCATCGTAGTTTCTTCCTCACTATAATCCAAATACAGCGCAAGTTACATCATCAAGACAAAACCGTCTGATGGTGTCGTCATCATCGCTTGTAATGGGAAACTGACTTTATGGAGCGGAGAGATGGGAACGACACAAGGCCATACAACAAAGACTTTAGTCCGTTAAAAGTGTCTATGAACGCTAATCAGCATACAGTGGCAGGACATGGTGAGGAATGAAAAGCTGTGTGTGGGTATGTGTGTAAGTATGATGTATGTATGTGTGTGTATATATATATATATATATATATATATATATATATATATATATATATATATATATATATATATATATATATATATATATAAATACATACATATTTTGTATATTTTAATAAACAGACCTATTATAATAATTATATAGAGTTCCTGAACGTGGTGTACAAATACTAGTCTTATTAACAAGTATTACCACATGGTTAGCGCCACAAGCGATTTCTCGGACATCAACATCTGTCACTGGCGAGACCTGACCATCTCTCTGCTTCTCCACAAAAACAGTGATGACCCGGGGAACATTCTCGCACTGAAACTCAATTTTGTTACTCTTCACAAAGTATTTACCATCTGTGTTGTGACCTAAACATGAAAAGAAATACATTTTACTCAGAATAGCGCAAACACATACATACACAAGTTATATGTACGAGCGTATTATATCGTCCTTGCATTATCTGGCAAAGATGGCGCCATAACTGGCTGCGAGTCTACATTTCTCTACTGTTTTGGATCATTATGGATGCCGCCAGACCACGGATTTGCCTGGAATTCACACTAGTCGACGACTTACGCTTGTGTTCACGGAAACGTGGTGTTGTTTTCCGTCAGGACTTGTTATTTCGTTCTTTTTTTGTGATTTCTTCCATCCATTTATCCTGGTCTGGACGCCGACTGAATGGAACTACGCTTATACATGTGTCGTATTTCACAGGTTAGTTCTGCCGGTTCACCTTCACGAATTTGGCGTGTGGAAATTTTAGATGCTACTATGATGAACTGAATACAGCTGGGGAGAGATGCCAGACTCACTCACACGCTGAGTGTTGTCCATACGACCTCTTGTGGTTATCGAAAAGGCACGACAAACTGCATTAGATGCCATCCCACCTTTCTACCCTGCGGGTTACATGTTTACGGAAAGGCTTCGGTGGTAACCGAGGCAAAATCTGCATCCTATGCTATCTCCAGTCGTCTCGACGAATGTCTTGCCACTGGCAAAAGGTAGCTTAGGCTCTGTGAGTGAGGTTGACAACAGGCGCAGTTTCTTCCTCACTTTAATCCAAATCACCGCGCAAGTCACCCATTTCAGCGGACACAGCAAGAGATACGACTGTCCACACGGCTGAACAAAGAGAGTGGTCTTCATCACTTGTGATGGACAACTATTATTATATTATTGGGGTCTGAAAAGGGAGCAAGTAATGGTAACGTTGTAACTTACCACATGCTGTAAAAGGTAATTGGGGAAGAGTGGGGAATGATTGACTACACCATCCTGATGAAACTATTCTTGTTATTGAATCGAATGCCCACAATGAGGTGGATTACTCTGTTGTGCGCCCTGAAAAGGATGTTAAGTGGTGGGTTGTCGTAGCTTTCGTCACATCAAAATCGGGCTGATGAAGGTGGACTGGGGTCCTCCAGGCAGTTGTGCTTTGCTTGGCTTCATCTGCGTGTCGCCCACTACTACAAGGATCACATCGATACCTCACCTTGTCAGCCATGAAAACAGCCCATTCCCAGGCAGGAAAGGGTTAATATGTATGTGGAAATAGGCGGTTTGTCTGCAAACTACATCGCAAGTATACATAACAAAAAATGGACCTCCGCATCCCCAGGGGTAGAAGAGGATCGATGAAGTGAAGCAAACTAAAAGTATAGATGAATAAACACGCAACTTTGAAAGCGGTAACATTTTACTTTAATATAATTCTCACTGTTCCCACTTCTCTGGTACGATTTATAGTGCTGGGGAATAAAGGTCACTTGCTCTGGCAGTCACTACTGTTCAGGTTAGGTATTTATTTAACCTCAAATGGAAAAAAAAAACCTGTCTTACCGAGGTTTTAAATGCATGTTCTCATGGTCAGAAGATGGGCATTCAAGCTACTCAGCCTGCCGCTTCACTACAATTTTACTAACTAGGAGACCCGGTGGTCTATGGGTTGTAAAACTTGGTTTACAATCCAAATGTACCAGGCTCAATTCGCATCTTGTTCAGTTTGACAGACCAGGCACGTGGTGGGTTTTTACATTGCATGGCCGCTTCTTCCATTTGACCTGACTGTAAATGGATACCTGACAATGTCACAGGAAAGTTTCAGAGCCATCGCGAGAGCTAGAGTCCATGCTGTTGCCAATACTTTTAGCAATAAAAGGAACTTAGACACCCACGTTCAATAAGTCGACTTTATGAACTACTTTTACTAACTATAGATAATCGACTCTATGAACCACCTTTACTAACTATAGATAATCGACTCTATGAACTACTTTTACTAACTATAGATAATCGACTCTATGAACCACTTTTACTAACTATAGATAATCGACTCTATGAACCACTTTTACTAACTATAGATAATCGACTCTATGAACTACTTTTACTAACTATAGATAATCGACTCTATGAACCACTTTTACTAACTATAGATAATCGACTCTATGAACTACTTTTACTAACTATAGATAATCGACTCTATAACCACTTTTACTAACTATAGATAATCGACTCTATAACCACTTTTACTAACTATAGATAATCGACTCTATAACCACTTTTACTAACTATAGATAATCGACTCTATGAACCACTTTTACTAACTATAGATAATCGACTCTATAACCACTTTTACTAACTATAGATAATCGACTCTATAACCACTTTTACTAACTATAGATAATCGACTCTATAACCACTTTTACTAACTATAGATAATCGACTCTATGAACTACTTTTACTAACTATAGATAATCGACTCTATGAACCACCTTTACTAACTATAGATAATCGACTCTATGAACTACTTTTACTAACTATAGATAATCGACTCTATGAACCACCTTTACTAACTATAGATAATCGACTCTATAACCACTTTTACTAACTATAGATAATCGACTCTATGAACTACTTTTACTAACTATAGATAATCGACTCTATGAACCACTTTCACTAACTATATAGATAATCGACTCTATAACCACTTTTACTAACTATAGATAATTGACTCTATGAACCACTTTCACTAACTATAGATAATCGACTCTATGAACCACTTTTACTAACTATAGATAATCGACTCTATAACCACTTTTACTAACTATAGATAATCGACTCTATGAACTACTTTTATTAACTATAGATAATCCATGATCGATCTATAAAACAGCTAATTTATTCTCAACTGACTGTTCTGCTCAGTAAATGGTCTACTTTTGCCAGGTATACTATGGACTTACTTCCTCCTTCTTTTCGTTTATCTTGTTTTTCCTTTTAGCGTCAGGTTATGTAGAGATCTCTAGAACTTGCCCTACTGGGTTCCTCATGCACAGTGACATTCAAGGTCTTGGATATGTCCGTGCTGCCGAATACGGATGTGTCGGACCGAAAGGTGCAAATATCGCAGTCAAGCCGTAAACTAACGACACAGCGCATTATGTTCTCCGGACTACATCCTGCTACTTGCAAAGCCCTGCTCAGGGCTTGGTAGCAGGAGATTGAGAACAAACGCAGAAGAAGAAGATTTGTCCGTATGCCACCTTTTTTGTGGTTGGCCTTTGGCCTTAAATCTGCTGTACCTAAATAGCATTGCTTGTTGGGAGGTGCTGTGAGGTGGTAGACTTGTTACTTGGCCAAACCATTTTAGAAGCTTTCTTTTGATGTAGTCTAATACTGGTGTTGTTCCCACCAGTATCCTAATGTCATCGTTTCCGATCCTGTCTCTCCTTATTACACCCAATGTACTTCCTTACAACTTTCCGTTAACCCTAGGCACGCTACATAATTAGTGACAAAATTTGACCTAATTAATTTTCTTAATTAGTCGCTGTGGTAGTTGTCTTTCAAAATTTGTAACTTTTATGTTTGTTTGTCAATAAATATGATTTTCTCGTGTGTAGATACACAATAGCATAACGAACATGTGGGTGTTATTGTTTTTGTTGTATGTTTGTTAGTTTTTGAGATTTAAAAAGATGAAGTTGAAAATTTATGAAAATCTCGGGAAAAATTTGGACTCGACCACTAGGCCTAGTCGCTTCGATAGAAAACCATGGAAACCACAACAACGTATCGATACTGTGTTTACAATATCTACACAACTGTTAGTTTCCAATTCAAACGTAGTTCTTTCATTTAAACAAACAAAATAAACAGATCTACTAGATAAAGATCTTTCTCAACAACCTACTTCCCCTTTCGCAAAAAGTCGGCTTGCTCCAAACGGCGTATACAAAATTAAAACTGTTCAAAAGCCATTTGTAATCGCACATACGATACTTTAACCGGCAAAATATCGTGTATATATGGAGGGCGTAGTCAGCAGTAAAAAATGGCTGTCAGGAGTGACTCCGTTCAAAAAAAATATTTTTTTTTCCGCACACCGTTTTTGCAGGCCGAGCTGGTTAGAAGAGACAGGACATTGGAGTGCTACAGGTTAAAGTTAGTTGTTCAATGTAAAACAAAATGAGTTGTCAAGCAAAATAATGAGTGATAAATGAACCCAAAATAGATGTCTTGAAAGTATAGATAGACCAGCACCATTTTTCAACATAAATTAGAAATACGTGACTAAGATAAGTTAATATCAAAGTTAGATAAACAATAGCATTTTCAAGTCAGGAAAAGGTAACGCTACCAATTTCAGATCAATTGGGCTGGTAAACGTGCAGGAGAGAAGTGTATAACAACAGGATAGAATTAAGTAGACTGACAACACATTTACTGCCAGACGACTTTATTCCCATTGCTGGGGCGGTCAGCTGGTTTTTTAGGTAGAAGATTACAAGCCGCGTCACCGCTGCTGTCATGTGTTGGCTATGTTCGTTTCTTTCACTCTCAACAGAAAAACAACACATGCCTTACCAGAGATTCGATCTGATACCCTCCTTGTCAGCAGGCAGGCATCGAAATCATTTGGCCACACACCCCTAACAGGTCCAGTCATGAAAACTGCCTATAACAGGATTGAGTGACAGACAGGCTTTACAGTTTCATGAAGACTGCAGATCTTTGCAGAGTGAGATGCTCCATCAAGGAACAACATAACTAGACACGAGCCTACGCAACCTGTAACAAACCACTGCCTAGACCAGACCAACAGCAGATTATCAGTCATAAGGTTAACCAAGGCAGGTATGTGCTGATATAAGCAACTCTTGTCTGTGGCTGAAAGGGTGTACCTCACCAAAAGTCTTACAGACAAGAGTAAGGGAATGAGAAGAAAAAAATAATAAGAGGTAAAAATATATATAATAGGGGCTGCAAGAGGAAAAATATATTTAATCGGGACTGGGCTAAGTAAAAATATAAATAATGGGGGTAAACATATATATAATAAGGACTGCGTGAGTTTAAAAATATATACCACAGCGGCTGTACATGGTAAATATATATATATTCATTAGGAGCTGGACACAGAAACCATATACTTAAAAGGTGCTTGGTCCGGAAAATGTATAATAGGGGTTGGACACAGAAAAAATATACAATAGGGGCTGGGCACGAAAAATATTAAATACAATAGGGCCTGGACACGAAAAAATATATATACCATAGGGGCTGGACACGAACAAATATATATATATATACCATAGGGGCTGGACACGAACAAATAATAGGGGCTGCACAGAAAACGAAATGATAATATAAACAAGTATGAGTTAATTCTAGACTAAGAGGCTGAATCTATTACCTAATTGCCCATATTCTGGACACCCGAAGCTGTAAACATTTCCATTGATGTCAGACATCATACTGAACTCTCCACCACATGAGATCCGTCTGATGGGAGGACCTTTGTACCTGATCTGTGTTGGCAACAATACCTGCTCGCTCTGATTTCCCAAGCCGAGTTGTCCCATTTTGTTTTCTCCACAGCCATATACTTTCCCATTTTCTGAATTAAGAAGTCAAAAATAATATGAGCAAACAATTTTCAATTTATAGTTCTCATATGTGATTTACTCATTTGTGACTAATCCAGAATTTGTAAAATATTTCATGAAATTACAAAGCTCTTACCATCATGTAAATTTTACAAAGAGGAATTTTGATTTTACAAGCCAGACTATTGTGTTTGTCCATCACATGTGATGCAGACCACTCTCTCTGTTCAGCCGTGTTGACAATATTTTCTTTTGCTGTATCCGTTGAAATGGGTGACTTGGGCTATGCTTCGGATTAAAGTGAGAAAGAAACTGCGCCCTTTGTCAACCTCGCTCTCTTGTCCTGAGCTACCTTTAGCCAGTAGCAAGACATTATTGAGACAACTGGAGATAGCACAGAATGCAGATTTTTCCTCATAGTTAACTCCAGAAGCCTTTCCCATAAACAGGTATCCCGCAAGGCAGCGGAAGTGGATAACATCTATAGTTGTGAAGCCAGACTATATAGAAGTAGTGAGTAACAAAATGCACTTATTTTTTCTTCTGTAAGTTAAAATGAATATTTTTCTTCTTAGACGTTGGTGATGTGTTGCAGTTTACAGTGAGGCTGTGATATCTTTGACACATCTTATTTCAGCACTCAATATTTGGGACCTGATTTGATTTCCCTCTTCGATCCCTGATCTCTTTGCCAGGCTGTATGGTTGTAGTCTGTTTCCAAGGTCACCACTTGAATGCGAAATAGTCTTGATCAGTTATGGGTCACTGACCTTGATGTAAGCAGGCAGATATGAGCCGCTGGCTGCAGTCAGCTCATTCATTGCTAAAAAAATCAAGTTTAATGTATTCCTTTGCCATCATGTATGAATAACATCTGCAGTACATGAGAAATATTAATTTAACAAATGTTTACAACTGTAGCTAACCATATTGTACCACTAAATTGGTAATTGGCTTGGCTTTGTTCGTTCTCAATCTCCCGCTACCAAGCCCTGAAAGGGTTTAAGTAAAAGAATGTAGTCTAGAGAACGGAATGCGTTGTGTTGTAGTTTACAGCTTGACTGTGATATTTGCACCTTTCGGTCCAACACCTCCGAGTTCAGCAAGAATTTTTTGAGTACCGGGTTAGCATTCCCTCTTTGATCCCTTCTCCTTAGCCAGTCTGCCCTGCTGCAGCCTGTTATCCAGGATCACCACATGGAGGTGTAGAAGGGTCTTGGCAGCTCTGGTTCGCTGGCCCTGACGCTAGCAGTCAGCTATGGGTCGCTGACCACTGCAGCTCATGCGCTGCTCCGCATCTTGATCCCAAATTGGTAATTGATATTTATCTTATCAGAACTGGAGGCACGCCTGATAATTTTTCAATTTTAATTCAAGCATTTGTTGCATAAATAAAAGAATTTGATAAATATGTCCATTGAAGTCTGAATTTTCAGTTATTTTGTAATATCAAGTATTATAAATACACTATAATCTATAATCAATATGTCCAATCTACTGCATTTTTAGGTTACTTTATGTTGACCAATAAGAAACAGGCATTGTCAAGATGTGCTATTCAATGCTATTTTTACATTTTATTTTGAATGATATTCCTACATTTAAATATTATAATTTTAGATAAGGATACGAGGGTGAAAAATAGTTGCCTCACTGTATTAATCTTTACTATACCATTGGCAAAAACATTGATCTGGCGCACTGTCTTTGGTGTACTCGTTATGTTAACACTGGTTTTTACTATAGAAATGACTGAATTGAAAACAAGGCCACTTCCACACGCCTTGATTACAATAAAATTGATTTTTTTTACTTTATAAATTTTTAAACCTTTTTTCTGTCTCACCTGGATTTAGAAGTTTATCCCATTATTGAGGGTGATTTTTTTTTTTTTGTTCGCCTTATTTCTCTATTCTCCAAGACTGTGTGCGTTCCACTGCGGTTTTTATTTTGCGCTTGTCAACCCAGTGCATCCAACGTTGGCATGCATTTTTGGTAAGGGTCTGCTTCCTCCCTCATTTTCTAAGGGTTTGCTTTCCCGGGGTTAACGACCCGTGCTGTGATGGAGATCGATCCCAGAACCTTCGGATAGTGAGCTGTGTCACTTAACCACTAGCCCACGCCGTTCCCATTGAGGGTGATGAAGTTAAGTTGTTGCAACAGATTTTCCTGAAATAGATCTGTTCAATTTGTTTATGTAGATGTAATAAATATGTTTGTAGTGGAAAATAACATATGTCGATCTGGTTAAGAACACTTTCAGTGTCTGCGCCAATTTCACAGATATAAGTCAACTAGTGTACTTACAAGTGGGTAAGTCTAAATGATTGTGACGTTATTTTAAAAATATGGAAACTAGAATGTTATGGAATACTTTTCATACATAGATGGAAGTGAAATACCTGTAAGAAAGAGGGTATGCTTGCGTCCACATGCAGCGTACACTATATTCTGTCCTTGAAATGCTTCTACCAGCTCTGGTGTATCTTTTCTGTCTGTATTGCCTAATCCAAGCTGACCTTTCTCATTTCGACCTGCATAAAGACATGGCATAATTAGGAACTATTGCTGTAAATTTACATTTTACTTTCATAATACTATCTGCAAAAAAATAACCATTTACATTTTAAAAAAATACTAACTTTTCAGTCCCATTCGACAAAGAAAGATGGTCCACAAAACATCAACAAAAGTCCAATCGATCAAAATCAGTTTTGTGTGTTGTTTAGATCATTTTCGTTCTTGGAATAGCCTTAAGTATGGTGGAATTTCCAGCACATGCGCAGCTTTCTTTTAATTATTAATCTTTTCCGATCCATCTTTATTTATGTCAATGTTTTAATGAGGGAGCTGCGTAGCACTGTGGTTAGTGCGCTGGCTTCGCATCTGAGTGGTCCTGTATTCATTTCCAAGTTGAGGCGGTAGTATTTTTTCAGACCACAATGGCTCCCAGGTCGATCCAGCCTTAAATAGGTACCGGTTGAGTCCGAGAAGTAAAAGCGGCGAGGGAGAGGAGATGGCTACCACCCTCATATGGCTGAACCTTTGAAATGTGAGATCGCTAACACCTCACACCCCTATGGAAGTAATGCAATGGGTTACTTTACTTTACAATGTTTTAAACTTGTGACTGTTTGTACGATGGAATTAAAAGTTAAAGAGCGTAGAAATAACTTATTATTATTTGAACCAGGCCAATGATCATCAATCCGGATTAAACATTGATATTCGACACAAGTCCAATATAAACTTTGAGTGGGATACAGAAGAAAGACAATCTGATAAAACATATCGATGGAACAATGCAAAAATACAAATGGTGAGTAACGATAACAAAATCTAAGTGCTATTTCCATCTCCATATTAACAACTTTTAATGTTTCATTCTAATCTATATTTTTTTATGACTACTTCAGATCATAGACAATTCAATCATGTGTCTTTAGATCTATTAATCATAATAATTATAGGCCTATTTCGGAGTCACGTAGCGCAGTGGTCCTGGGTTCATTCCCAGTTGAGGCGGAAATGTTATTTCAGACTGCAATGAATCCCGAGTCGTCCCAGCCTTAAATGGGTACTGGTTCAGTCCGGGAAGTAAAACCGGTGAGGGAGAAGAGATGGCTACTGTCCTCATATAGCTGAACCTTTGAAATGTCAGATCACTAACATCTCACACACCCCTACGGCAGTAATGCTATGGGTTACTTAAATTTTATTTGTTTCATATTCATGAATTTTTATTTTGGAAAAAACTATTTGAAATACAATATTGCGGCTATTACCTTGGATGTTAAGACATAAATCACAAATCTGCCAAATGAGGCCACAAAAGGTTAACTAATTCAAATGTCTGCTATGGGGACGGCGTGGGCTAGTGACACGGATCACAGCCCGAAGGTGCTGGGTTCACTCCCCAATTATAGCACCGGCCGTTATCCTGGGGAAGGCAAAGCCTTAGAAAATGCAGAAGACCCTTACATAAAATGCATGACAAAGTTGGATAGGCGCACAATAAAAACATAGTGCAACGCACACCACCTGGGGAATAGAGAAATAAGGCCAAAATAAACAAATCTGTTTTGTTAAATGCCTACACTATTTCACAACTTATGAAGTACAGCAAATGGATGGCTCCTTATAGAACAACTCAATCAATGTACTCTTTGTTGTATTGCAGTGGTAGTTTCTGTAGCAATATGTTTTACATGATAAGATTGCTGGCCAAATACACAACCCTGTTTAGATGACTTATGACATGCATGGAGGTAGTGGTTCTATTCTTTCCTTCCCAGTAAGGGGAAATCGGATTTTGATATGTGTCAACAAGTATGTGCTCTTTACTTTTCAGTTCCCCCATAGAGCACAGGTCTTCAACAAACACATGCCAAGTTATCAAATGTTGATCGATCTGTATCTGTTTAAGTTTTTGTGACTTAATAGTTTATAACGGTCTGGAGGTTACAGTGCTACTATTCTTTGCTCCCTCTTTGGGCCCCGGAAACATTAATATGTGTGGGAAAGCTCTAGTAATGGGCTGGTAGTTCAAAACTCGAAGCATTTTATGAAGTGATACAAAACACTTTTAGCAGAAAATGGCATTGAGTACTACCTAAATCTGAGATAAGTATACTACCCCTTACTCTGAATATATCAAGTCACAGTATTCAAAGTGAGACCTGGCCATATCATTATAGACAACAGCAAATTCTTACCCCAAACATAAACTTTGCCGTCAGTTGTTATGGCAACACAATGAGCTGCAGTACAACCAGACACTACAGTTCTAATCTTTACGCCTTTGAGTTTGGAAATTCTGTTAGGACTCCACAGGTTTGGCCCACCAACATTTTTGACTGAAAGCAAACAAAGGCATCGATGATTTACACTAGAGAATTCTCCCAACATGTAGAATTTGGGATTTTAGTAGACTGAAAGTGTGGTTCAACTAATACTTTACAAGACAAATTAATAACTGAGACCTGATTCGCAGATACAACTGTAAAATGCATTATCAGGTTTTTCATGTTCTTTTAGAACTGACTATATTTTGTCCATTTTATATTTGGCACAGGTGTAGCTTCTTCTTTGTCGTTCTCCATCTCCCGTTAAGAAACCCTGGAAAGGACTTTGCAAATAGCAGAATGTTGTCCAGAGAACAGAATTTGCTGTCGTAGTTTACAGCTTGACTGCGATATTTGCACCTTTCAGTCCGACACATATGACTTCAAGAGGCATTTTTGAGTACCAGGTTAGCCTTCCCTCTTTGATCCCTTCTCCGTAGTCAGTCTGCTCTGTTAAAGCCTGTTATCCAGGATCACCTAGTGGAGGTGTCTTGGCAGCTTTGGTTCGATGACCCTGACGTTAGCAGTCAGCTATGGATTGCTGACCGCTGCAGCTCAGCATCTTGATCCCATGCGCAGCTCAGCATCTTGATCCCCACAGGTGTAGCAAAAGTATAGCTATAATTAGTGTAATATAAAAGGAATAAGAAAATTAATGATACATTCTATAGAACATAAAGACGGCACAAAACAGGCATGAATATGTTTTGCAGTAATGAGAAAGTTGTCTCTTAGGAACCAAATCCACAAGATTATAATTTGGCACCAACCCCCACTAAAGAACATTATAGATATTCCATTGTTACAGAAATAATGATGAGATGGACATGTGATACATATTTGGTCAGACAAAAATCAAGTGAAATAAATTAATAAATAAGTACGGTCAGATACTGCACTGAGACAAAAACACAAATGAAACCTACGTTATGACCAATATGCCTTCATTGGGGACAACGAACAACAATAATGAACTAGCAAATTATAGAAAAAAAGGAAGAATACATAAATGGGGGGTGTCAAACATATAAGGAGAAAATAGTATACTTAAGAGAGAACATCACATCACTCCTTCCATATATTTGGTAAAAGAGACATGAAAAGTGATGAGCTAATGAACTTAACAACTTAAAACGTCCATTTGGTTGCCTACTAATGAGATTTGTGTAAAGTCTTTGATCCAACATGGTATATCAGGGTAAAAGACCAGAAAAAATGCAAACAGCCCTGGGAACCTGACATCAGAAACAAAATCTGTCAGACTGAAGTAAAGATCCTGTCACGCCGTGCGGCGCATTGGAAATATAGTGTTTGGCCCATATTATTTTGTAACCAACGGCACATAGTGGATGATGTGGTCAGCATCACGCTGGCCACCTTTACTTCCCAGATTTTCTGGTACCCAATTACCGCGGCTGGGTCGACCACAGGGGCCTATTGTGATCAGAAAAAAAATCCCACACCAACTGGGAATTCAGAAATATAAGACTAGATTTTTAACAAAACTTCAACTTCTGCTCTGAGGTCTAAAGTTTGAATGTGCAATGCAGTATTTTTTAAACCCATGCCTCAGAAAGATCATGAAAAGAGGCTGAGAGTAATTTAAATTGTTTTAGGATAGAATCAATCAGAAGTCGTATGTGTAACACAGATGAAAATATGACTTGATGAAACAATGGATGACTTGATGAAACAATGGAAAGCAAATCTCAGTATGACTTGTCAGCTGCTGATAAACAGCATTGATTGGTTGAAGGATGACGGAAAAATCAAGAAACTCATTCAGAAGAGAGACTGTGACACCAGATAAGGATAAACTTGACAGAAACACAAGATGAATGGAAGTTTATAGTCGCAAGTTAATGCATGCAAGGACATTTATAGTAAAAACATGTCACTTTACTTCCTTTAGGAAGCGCTTTCCTTCCAACAAGGTCCCAGTTAGTGGCCCCACAAAACAGCAGTTCCCCACAGAGCATTGGAGCCTCTATTTTCTAGGGGTAAACAAAAGAAAACAAAACATTATGACTAAAGAAAGTGAGGTGATAATATGGCAATACCCTTGATAGCTGCTAACATTTACATGACTCAAAACAATTATGGAACAGAATCAGTCGTCTTACATCTGTATATTTCACTTAAGAAAACAAATGCTGTATGAATGACTGATCTAAAAATTGTATAGAAACACAAATTACATGTGTAACATATACCACCATTCTTTACATACGAGAAGTGTTCAAATGAAACCGGACCTAACTGTACCAAGTGAACATACATACGATGATGGCGTCACTTCTGATGTAAACAGCACATATCAACCGTCAAGTTTTCAAAATTTCATTATCCTCCGACTCATAGTTTCCTTGGCAGACCATGGAAAATATGGCGGGATTGATACGAAATCCGCCCAGAGTTGATCAGCATGCGGTGATTCGGTTTTTTACACCTGAAGGATGTCGACCAGTTGACATTCATCGCAGAATGCAGGCAGTGTATGGTGACAAAAGTATGTAGAAGACAACAGTAAAGAACTGGACAATGATGTTTAAAGAAGGACGCGAGTTAACGAAAGATCTTCCGAGACCAGGTCAGATGCATATTGTTGTGTCAGAAGATGCCATCGCCAAAATTGATGCCGGAGTTTACGTTCGCCACACTTTTGTATGTGCACATTCAAGAACTGGGCAGATTTTACCCCTAGACCTACTCAGATACCAAAACTGTTAGTTTTGACGAAAATGTAAGTAATCAAACTGTGCAATATATTGAGTCACACACATTAATACATTCATTTCTTTGGGTAATAAGCACCCTTTAAACTGGCCCTATACCAATGCACATTACCACAATTAGCAGTCTTCTTCATTCATTTCAGATCAAAATAAGTTCACTGTAACGATTCATGATCTACAACTACAAAATATATATCTGAATTTTGCAGGGAATGCCTGAGAAAGAGTTACTCCACTCAAGCATTCAGAAAAAGGTTACTCCATTCAACAAGCACACAGAAAAGGGTCTTTCCACCCAACAAGCAAACAGAAAAGGGTCATTCCACAGAAAAGGGTCTTTCCACCCAACAAGCAAACAGAAAAGGGTCTTTCCACCCAACAAGCACACAGAAAAGGGTCTTTCCACCCAACAAGCACACAGAAAAGGGTCTTTCCACCCAACAAGCAAACAGAAAAGGGTCATTCCACCCAACAAGCAAACAGAAAAGGGTCATTCCACAGAAAAGGGCCACTGCACTCAACAAACAAACAGAAAAGGGTCTTTCCACCCAACAAGCAAACAGAAAAGGGTCATTCCACAGAAAAGGGCCACTGCACCCAACAAGCAAACAGAAAAGGGTCATTCCACCCAACAAGCAAACAGAAAAGGGTCATTCCACAGAAAAGGGCCACTGCACCCAACAAGCAAACAGAAAAGGGTCATTCCACCCAACAAGCAAACAGAAAAGGGTCATTCCACAGAAAAGGGCCACTGCACCCAACAAGCAAACAGAAAAGGGTCATTCCACCCAACAAGCAAACAGAAAAGGGTCATTCCACAGAAAAGGGCCACTGCACCCAACAAGCAAACAGAAAAGGGTCATTCCACCCAACAAGCAAACAGAAAAGGGTCATTCCACAGAAAAGGGCCACTGCACCCAACAAGCAAACAGAAAAGGGTCATTCCACCCAACAAGCAAACAGAAACAAATTGATGTTCTTCTTGTTTTGAATGCCCACAATGAGTAGATTTACTCTTTTGTGCACCCTGAAAAAGATGCGGGTTGCAGAAGCTTTCCTCACATCCTGAGCATGCTGATGAAGGTGGACCAGGGTCCTCCAGGCAGTTGTGCTATGCTTGGTATCATGTTGATCGCTCACCTCGTTAGCCAGGCTGCCATGAAAACAGCCCATTTCCAGGGAGGGTTGCGAAGAAGCCGAGTTGAGGGTCTTGGCCAGTAATATTTTGCCTGAGCCTGACTAACATGTCTGATCAGTATGTTATGCCTAACCAGACATTAGTCTTCCTCCCCTGAAAAGATTAATAAGAACAGCATGCATTGAGCTACCAACATTATCGTGTAAGATGAACTGCCGCAGAAACCACCACTACAAGAGCATTGTTTGTTTGTAAGTTGTCCGTAGGAGTTCTTTATTCCTGGTAAAATTTCTCTGGTAGCAGGTACGCAGTGGCTCTTCTTACATCCCTGGATGTACTGAAGAAGGTGGACCTGGATATTCCTCACTGTAGTGCAATGCAAGGCTTCTCAGCTGGCTCACAGTCACCAGTACATGGATCTGTGTCTATCCCCACCCAGTGATTGACCAGACTGCTGTAAGAAAGTCTGTCTCCAGGTACACTGCTTGGTTGTGAGGTGCAGTCTTGATCAGTATATTGCAACTCACAAGACTGAGAGTATAGTAATCTTATTAGTAAGTAAATATTTTGGAACAGGTATCCTGCAAAACTGGCCCCATGCAATTCATTTGAGTTGAAAGGGGGGAACTATTATTATGAACAATCAGCTGACAATCATGTATTAAGTTAATATTTGTCAATTGTAATATGTAGATCTACTTAGTAATAGTTGTAAATGTAAATGTGACCTCTGACTGATGTTTAGTGGTTTGGCAAGAGGATGCTCATAAGACATAAACCTGATTCAAAATAGTATCAGTATTCCTAACTAATGTGGTCTGATTTCAGATTTACATATACTTTAATATATATACAAGATACGATAGACAATACGTGGTTTGCATATTGTGAATATAATACATTTGATTTATTCAGACTAAAACATAACTATTGTGTCATAACTTTGACTAAGACTCGAGACTGCAGTTGTTAGATCTAGGTCTACTTAGTACGTCTTTTTGGAAGGGCTGCTTCTTCTGTGTTCGTCTCATTTGATGATTATTTATCAGATATAGTGTCTTCAGTGTCACTCACTGATTTTGCGATGTGATGCGAATGTGAACAACAACGAATTTGACTAAGGGAAAATCAAAACTCACATAGGACACCCCACTCTCATTTTCATTCTCTGTCTCGCCGAATTCGATATTGTTATCTCGGTCACCACCGCTGCTGTTTTCTTGGGCCTTCTGTTTAACTGATTCAGAATTAACAGAAGCATCTTGTTCCTGTTTACGCTTCTTCGAACTTCCATTTGAATCAACGTCGCCTGTTCTCTTTTTGGGAGGCATAGTCGTTGATATTCTGGTAGAAAAACGTCTTGAATCTAACAAAGAGAACCACCAGAAATGCGTGTCTGCTGATGAGAGAGAACCGCCAAGCTATTCATGTCCATGGAAGTCTCACAGTCTCACGCCAATTCCCGCTGTTACTGCGCGATGTTCTTCTGATTGGTTGCAGTGGCCAAGAAGGGGTTTCCCAAACGCCGGCTTAATTGGAATGTGGTTGATATGCTAGTATTTGTGGCAAATGTGCAGGGTTCGAGCTCGGGTTTCGAAACGATGCAGGTTCAACAATGGCCAACTGTAATGGCCATGGTTCAACCCAGTCCAGTTGCCAACTCAACATCGAAGATAGTCTGCAATGAATCTCAAAGATCTATATCTTGCCTTGCTGCCCCACTTCCAGTTACAGCATAGTTTTCATATGGCAGGATTACTCACTTTCCTCCCAGCATTGTTTTCATCAAGTATCAAAGTGTTACATCTTTTTATGGTATTTACCCAGTTGTAAATACATACAACCAGACAATACGTAGCAATCTTGGAGTTCAACCCCTGCAGACACGAGTGGAGCAGTCCCAACTACAGTGGTTTGGCCATGTCTGTAGAATGGAAGAAGATCGGATACCAAAGCGGTCACGGGAGATCAAAAGTCAAGTACGCAGACCCCGAGGACGTCCCAAAGTACGTTTGGAAGACAACATACGACAGTCCCTAAGGGATAGAGGGCTGGATTGGAAAGAGGCCTGGAAAAAGACGGCGGATAGAGCAATGTGGCGTTCTCTTTGGCAAACCTCTACACCTCAAGGTTGAAGAGGAGCGACTAAGTAAGTAAGTAAATACATACCCCCCGACTTACAGTTAGGGAAGGCAGGGCGTCGAAGAATAGAACTGGTCACTCCATTTCAGAACATGCTGAGAACTAGTATAGTGAAATTTTAAACATATTGCCCTTGAAAGCGATGTCTGTTATCAGGTTATCTTTACTTTTTCAACGACACATTTACATGCCCTTTAAAAAAAAAAGGAAAGCACAGTGTATCCATCTCTTTTTTTCTAGAAAAGAAAACACTGATTTTACTTCTTCTTCATGTTTTGCTTCTTCTTCTTCTTCTGCGATCATTGCTCATTTATACTTGGACTCCGGGTTCTTCAATAAAATTAGGTTTCTTTTTTAGGGTCTCAATGCCGCCTACAGTTTCTCCTCGAGGGGCCACATCCTTCTCAGAACTGTTTGCTGGGGGCAGTCTTGAAATACCTGTAGTATTGTCAGGCCGCAGTAACATAGCCTGGTTGTACATATCTTGAATTTGGTATACAGGTGGTGTCTGATTCTGTTGCGACCAGTTCGGAGACGTAGTATGATAACTTTATCTTTTCGGGACAGCCGGTTTTAACCGTCGTCTGCCTGGTGTTGGGGGCGGGGGCGGGGGGGGGGGGGGGGAAGGTATACCTGCCACTTTGCATTGTATTTTATTTTAGCTTTTGCTTCTTAGTAGTTGACCAGGTATTCTTCCTATATCAGTTTCGCTGCTTCTTTGGCTAGACTGTAGACCCCCTCGTTTCTTTGATGTTGTTGTTCGTCTATCACGTGTGATGAAGACCATTTCTCTTTTCCTTCAGCCGGTTCTTTGATTTGAGTAGTCTGTGGGTTGGGGCTGTGGATGGGTGCGAAGGTGGCTGACAGTCCGATCTGGGATCTGAAAAAAACCCAGGCTGTGAGGGCATTGCATGTTCGCTATACAAGACGGTGATAGATCACTGTCTTTTTTTCTTGGCCTGTTTCCGCTGTTCTGCTGCAGCCTTTTTGGAAGCCTCGCAAAATGCTGCTTCTGTGTGGTCTTGTGCAGCATCTTCCCATGTTTCGTGGTTTATGCTGAAAGCCTTTATAGATGTCTTAAGCGTGTCCTTAAAGCGCTTTGATGCTACAGAGTGATGGTATCCATTGTATCACTAGACTGCTTTCTGGAACCCGTAAGACATTTTCACCAAGGCTGCCCTCAATTCGTTCAGTTCAGTGTTCATATGGGAATTAAGTGTCGTTATGGCTGACTGTGCAGCCGTTCAGTGTTCTTATGGGATTTGAATGCCGTAATGGATGACTGTGTATCACGATTTTCTCAAGCATATGGTGTTTGTGTTGAAGGGCAATTTTTGCTGCCGTATCAAGAGCTCCAATTTCGGCTATGGGCTTGGTTACCTTCTCCCCATTCATTTATCATCTGATCACCACTCATCCTCATCCGTCCAGCTGACACTTGTAGCTGAGCCATCTGTATAGGCAAGTGTCCATCTGTCTGCCGAATACTTAGCGTCTATATGCTCTTCTGTGATGTGTCTTCTCTTCAGGTCTGTCGGCACTACTTTTTCTTTGACCCCTTATATTTTTCATATTAGCTCTGGCAGCGTACCTACACGGGAGAGAGTATAGCTAACTGACAGTGTAGACATGGGTTTTGTTTGTGACAGTACTTGGTCCTTGAGTGTGAATGCCTTTGACTTTGCCGCCAAGTTACTTCTCTTACGTCTGCACTTTCATTGGCTGTTCATTATTTGGCGCATCGGGTGGTTCGGGAGTCTCTTGTGTTTCGCTGCCTGCTTCTTTACTTGTATGTCGTCTCTATCCTAATTTGACTGGAGGCTTGTCATTGTTTCTTGTGGCCCTACGGGTGTGGACTTCTTGACCCGTCTATCCTCCTTTGACGTCTATCCTCCTTTGAATCGAGGCGTGTCATTGTTTCTTGTGGCCCCATGGGTGTGGACTTCGTGACCGTCTATCCCCCATTGACTGGAGGCTTATCATTGTTTCTTGTGCCACTATGGGTGTGGACTTCTTGACCCGTCTATCCTCCTTTGAATCGAGGCTTGTCATTGTTTCTTGTGCCCTTATGGGCGTGGACTTCATGACTCGTATATCCCCCATCGACTGGAGACCTGTCATTGTTTCTAATGTCTCTTTGGATGTGGACAACATGACCCCAGTGATGATGCATGTGACTGGGTTCTTGACTCTACTTATTTTACCAAAAGTGTATTCCCATTGCAGTGGCTCAAGTCAGGGATCGCGGTAGTCTAGAGATTAAGCCACTCGCCTCTCACAGTGATGAACGGAAACTGGGCGATCGAACCCCGCAAGTTTTAAGCGACCCCTGGTCTCACGGGATGTAAGACAAGAGTGCCTGCATCCCGAGTTACCTTTAGTCGTCTCGACAAATAGTCTTGCCACTGATCCAAGGTAGCTCGTTGTAAGAGTGAGATTGATGACCAGGGCATAAGCTCCCTCATTAAAATCCAAATACAGCGCATATCACATTATTAAGACAAAACCGTCTGATGTTGTGACCATCATTGCTTGCGATGGCCATTAGATAGCCCAAGCCATGATACCCTACTCCAGTGCTGGTCCGACTCTTCCTGTGTATAGTCTTTCCAGGATTTTGTTATCTGCGCCCCAATTTGTGTCTGCATATTTTTCATTATGCTCATTCAACACCTGGCTATTTTTGTCTGCATTTACTTTCTGCTTAGCCCATGTCATTCCACAATCCAGAGTGATTCCCGTGTCATTCCACAATCCAGAGTGATTCCAATGTCATTCCACAATCCAGAGTGATTCCCATGTCATTCCACAATCCATGGCGATTCCCATGTCACTGCACAATCCAGAGTGATTCCCATGTCATTCCACAATCCAGAGTGATTCCCATGTCATTCCACAATCCAGAGTGATTCCCATGTCATTCCACAATCCATGGCGATTCCCATGTCACTGCACAATCCAGAGTGATTCCCATGTCATTCCACAATCCAGAGTGATTCCCATGTCATTCCACAATCCAGAGTGATTCCCATGTCATTCCACAATCCAGAGTGATTCCCATGTCATTCCACAATCCATGGCGATTCCCATGTCACTGCACAATCCAGAGTGATTCCCATGTCATTCCACAATCCAGAGTGATTCCCATGTCATTCCACAATCCAGAGTGATTCCCATGTCATTCCACAATCCAGAGTGATTCCCATATATGTTGGATTTTGTTCTGGTGTGAATATGTAGTCATTTATTGCTAGTGTCGCTTTGTTTCTTGTCAGATAAACTGAACAATGTATGTGTGGTGTTCTTCTCGTTGATGGCCACGCCCTGATTACGTTGTTGTTTGCAAATGCCCACAATGAGTAGGTGACTCTTATGTGCGCCCTGAAAAGGGCGTTCAGTGGCGGGTTGTAGTAGCTTTTCTCACATCCCGAGCGTGCTGATGCTGGTGGACCGTTGTCCTCCAGGCGGTTGTGCTATGGTTGGCTTCGTGTTACTCACTACTATGGGGATCCTGTTGATCCCTCAACTCGTTAACCAGGCTTACATGAAAACAGTCCATTTCCAAGGAGGGCTTCTAGGAAGTCGAGGTGGGGGTCTTGACCAGTATATTTTGCATGACCCTGACTATCATGTCTGATCAGCATATTTTGCCTGAGCAGACGTTAGTTTTCCTCCCCCTGATTATACGTTAATACTTTATTATTCATCATCATCAAGAGGTTAGTTAGTCGGGAGACTGGTGTTCAAGTCGTCTGATCATGTCATGAAAATGTTCTCGACATATCTCTTCAGCTTAATGTAACTCTACACACGTGTGCTCTTGTGCGAGACTGTGATGTACGTGTTTTTGGACTCCCTCTTCTCTCTCATCCCCTGAATGTTTGCCCCTCGGTATGTTCGATAGTACTGCTCCATGTCTCATAGTGTGACCAAGCCAAGGCAATCTGACGTTTCGTATATTTTTTATGTGCTCTTATATCGTTAAGCACTTTTTTGTGTTGTCGTTATTAGTCTTTGCATCCTGCAATAACATCACATATGATAATTTAAGGTCTTTTTGTTTTTTTATTCAGAGTCTATGTGTCAGAACCGTACAGTTGGAACGGCAGGGGCTAGTGGTTAAGTGACACGGCCCACAACCCGAAGGTGCTGGGTTCGATCCCCATCACAGCACCGGCCGTTACCCCGGGGGGAAGTAAACCCTTAGAAAATACCGGAGGAAGCAGACCCTTACATAAAATGCATGCTGAAGTCGGATGCACTGGGCCGAAAGGCGCAAAATAAAAACCACAGTACAATGCACACCGCCTTGGGGAATAGAGAAATAAGGCGAACGCAACAACAAAAAAAAAAGCCGTACAGTGTTATTGTCCAGTTATATGTTTTGATTACTCATTTACGCAGCTCAATACTGATGTTACAGTTGATGTTATAAGCTTTTGTTTTTCACGTATGCTTTTATTTTGCATTTAATTATTGAAATATGATAACTGGCTTGGCTTGGCTTCGTTCGGTCTCAATTTCCAGATACCAAACCCAGAAAAGGGCTTAATTAACAGAATGTAATCCAGAGAACGGAATGCGTTGTGTCATAGTTTACAGCTTAACTGCGATATTTGAACATTTCGGTCGAACACATTCGACGTCAGCAAGTATTTTTTAGTACCGGGTTAGCATTCCCTCTTCGATCCCTTCTCCTTATCCAGTCTGCTCTGTTGCAACCTGTTATCCAGGATCACCGCGTGGAGGTGTAGAAGGGTCTTGACAGATCTGGTTCGCTGGCCCTGACGCTAGCAGTCAGCTATGAGTCGCTGACGGCTGTAGCTCATGCGCTGCTCAGCATCTTGATCCCGGAGTGTAATAATTGATAAGAGTAATTTCAAGGGGATAGCTCACATATGACATCATTAAGGCGGGAGTTGGTTCTTGAGTCTGTTCAATCACTCTCATGAAAAATGGGCAGGTGGATGAAAGCAAACGGGTGGAACGGGTCTGCCGAAGACGGAATGTCGGACCAAAAGGTGCAAATATCGCAGTCAAGCTGTAAACTAGCGACACAACGCATTCCGTTCTCCGGACTACATCCTGCTACTTGCAAAGCCCTATTCAGGGCTTGGTAGCTAGAGATTGAGAACGAACGTAGAAGAAGAAGAAGGAGAAGAAGAAGAAGAAGAAGAACAAGAACAAGAAGTAGAAGAAGAAGAAGAAGAAGAAGAAGAAGAAGAAGAAGAAGAAGAAGAAGATGATGAAGAAGGAGAAGATCGAACGGAGGTTCACCAGTTTTTTTCTGTCTCCATATTTTGTACAAAACTGTTTTTGTTGAATGTGATTGTCTAGGGATTTGATCTTCACCAAGCCATTATAAGGGTCTAAATAAGATTGTTTAAGAGTTCACCAATGTTGGTTCCTTTACTTGGATTGGTTGCTTTACATGTGGTCTACCTGCGAGGGGGCTTCAAATAAAAGCCTTAAAAGTGGGATGGTAAAGAGAAAAATCATGCCTTTGAATTGTAACTTGTTAATATGGCTGTTAAGTATACCAAGAGTGTTCTGAACGTGCCATTACGGTTAGATGAACAACATGACGTTATAGTTGCAGTTGAAAGATGGCCGCCTCACTATTGACATGCACCAAAGATGGACATCCCACTATTGACATGCACCAAAGATGGACATCCCACTATTGACATGCACCAAAGATGGACATCCCACTATTGACATGCACCAAAGATGGCCGCCCCACAATTGGCATGCACCAAAGATGGCCGCCCCACTATTGACATGCACCAAAGATGGACATCCCACTATTGACATGCACCAATGATGGCCGCCCCACTATTGACATGCACCAAAGATGGCCGCCCCACTATTGACATGCACCAAAGATAGCCGCCCCACTATTGACATGCACCAAAGATGGTCGCCCCACTATTGGCATGCACCAAAGATGGTCGCCCCACTATTGGCATGCACCAAAGATGGTCGCCCCACTATTGACATGCACCAAAGATGGTCGCCCCACTATTGACATGCACCAAAGATGGTCGCCCCACTATTGACATGCACCAAAGATGGTCGCCCCACTATTGACATGCACCAAAGATGGTCGCCCCACTATTGGCATGCACCAAAGATGAGTAGCGTTCTGTTATCAGTTGTTGAGCAGCGAAGGTGTAACACCTACATACATTTATCGGCGAATGGAGGTCCATGTGCGTCATTTTTGGTGCATGTCAATAGTGTGATAGCCATCTTTTAACTGCACTTATGACGCCATGTTGTTTGTCTGCGCCGTGATGGCACGTGCAAGCCACTCTTTACATCAGTAGCAACCATATTAACAAGTTACAATACAAAGGCACGGTTTGTATAATTTATATCTCACTTTTAAGGTTTTAATTTGAAGCTCACTCGTATGTGATGAACAACAAAGGGGATATCACTCATTCTTGCCGTACTCCAGATTTGATAAGAAATATTTCTGAGAGTTCGGTTATTGCTCTAACAGAGCACTGACTGTATCAATGTAAAGACTTCTGGACAGGTTATTACATGATCTGTTACTCCATAGTGTGCTAATATTTTTCATAAATGATGTCTATCTACCCGGTCGAAAGCATTTTCTTCATTAACAACCGCAACATACACTTACTGATCGTTTTCAATTGTTTTCTCCACCAATTGGGTGAGAGTAAAAATGTCCTATGTGTAGCTTCTGTTTTTTTCTAAAGCCCATCTGTGTGTCGTGGAGTTGAATATAGGTTAGCTTATGTTAATGAACGAAATTACAAGCAGATATTTCGTTAGTTAAATCTGTTTTTTTTCAGTTGTCAATGTGTGCTCAGCCAGGCGACACATTCATACATAAATCGGCATAAATCTCGTACATAAATGTTAGAAGACACAGCTTGCTGCATTGAACGTGTTAGTGGGATAGTTGTTGTTGTTGTTGTCCTGGAGGACAGGGGCGACCGACCCCAACCAGGCTCGTCCACAGGTGGTGGATAGTGGAACGACCTCCAGATATGGAGCGTCAGCTGCAATATAAGGCAGGTGTAATAACTGGACGGATAAGCAGTCGTGGACCAACCGGCGGTGTATTCCAGCAGGATGGGGTGGGACAACAGGTGGCACTGCTTTCCCTACTGAAATATCGCATGTGTCCTATGACGGGTACACCAAGCGGGTAAGAGCCGCTATATGCTCTAGCCACGGGAAGGAAACCACGGTAGACAAACCACCCAACCTACTGCCTTGCAGGTACCACCGGGAGATGGAAAGGCTATGGGAGACAAGCCAAAACAGAAAACTCAACCCGACCTGCCGAAGACGGAGTGTGTCAGCTTAGGCGCAGGAACCGGGAAAAATCAGGGCACACACGCATCAACAGGATATAGTCATGCGACAGTCTACCCTATCGTCATGGTGTCGCTCCAACAAGTTACAACCGGTGCCGGGCTCCCAGCCTCGAGGGGACCCACCCAAGCAGCCGGTGCCTCTGCTAACCTAGTGGTCAGGGGGAGGCAGAGTAGTGCAACTGATCAACAAAAAAGAAACCTAAAAGTGCTAAAATGGAACGCAGAGGGCGTGAGAAACAAGAAACCCGAACTGCAAGAATTTCTCAAGGAAAACGATAGAGACATAATTTGTATTCAGGAAACACACCTAAAAGAAACTCAAAGATTTTCCATCAGAGGATATGAATGTTTCCGCCAAGATAGGGAAGAAAGATCCAAAGGAGGAATAATAACACTAGTAAAAAATTCTATACCAGCAGTAGAAACAAATAGATCTGGACCAGATGAATTAGAATACATCCCAGTAAAGATATTCCTACCCAGTGGAGACTCAATGATAACAAACTGCTATAGTCCACCAGCCACAGCTCTGGCAATACACAAAGTCAAAATTGAAGAATCGAGGCACCTCATAGTGGGAGATTTAAACAGTGACTCCCCCAAGCTGGGGCTACGAAACAATGGACCAGAGAGGCCAGGAGGTAGAAGATTGGATGATAGAAAACAAACTCATCCTAATAAATAGGCCAGACGATAGGCACACATATTACTCTAGAATATGGAAACAAATGAGTACTCCAGACCTTGCGATGGCAACGGACGACCTTCACCAGCTAATAGCAAGAACAGTCAACAGCCAACTGGGTGGGAGCGACCATGTCCCAATAACTTTAGAAATATGTAACATGGGACAAACAGAGATAACAGATATGCACCTAAGCTGGAATTTTAAAACAGCAAACTGGACTCTATTTAGAGAAAATGTAAATAAACTCTGTCAAGATATTTCGCATGCCAAAAATTTCAACAAAAATGTTACCATCATGACGGAGGCTATCACCCAGGCAGCAAAGAAATCAATTCCACGTGGAAAACGGAAAAATTATAAACTCTATTGGAGCAATAAACTAGGGAAAATGTACAAGGAACTAAGTGAGGCAAGAGAAACCATGGAAAAAAATCCTTCCCCAGAAAACACAGGGAAACAGCAACATTCAAAATACATTCATAGAGCAAAAGAAGGATGAGATCCAAAGAAGTTGGGATGAAAAGAATGAAAGCCTCAACATGGACAGGGATACAAGTAAACTCTGGAACCTGACAAGATTCTTAAATGAGGAAACCATAGGGAACCATAAGAAGACGGTCATTAAGGAAAATGAGAAACACCATACATGGAAAATGGCAGCAAACATCCTAGCTGAATTTTTCAGAGACGAGAGTACCACAACATTGACACGAGAACGCAAACTAGAAGTAAAAAAAGAGATAAAAGAGAACCTGAAGACACCGAATGCGGATCCCTGCATGAAGTCATCATTCAAAATGAATTAAACACTGTTATTCAGAAACTGAAAAACAAGAAAGCTCTAGGAAAAGATGGCATCACAAATGAAAATATTTAAAACCTAGACCAAGGATCAAGAAAAAAACTGAAAATCTTCAATCAATTATGGAGCAAGGGTAAGATCCCAGACCAGTGGCTGTAGTCTATCATTATCCCCATCAGAAAACCAAAAAAGGACAAGGCAAGCAAGGAAAGTTATAGGCCAATAAGCCTGCTCACCTGTGTTGGAAAAGTCATGGAAAAAATGGTAAACGCAAGACTAATAAAACATCTAGAAAAAAACCATCTCCTACTCAATTCCCAGTCAGCCTTTAGGAAAAAAACCGCAACACAGAAGACCAACTAGTGTACCTAACCCAAGAAATATAAAATGCATTCCAAGGTAAGGAAAAAGTACTTGCGGTCTTTGTGGATACGGCAAAAGCTTTTGACAAGGTATGGAGAGAAGGACTCCTTCTAAAACTATTAAACAACAAAATAGAAGGGAAAATTTACAGCTGGATATAAGACTTCCTCAGATACAGAACAGCAAGAGCCAAATTAGATGGATCACTGAGCCATAGAATAAAGTATCCAGTGCCCTATACGCTGACGACTTCGCAATGTGGAGTGCTGCAGAAAAACTACCAACAGCTGAAAATTGAATGCAGACAGCACTGGACACTGTTGGAAAATGGGTTACAGATTGGGGATTGCAGATTAACATCTCAAAGACAGTTACAACATGCTTCTCACTGTCCAACATCAAGGAAGTAACAAAACTTATTCTAAATGGCAAAGAGCTTGTACAAGAAAATACCCCTGTGTATCTCGGAGTTAAAATGGACAAGACACTCACATGGAGGGAACACATACAGGAGATAGAACAAAAAGCAACCAGAAAACTATCCCTCATGAAGAAGCTGGACGGAACAAGCTGTGGTGCAAATAGCAACATCCTCAAAAATGTATACACTGGCTCAGTTAGGCCAGTACTTGAATATGGCATGACAGCCTGGACCACAGCATCAAAAACAAACACGGAACGCTTAACAAAAATTCAAAATTCAGGCTTAAGAATAATAACAGGAGGAATGAAAACTAAACCAATCCAGAAAATGGAAACATACAAATATAAGACCCCTAAATACTAGACGAGAGGAAAGAGTGCTGACACATAGTGAAAAGATGCTACGCATCCTGATCATCCCATACATATCAAACTAAAACACCCAGTCAAAAATAGGCTAAAGAGAACCAGCTTCATTCATCTATCCAACAACCTACACCAAAAATATGGAGAACTAATTCCCAACCAACCTACAGAAATAGAAATGCTTATCAACTATGAAGAGCCAAGCTGCAACATAAACAACATCGAAATAAGTACAGAGATCCCAGGAATAAGAAGAAAAGACCAACACAGTGTCCACGAGTTGAAAATTTTAGCACAAACAATGATTGAGGAGAAATATAATACCAAGGAATGGACACGTGTACACAGATGGTTCAGCAGAGGGGGCAGGCCGAAACGGGGGAGGAGGCATATTCATAAGACACAAAAGTGGAAATATAACAGAAGAGGCCCTCCCAACAGGAAAGTTGTCCACAAACCTTAGAGCAGAATCGATGGCCCTCCTGCGAGCACTGAGAATACTTCAAACAGAAAGGCAACCTCCAAAAAAATAGCTATATTCACGGACTGCAGAGAACTAGTAGAGACAATACAAAAAACAAACAACGAACCACTGTTATCAGAGATCAGAGCAGAACTGTGAAAACTCCAGAGATCCTCAACAATAGCGCTCCAGTGGATACCGTCCCATTGCGGAATCACGGGAAACGAGAGAGCTGATGTCTGGCAAAAGATGGCAGCAAAAAGGCACAATTTAATCACCGAGTACCATACAGAGAAATCAAGAACATCATCAGAAATCAGTATACACACCAATGGAGAGAAGACAGAAACATAAGCAGTACACCAGACCCAATTCACTATCTCAAAAGAAATCAACAAACTACCTTATTTCGCTTGAGAACTGGACACTGCAGACTACTAGAACATCTTTACCGACTGAAGATCTCACACACCGATGAGTGCCCATGTGGAATAGGATGCCAGAACCCTGAGCATATTCTACAAGAATGCCCAATCTATAGGGAAATGAGATGCCAGACCTGGCCAGAGGGTGCGGAGCTGAGACAAAAGCTGTGGGGCAGCCGCTCCGACCTGGTGAAGACTACAGACTTCATCATGGCGACTGGCCTGCAGATATAGCATGACCAAAAGATCCTGAACGTAAAGAAGGAAGAAGTTGTTGCTGTTGATAATGTCACTACACTTGGTTTAAGTACTCTTGACGACGTTCTTGGTGGCGGGTTGCAGTGGCTCTCCTTATATCTCGAGATGTACTTGATATGGTGCACCGAAGGCCTCGTGGCTGTAGTGCAGTGCGAGGCTCTTCAGTAAGCTTAACATTAAGAGGATCACAGTGTCTATCCCACCTCGTTTTCCAGACTGCAATAAAATATTATGTTTCCAGATATAATTTCTTGAAAGTGAGGTGGGGATTTTGATCAGTATGTTTCACTTGACCCTGGCCAACATAGTCTAATCAGTATGTTTCACTTGACCCTAACATAGTCTGATCAGTATGTTTCACTTGACCCTGACCAACATAGTCTAATCAGTGTGTTTCACTTGACCCTAACATAGCCTGATCAGTATGTTTCACCTGACCCTGACTAACATAGTCTGATCAGTATGTTTCACCTGACCCTAACTAAACAAGTCTGATCAGTATGTTTCACCTGACCCTGACTAAACAAGTCCGATCAGTATGTTTCACCTGACCCTGACTAACTTAGCCGGATCAGTATGTTTTGCCTGACCCTGCCTAAACATAGTCTGATCAGTATGTTTCACCTGACCCTGACTAACCAAGTCTGATCAGTATGTTTCACCTGACCCTAACTAAACAAGTCTGATCAGTATGTTTCACCTGACCCTGACTAACATAGCCGGATCAGTATGTTTTGCCTGACCCTGCCTAAACATAGTCTGATCAGTATGTTTCACCTGACCCTGACTAACCAAGTCTGATCAGTATGTTTCACCTGACCCTAACTAAACAAGTCTGATCAGTATGTTTCACCTGACCCTAACTAAACAAGTCTGATCAGTATGTTTCACATGACCCTGACTAACCAAGTCTGATCAGTAAAGAATCCTTTCTGTTTCAATTGACCCCAAAATGTAATAATGAACACTACAAAAATGGACCCTAGTGTGTAGTAACTAGACTTCCATGTTAGATCAGGTCCAGAAGATATGTGAGAGTTTAATTTTTTTTAAAGTAAAGGTAGAATTGGTTGAGGACGGACTGTGTAGTTTCGATCTGAGATGATAGTGTCGTCAGCTCCACATTGATAAAAGCCAGGGATCAAGATGCTGAGCAGCGCATGAGCTGCAGTGGTCAGCGACCCATAGCTGACTGCTAGCGTCAGGGCCAGCGAACCATAGCTGCCAAGACCCTTCTACACCTCCACTCGGTGATCCTGGATAACATGCTGCAGCATGGCAGACTGGCTAAGGAGAATGAATCGAAGAAGGAATGCTAACCCTGTACTAAAAAAATGCTTGCTGAAGTCGGATGTGTTGGAACGAAAAATGCAAATATCGCAGTCAAGCTGTAAACTACGACACAACGCATTCCGTTCTCTGGACAACATTCTGCTACTTAAGCCCTTTCATGGTTTGGTAGTGGGAGATTGAGAACGAACGAAGTCAAGCCAAGCCAATATAAAGTTACGTATTCAAACAAAAGTGAATTCAAATATAAAACAAAGCTATCGTAAACTGTTGAAGACAATCAGACTAATCCCATCAACAATGTGAATGTCACATGAAGTCGGATAACAGTTATGGTAAACACCTACTGGTCAGTGTTTTGGGACCTGGAGAGACCACTGATGCCCAGACCTGCATCACATATTGCACGTGAGAATCAACATGGGGATAACTCAATCAAGACAGTTGGAAGCCGTATCATTTGGAAAAATCACAATAATAAATCAAGTGTTGTCAAGAATAATACACTTGATAATCTAGCTAAGCTTCTGCTTCTTCTTCGGTCTCAAGCTCCCGCCACCAAGCCATAAAAAGGGCTTTGCAAGTAGCAGGGTGTAGTCTAGAGAACGGAATGCGTTGTGTTGTAGTTTACAGCTTGCCTGCTATATTTGAGCCTTTCGGTCCGACACATCCGACTTTAGCAGGAATTTTGTTGTACCGGGTTAGCCTTCCGTCTTTGATCCCTTCTCCTTAGCAAGTCTGTCCTATTGCAGCCTGTTGTCTAGGATCACCGCGTGGAGGTGTAGAAGGGTCCTGGCAGCTCTGGTTCGCTGGCCCTGACGCTAGCAGTCAGCTTTGGGTCGTCGACCGCTGCAGTTCATGCACAATCACATCTTGATACCATTTGACTAAACAGTTGAATACAAAGTCATACTTGCAAACGTATATTTTATGCTCCATTGAGTACGAAGTTCAGGTTGTTTTAAAGACTGCCTTTTCATTTTATGTCTCTAGTTATTCATTTAAATGACATAAAGGCCTTTGCCACTGACGACATACATCAATCCTCACAGTTTTCTCCCTTAGTCTGTGAAAATCTGTTACCACAATTGGCTTGCCAATTTTCAGCCTCGACATGCGTGGATTAGTATCAATACAGATGTTAGAAATAACCCTAGAGTTTGTTATCAGTCTTCTTTGTCTGTGTTTTGTAATTTGTAACGCTACGCCAGTGTTGATCAAGCTGTGCCAAACTTTATTGTGGTTTCTTTGGAGTAAGTATATTGTATTACGAGAGTAACTATGAGACAATACTCAATTGTTACATTATACGCTCCTCGCCATTGCTCGTGGGAGAAACTCTCTACATCACCGAAATGCTACGAGAAATCGTGTACCATTTTCTGTTATATGGTTCTGGTTCTCAAGTGGACTAAAACCCTTATCCGATCTCAATGGATCCCGATCTCAATGAATCCCTATGCCAAATTGTATGAACATGATTGTTATTTGCAGACATACACACACCCTCGCTTAGATGGTTATGCTAAATACTCTACCTGACGTTGGACAGAATAGTTATGTACGTATTGAATTAGGACAGTACACCTGCAGTATTATCAAGATCGACACATGTTATGTAACCATGAACATTTATTGCAGAACCACACGAGTTGTGACAAGCAGCAAATATAAATCATTTCAAAGAATGTCAGATAATCTATTTGTTGTTTTAAAATAACAGATAATATTATTTGTCTGCCTTAAAAAAATGTTTTCATTAAAAAAATAAAATATATTGCCCTTCAAGTTTATTATTAACTTGGCTGCGTCACTCCTCGTCTACTATGGGGCGTTATTGTGACTTCTTTTCTTATATTGTGGCTGACAGTTTATGCAAGATGGGGAAGCTGGTCGCATGTCCAACTTTCCTTAGTCTGACTTGAATTAGTCGCTCATCGTCTACCATATCGTGTAGATGTCTTCATTTCCTTTATTGTGGCTTATAATGTTTATAGGGCGGAGTAGCCAGAACCATGTACATCCCTGCTTATTCGTTTCTTACATTTTTGGTAAGTTACATTGTTTTTGTTTTTGCTCTCCTTTCGGGCCTTGATTTCATGCGAATTTGTAACGACTATTTAAATAACTTGGAAACAGATAAGCAGAGATAACTGTTCGAGTAGCTTGGATTGTTTAGCTCTTGCCTTTCATACGCAGCTCAGTCACAGCCAATAGCGAAGCGTTAGAACACACAGGATAGGCTCAGCTATCCCAAGCTGAGACACTCAGCCGTCAATCACAATACGGTGATGAGACACTCAGCCGTCAATCACAATACGGTGATAGACACTCAGCCGCCAATCACAATACGGTGATAGACACTCAGCCACCAATCACAATACGGTGATGAGACACTCAGCCGCCAATCACAATACGGTGATGAGTCACTCAGCCGCCAATCACAATACGGTGATAGACACTCAGCCGCCAATCACAATACGGTGATGGATACTCAGCCGCCAATCACAATACGGTGATGAGACACTCAGTCGCCAATCACAATACGGTGATAGACACTCAGCCGCCAATCACAATACGGTGATGAGACACTCAGCCGCCAATCACAATACGGTGATGAGACACTCAGCCGTCAATCACAATACGGGGATAGACACTCAGCCGCCAATCACAATACGGGGATAGACACTCAGCCGCCAATCACAACTCGGTGATAGACACTCAGCCGCCAATCACAATACGGTGATGAGACACTCAGCCGCCAATCACAATACGGGGATAGACACTCAGCCGCCAATCACAATACGGTGATGAGACACTCAGCCGCCAATCACAATACGGGGATAGACACTCAGCCGTCAATCACAATACGGTGATGAGACACTCAGCCGTCAATCACAATATGGGGATAGACACTCAGCCGCCAATCACAATACGGTGATAGACACTCAGCCGCCAATCACAATACGGTGATAGATACTCAGCTGCCAATCACAATACGGGGATAGACACTCAGCCGCCAATCAAAATACGGGGATAGACACTCAGCCGCCAATCACAATACGGGGATAGACACTCAGCCACCAATCACAATACGGGGATAGACACTCAGCCACCAATCACAATACGGGGATAGACACTCAGCCACCAATCACAATACGGTGATAGACACTCAGCCACCAATCACAATACGGTGATAGACACTCAGCCGCAGTAACACATTTGGATGGTGTTTTAGAGAAGGCCGTACAACCATTCCTGTGAATACCCAGATTGTGGAACGTCTTATCTTGGATGTTGATTATCTACCCCGTGGTGCCACTATCAGCAGTGAACAGTACATTCGCATTTTGAGTGATTGGCATAACAGTCTGTGGAAAAAAAAAACTGCCTGGTTTGATCACAAAAGGCGTCCTGATTCTGTAAGATAACGCTCGACCTCATACGGCTCCCCACACTATATGCCATCTGCAGCAAGTCGGCTGGGAGGTATTGCCACATCCACCTTACAGCCTAGACCTCGCTCCAAGCGATTTCCACCTGTTTGGACCCCTAAAAGAATTCATGGGATATCAGCACTGATGACGAAGTGAAACAGGCTGTCCTAGATTGATTCTGACATTAGGACAATCTTTCTCCGCTGAAGATTTTCAAGCATAACTTACTCTGGGATAAACGCATACATGTTGCAGGAGTTTATATAGAAAAATAAATGGAATTCTGACTACTTTAAAAAATCAATTTTCCTTTCAAAAAGTCCCGGTTTGACTTGAACACCCTTGTATTATAATGATTAATACTGAAGCAACACTAAACACCTAACACAGTTTAAAATTAAAATTATACTAACACAATTTACAATTATTATCTTTTTTTAAAAATTTTATTCAATTTTTTTTAAATTCAAAAAAGCAAACATCAAACAAATCAAGGACAACGGATGATGTTTTGTGCGGTCAATGCTTGTTTCTGCCTTAACTCTTCCAATCTGTTCCCAAATATCGTGGTTTTTTATTACGTATTTAATGTTCAATTAATATAATCAATAAATGGTCTTTTTCGTCTATACAGACGATCATGAAGCAGGTATGTCCTTTTTTTCATTAGACGAGTCTATTCTCCTTACGGTGTATATGATTATTTTCGAGTTTCTGTCTCCGAGTAGCTTCATGTCTCTCTCTCTCCGAGTAGCTTCAAGTTCCTCTCTCCGAGTAACTTCAAGTTTCTCTCTCCAAGTAGCTTCAAGTTTCTCTCTCCGAGTAGCTTCAATTTTCTCTCTCCGAGTAGCTTCAATTTTCTCTCTCCAAGTAGCTTCAAGTTTTTTTCTCCAAGTAGCTTCACGTTTCTCTCTCCGAGTAGCTTCAAGTTTCTCTCTACGAGTAGCTTCAAGTTTCTCTCTCCAAGTAGCTTCAAGTGTCTCTCTCCGAGAAGCTTCAAACTTTTCTCTCCAAGTAGCTTCAAGTTTCTCTCTCCGAATAGCTTCAAGTTTCTCTCTCCGAGTAGCTTCAAGTTTCTCTCTCCGAGTAACTTCAAGTTTCTCTCTCCAAGTAGCTTCAAATTTCTCTCTCCGAGTAGCTTCAATTTTCTCTCTCCGAGTAGCTTCAATTTTCTCTCTCCAAGTAGCTTCAAGTTTTTTTCTCCAAGTAGCTTCACGTTTCTCTCTCCGAGTAGCTTCAAGTTTCTCTCTACGAGTAGCTTCAAGTTTCTCTCTCCAAGTAGCTTCAAGTGTCTCTCTCCGAGAAGCTTCAAACTTTTCTCTCCAAGTAGCTTCAAGTTTCTCTCTCCGAATAGCTTCAAGTTTCTCTCTCCGAG